>CM052890.1:21874535-21931034 GCA_028534135.1 Potos flavus
ACTATTAGTTCTTAATACTTTCTAATATATCTTCTCTAGCGAGGCTACCCTAAAAGTAGATTCTGAGGCAAAGATGTAGGTAGAAGTACTATATTTGGTTGGGGACCCCAGAAAACTCCAGAAGGAAGAGGTAGGACATTGAGGCAGGGAAGGGAAGGAAAAGAAACCTATAAAATGTATCCCCTCAAGCAAGTTACCGATAGGAGAAGTTTCTAGAACTAGAGTTTCAAGAACTAGAACTTCCAAGTTAGAGTTCAGTCCCCCTGGAAGAACTCTGGGAAACCCCATGTAAAATGTGCCCACAAGGCAAGACAGCTGGGTTATCTGTACACCCAACACCTAGCAGTTAGTGGTAAAGGGCTGCTCTCAAGGGCCATGAATTCCCTGGTACTTCCTGTCTGTCATACACGTGGGCGGAGTGTGCTCTGATGGCCAGAGAAAACCCTGACGCAAGGAGCTCTAGGACCGGACGTGGGAGCCAGTGAGCCCACGAGGAGACCAGAGGCCTTGGGGATGTGAGAAGGACATCAACGACTGTCACGGTGTCTACCTTGCTTTCTTCCTTTTTTTTTTTTATAAGCCGACTTTATTGAGGTATATATTACAGACCATAACATTTGCCCATTTTGACTGTACAGTCGAACAACTTTTAGCAAATTCACCAAGTTGTGTGACCATCACCGTAGTCTATTTTTAGAATATTTTCATCACCTGAGTAAGATCCCACATGCCCATTTACAGTTAATCCCCGTTCCCACTTCTAGCTCCCGGCAACCATGAATTCACTTTTTGTCTCTGTGGATTTACCTTTCCCGGGCATTTCACGTAAATGAATCCTACAGTATGTGGTTATCCTTGTAAGTGAAAGAGTGCCTCTCCAAATGGCTAAAGTTGCAGAAAGGAAGTAAAACCAAGGTGAGCAAATAAATTTTCCATGCAGACAGTGGGGACATTCTAGATGAAGCCAATGGTTGCATTACAACTGGCAATTAAGAGATAATCCATGTTTAGACTGGAGTCCCATCTTCCTCACATACATGCATTCATATGAATTTTTGAGGTGATGTATTCTTTTTTTTTTTTTTTATGCCTTAAACTTACGAGGTGATGTATTTTAAAGATATCTTTTCAACACAAAGGACTGGCAGGCAGCAAGAAATCTTGAAGCGCATGAAGCCATTAGCACTGGAGTACATGGGGGTGTCTCTGAAACCCCTGCTGTTAATCAGATCTAATGGTTTCTGATGATCTTGGGAACTGAAGAGGTCAGCCTTTCGAAGTGACTGATGTACAGAGGGATCTTGGTCTCTTATCTGGCCTGCTAATCCATTCACAGTTTCCTCCTTCTCTTTGTGGAAATAAAACAGAAAAAAAGTTGGTGGAGGCCAACAAGAGCAGAACAATCAGCCAACTGGTCAACCATAGTATGCGTCCTACAGAGTGCCATACCCTCGGTCTGTTGGGTAAACTGCTTACAATTCCCCATGCACAGGGGCATAATTAGCCCAAGACTAACTGTCTGTGGTGACGACCACTGATAAACACCAATGAATTAGGATGTGGGATGTGGTCTACACCAACTCGCCCGGAACAGACTCTACCCTTGCTGCTGAAGGTCATCTTCTCTGAGCTGTTCCTGTTCCTCGATTCTGGATGAACCCAGCAGAAGTCTGGCTGTTGTCCCTTTTGAGACCCCCATCACATGCTATTTAGAAACACCCCTTTTTTTTTTCCTTCGCATTATGAACCAATTGAGAATTAGGCTCAGAAACAAATTGCTGGCTAACACATCACCTTTATTATTGGTAATAGTGGGCTGGAGGGTATGGCTTGGACCTATGACCACAGTGTGGTTCCCCGATGTCTGCCCCTGAGCCTGGATCCTGGGATCGGCTGAGGAGGAGCCGCAGGGGAGCAGAACACTTAACCCACCAGCTGCAAGAGAACTGTGCTTCGGCCCTGGAGTGGAGACAGAGAGAGGTGGACATCCACACCCAGCCCCAAGCCCTGACCCAAGCACACTAACTCCATGTAAGGCACCCTGGGCTGGGAGAAAGGCCAGTGCCCCCAAAGCAAGCCCAAAGGACTGAGCTCAATCACCATCAGATCCCATCTTCCCAATCTTGCCAATCAGATAGGATTATTACCCCACTCTATGAGGGGAGGGAGGGATCAGATGAAGGGAACAATAAATACCTCCTTTTTAATAATTCCAGGGGTGGTGGTGGTGGTGGAAATTTCTATTCTTCAGACTAACAAAAATGTTATACTAGAAAAGGTTTGTTCTACATTCTCTGTCAAAATTTTCTTTTATTTCTCTGCAAATCTCTCTCTCTCCCTCTCTTCCCCTCCCCTTCCGTCTCCCTGCTCCTCTCTTTCATACCACACACACAGACACACACACCCCAGGAGTTAAAGGACTTGGATTTTCATCCTCTGAATAGATAATTAATTTCTTTAAATCTTGGTTTCCCCAAGTGTAAAGTGAAGGACTGTTTCAGCCTTATTTTTCTATGACTCCAGAATCTACACAAACTTTATTTTAGTCAGAAAGATTTTTATTAAGAAAGAATTCATCAGCTACAGATTGTGCTCTTAAACAAATGCCTTCTCCCCCTCTACTGGGACTTCTAGCCAACATGTAGCATAGAACTTGCAAATTCATGCCTACGCAGGCCCAGCGGGTACCAGGAATGAGTTATGGGGGGGAGGGTAGGTGTAGGACTAAAGGGGGTAGTGGGGACTGCGGGTGACCTGGAGCGCACTGGATGCCCAATTTTAGCCAACTGCTGTCATTTGGGAAGGAGGGTTCTTGTTGTATTTCCTAATGTTTCCAGAGAAGGAAGACATTGACACTTTGTGTGTGTGTGTGTGTGTGTGTGTGTGCAAAATCCTTAGATTTTTAAAACCTGGCTCAGTTTTAAAAAACATTGCTTAGGCTAAATAAAATGTATCTGCCAACTCCATTTCGCCCATGGTCAGCCACTTGTAATTCTGGCCTACAGTGGCCACACGGTGGTGACTTTCTTATGTCTGAGGCCAGCTGTAATAGGAAAAAGAGGCGCTTGCCGTGTGAGCAGTGGTGAGGATCAGGACTCCCCGAGTCTCCTCCCTACTGCCTGTAGTGGGTGTCTCATGTTCCACCACTAGAAATGTATCTCCTTGGATCGTCAAGAATTACCAAGTGTCCCTGGGAGGGGCGCCTCACACAAAATTGTGCCACCGTTCTTGCTCTCACCCAGTGCCTACCTTGGAAACAGCACGGTGACACATACCTCCAACCCATACACCCTTAAAAGCACTGATGAGTGACAGATTTCACTGCAGTTGTCTCAGGAGACAGAGGAGAGGTTGACACTGCCTTCTGCATGTCAAACTTCCTACTCATCCTCTCCTAGTATTCCCTTCTTCTTGCTGACCACCACCTTAAAAAAAAAAAAAATATCCCCAATAGCTTTTCCAGCTAATTGGTCCTGTCGACACGCACATACCTTCAGGAAAGCAAATGCCTGCTAAGGATAACACTGACAGCCAACTACTACGGAGCACTTAATGAGATGGACTCTGTTACCAGCACTTTTCAAGTATATCTCTATGAAGATGCTATTATCATTTCCAATATACAAAGGAGGTGACTGAGGCACAGAGAGGTTAAGTAACTTGCTCAAATCACACAGCTAGTAGGTAGAGGAGTGGGGAAGGAAAACCAGACAGTCTGGTTACAAACATGTTTTGTTTTGTTTTTTCTTAAAGATTGTATTTATCTATTTGAAAGAGAGAACACAAGAGAAAGAGAGCACAAATGGGGCGGGGGAGGGCAGAGGGAGAGGAACAAGCAGACTCTCCACTGAACAGGGAGCCCAACTCAGGGCCCAATCCCAGGACCCTGAGATCATGATCTGAGCCAAAGACAGATGCTTAACCGACTGAGCCACCCAGCCACCCACAGAATCCATGCTTTTAAAAAGTTTGGCAAACTTTCTCTGTAGAGGGCTAGACGGTAAGTATTTACGGGCCATACCATCCCTGTACCAATACTCAGTGCTGCCGTTGCAGCAAGAAAGCAGATACGGACAATTTGTAAGTGAATAGCTATGCTCCAATAAATCTTATTCATGAAAATAGGCAGCAGGCTGAAATTTGCCAGTGCCGGCTCTGGAACACAGCGTGTTGCTCAGCAGAACAAACCTCAGGCTGGCCCAAAGAAGCAAGCTCCTATTCTCCCTTCTAGCATCCCCTTCACCACCACCAATGAGACCATCAGCAACAGCAGCAACTTTTGGGTAACACTGGCTTGGGATGAGCACACATGATAATCCTATGTCAGGAGTCCCATGATTTATCCCATCACCCTAGTCAGCAGGTGTGATGGTTCATTTTATGTGTCAACTTGGAGAATGCTTTGGATGAGATGAACATTTGAACTGGTGGACTTTGAGTAAACAGATTACCCTCCTAAATGTGGGTGGGCCTCATCCAATCAGTCGAAGGCCTAAACATAACAAAAAGATGGGCCTTCTCCAGCACACTGCCTTTAGACTGGAACTGCACTGGAACTCTCCCGGGTCTCCAGCAAGCTAGCCCACATCGCAGATTTGGACTCACCAGTCTCCATAATCACGGGAGCCAATTCCTTATAATAACTCTCCTTCCGGACAGATATGCATTTCCCATTGGTTCTGTTTCCCCGGACAATACTGACTTATACAGCAGGCAATGTCTCAGCTGGATGGTAGAGAATATGAACCCGCCTGGGAGTTAGAAGTGGCCAGAACAGGGAGATGAGTGCAGGCAGAGGAGGTGGGACGATCCGAGCTCTGTGGGAAGAGCTCTGCCTGGCTCTGCTGAGGTCTGGCTCAGCTCACCACGGCCATCTCTTGAGGGAGCAGTCTGTCACTCCAGAGCACTACTGGGCTGGTGGGGGCCCAGGACCGCATTTGGGCACTTACTGCTCTGGTCTAAAGAGGTGGAGAACAGGCCAGTATCCACGTCTCCTGTTGCCACAATGCACCCCCACCCCCATTTTAAAATAGGGATTCTTAAAATCGTTTGCCAATAATTGTAACATCCCACTATTCCACACTTAGAGCCACAATACTCAAAGACAGAGATAGGATGAAGGATGGATTGGTAGGAGTGGGGAAAGAATGAGAACAAACCAGCCAGTCTTGCTTCAACAACAAAGCCTTCTGGAAACCTCTGGGGCACGAACACCTGTGCTCTTGTCACTTGGGACCAGACGCTTCTTTGTTGTGGGGGGCCGTTCGGTGCACTGTAGGATGTTTAGAAGATCCCTGATCTCCACCCACTCGATGCCAGCAGCGCCCACACTCCACCCCCAAGTTGTGACCAAAAATGTCTCCAGACTTTGCTAAATGTACCCTGTGGCAAAAAATCGCTCTTTGTTGAGAACCATTACATGAAAGGGAATCCCTACGTGCCTCTCAAAGCTCAGATTGTTCATATCCAGGGGAATGATGGGCTCACGACAGAGGATACTTCTCTGGAGCACTAACTGTCCTTGATCGTAATTTAAAGCATTATTTTTATATTACAACAAATGTGGATATATTACAGAGTAGAATCCCAAACTTAAGGCTGGGAAAAATCTCATCTGAGGTGGGGTGATTTTGGCTACACTCCCAGAACACTTGGCAAGTACACATTTACATTTCTCTGCCTTGGGGGAAGCTAATAATAGCTACTGTTTATTGAGTGCCTACCTGGTGCCAGGAGCTCATTGTAGAGGTGATTTCCCGCGTGACGGGGACAGCTGGCTATGGTTAGTCCCATTTTGCAGATGGGAAGACGGAGATCCAGGGAGGTCATGAAACCTTTTCGGAGACTGCTGGCTGCTCAGCATGAAGCTGGCATTGGAACCCACCCGTCTCATCAAGCTCCTTCCCCATGGGCTTCTGGGAGAAGCTGTGGCAAGATGAGCAGCAATGAACCACCAGAGGCAACGTCCCAGAGCTGTTTGGCGCGATGGTTTAAGAAAAAGAAAGGCTTTGTTGAAACTGACAAGCTCTGAGCCCTTGGGAGAAGAAAGACTGAGTTTCTGAAGCCAAATGCTAAAAAGGCAGAAATGCCAAGGTGAGACCTGCTTCTCAAGAGGAAGATGGCCAGTCAGCTCAGTAGCGCCAGCTCAAGACTCCAGAGTCTCAGCCCCAGATGCTCCTGGGTTGCTCCCAGCAGCCCCAACTGACATTCCTTCTGGAAGTTCTTCTTCCTGGTTTGGATTTATGGATTCCTTCTCTGCATTTCAGCAGTGCCTGTGGCTGCTGTAGGGATGAGGGGCTCCCTACCTTTAGTCACAGTAGGAACTCCTGCAGACTGTCATCTCTGCAAACCACTCTTAGTCTGATCTGCTCACTACCTTTGTTTCTTTAAATGGACCCATTCTTAAAGAATGGAAAAAACCAAGACCCACCTATGTGCTGCCTACAAGAGATCCATTTTAGACCTAAAGACACCTGCAGAAGCGAGAGGGTATAGAAGCATAGAAGCATCTGTCATGCAAAGAGATGTCAAAAGAAAGCCGGAGGAGCAATATCTATGTCAGACAAAGTAAACTTTAAAACAAGGACTGTAATGATAGACAAAGGAGGACACCATGTAATAATAAAGGGGACAATCCAACAAGAAGATATAATGATTGTAAATATTTATGCACCCAACATAGCAGCATCCAAGTACATAAGACAGTTAATAACAAACATAAAGGAACGAATTGATAACAACCAAATAATAGTAGGGGACTTTATTTTTTTTATTTTTTTTTAAGATTTTATTTATTTATCTGACAGAGAGAGAGAACAAGCAGGCGGAGTGGCAGGCAGAGGGAGAGAGAGAAGCAGGACCGTGGGATCATGACCTGAGCTGAAGGCAGATGCTTAACCGACTGAGCCACCCAGGTGCCCCAATAGCAGGGGCTTTGACACGCCACTTACAGCAATGGACAGATCATCTAAATAGAACATCAACAAGGGAACAATGGCTTTGAATGACACATTCGAACAGATGGATTTACCAGACACATTCAGAACATTCCATCTTAAAGCAGCAAAATACACATTCTTTTCAAGTGCACACAGAACATTCTCCAGAATAGATCCCATAATAGCCCATAAAACAAACCAAAACAAATTCAAGAAGGTCAAAATCACCATGCCTATTTTCTGACCACAACACTATGAAACTCGAAGTCAACCACAAGAAAAAATCAGGAAAGGCCACAAATATATGAAGGTTATATAACGTGCTATTAAACAATGAATGGATCAACCAGGAAATAGAAGAAGAAATAAAAAAGGACATGGAGACAAACGAAAATGAAAACACAATGGTCCAAAACCTCTGGGATGCAGCAAAAGCAGTTCTAAGAGGAAGTTTATACCAATACAGGCCGACCTCAAGAAATGAAAAATCTCAAACAATCTAACCTTGCACCAAAGGAGCTAGAAAAAGAACAAGCAAAACCTAAGACCAGCAGAGGGAAGAAATAATAAAGATTAGAGCAGAAACAAATGATATAGAAACTAGAAAAACAATAGCACAGATTAGTAAAACCAGGAGCTGGTTCTTCGAAAAAAACTCAATAAAATCAATAAACTTCTACCCAGACTCATGAAGAAAAAAAGAGAAAGGACTCAAATAAACAGAATCACCAATGAGAGAGAATAAATTACAACCAATACCACAGAAATACAAGCAAACATAATAGGATATTATGAAAAACTATGTGCCAACAAATTGGACAACCTGGAAGAAATGGATAAATTCCTAGAAACTTATAAACTACCAAAACAGAAGCAGGAAGAAATAGAAAATTTGAACAGCCTGATAACTAACAAAGAAATTGATTCGGTGATCAAAAAACTTCCCAACAAACAAAAGTCTAGGACCAGATGGGTTCACAGGAAATTTCTACCAAACATTTAAAGAATTAAACCTCTTCTTCCTAAACTATTCCAAAAAATAGAAAAGGAAGGAAAACTTCCAAATTCATCCTATGAGGCCAGCATTACTCTGCTACCAAAACCAGATAAAGACACCACTAAAAAAGTGAGGTAGAGGCCAATATCCCTGATGAACACAGATGCAAAAATTCTCAACAAAATATTGGCAAACTGAATCCAACAATACATTAAGAAATCATTCACCACAATCAAGTGGGATTTATTCCTGGAATGAAATGGTGGCTCAATATATGAAAATCAATCATATATTGATACATATATAATGTGATACATCACATCAATAGGAGAAAGGATAAGAATCATATTATCATTTCAATAGATGCAGAAAAACCATTTGACAAAGTACAACATCCAGTCACGATAAAAACCCTGAACAAAGTGGTTTAGAGGGAACATACCTCAACATGATAAAGGCCATGTATGAAAAACTCACAGCTAACGTCATCTTTAATGAGGAAAAACAGAGCTTTTTTCCCCTAAGGTCAGGAAAAAGAAAGGATGTCCACTCTCAATCAACATAGTACTGGAAGTCCTAGCCACAGCAATCAAATAACAAAAAGAAATAAAAGGCATCTAAATGACTAAGGAAGAAGCAAAACTTTCACTCTTTGTAGATGACATGACACCATACATAGAAAACCCTAAAGACTCCACTGAAAAACTACTAGAACTTATAAACAAATTAGTAAAGTCACAGGACACAAAATCAATGGACAAAAATATGTTGCATTTCTATACACCAATAATGAAGCAGTAGAAAGAGAAATTAAGAAAATAATCCCGGGGCGCCTGAGTGGCTCAGTGGGTTAAAGCCTCTGCTTTCGGCTTGGGTCATGATCTCAGGGTCCTGGGATCGAGGCCCGCATCGGGCTCTCTGCTCAGCAGGGAGCCTGCTTCCTCCTCTCTCTCTGCCTGCCTCTCTGCCTACTTGTGATCTCTCTCTCTGTCAAATAAATAAATAAAATCTTAAAAAAAAAAAAAATCCCATTTTGAAATGCACCAAAAATAATAAGATATCTAGGAATAAAACTAACCAAAGAGGCAAAAGACCTATACTCTGAACTATAAAACACTGATGAAAGAAATTGAAGAGGAAAAAATAAAAAGAAAGATAATGATGAGGACACAAAGAAATGGGAAAAATTTCCATGCTCACGGACAGGAAGAACAAATATTATTAAAATATCTATACTACCCAAAGCAATCTACACATTTAATGCAATCCCTATCAAAATATCAACAGTATTTTCTACAGGACTAGAAAAAACAAACCTAAAATTTGAATGGAACCACAAAAGACCCCAAGTAGCCAAAAAGCAAAGCTAGTGAAAGAAAAGCAAAGCTAGAGGTATCACGATACTGGACTTCAAGTTATATTACAAAGCTGTAATCATCCAGACAGTATGATACTGGCACAAAAACAGACATGCAGTCAATGGAGCAGAATAGAAAACCCAGAAATAAACCCACAATTATATAATCAATTCATCTTCAACAAAGCAGGAAAGAATACCCAATGGGGAAAAGATCATCTCTTCAACAAATTATTTTGGGAAAACTGGGCAGCAACATGCAAAAGAATGAAACTGGACCAATTTCTTACACCATACACAAAAATAAGCTCAAAATGGGTGAAAGACTTAAATGTGAGAGCTGAAACCATAATAATCCTTGAAGAGGACACAGGCAGTTATGTCTTTGACATCAGCTGTAGCAACTTCTTTCTAGATATTTCCTGGGACAAGGGAAATAAAAACAAAAATAAACTATTGGTACAGCATCAAAATAAAAAGCTTCTGAGGTGCCTGGGTGGCGCAGTTGGTTGGGCTCCTGACTCTTGGTTTTGGCTCAGGTTGTGATCTCTGGGTGGTGGGATCAGCCCTGTGTCTGGCTCCATGCTCAGTGGGCAGAGTCTGCTTGGGATTCTCTCTCCTCCTTCCTCTGCCCCTCCCTGCTGTGTGTGTGTACTCTCTCTAATAAATAAATAAATTAAAAAATTTAAAAAATAAAGTTTCTGCACAGTGAAGAAAATAATCAACAAAACTGAAAGGCAACCTATTAAATGGGAGAAGATATTTGCAAATGATATAACTGATAAAGGGTTAGTATCCAAACTATATACAGAACTTATAAAACTCAACACCCAAAAACCAAATAATGCAATTAAAAAATGGGCAAAAGACATGAACAAACATTTCTCCAAAGAAGACATCCAGATGGCCAACAGACACCTGGAAAGAGCTCATCATCACTCATCACTCATCCTCACCAAAATACAAATCAAAACCACAGTGAGGTACCACCTCACACCTGTCAGAATGGCTAAAATAAAAAAGCAATAAACAACAGGTGCTGGCGAGGATGTGGCGAAAGGAAAACACTCCCACACTGTTGATGGGAATGCAAACTGATACAGCCACTCTGGAGAACAATATGGAGCTTCCTCAAAAAGCTGAAAGAAGAACAACTATATGATCCAGCCATTCCACTACTGGGTATTTACCCAAATTATACAAGAACACTAATTCAAAGGGATACATGCACCCCTACGTTTATAGCAGCATTATGTATAATAGTGAAGATATGGAAGTGGTCCAAATGTCCATGGCTAGATTAATGGGTAAAGAAGATGGTTAAGACTTTCTCCCTGGTGTAGTCAGAGTAACTGAAAACGATTGCTTCTCTATGTATAATTCACTGCCGTTCGTGGCAGACCAGAAACCGTGCTGTTTTAACAGTGTTATGGGCTTTCCACCTGAGGACACATGCACAAAGATGGGGGATTGTTGTGGACTCAGTGGTATCTCTCAAAAAGTCCTATGTACAAATCCTAACCCCCAGTATCTCAGAAGGTAACTGTATTTGGATTAGGGTCTTTAAAGAGATGATTAAGTTTCAATGCGGTCATGGCAGTCATCCGCTCTGACTGGTTCCCTCCTAAGAAGAGGAAATGTGGATTCAGACATGTATGGAGGCAAAACCATGTAAAGACAGAGGGAGAAGACAGACATCTACGAGACAAGAAGAGAAGCCTGAGAAGGGACAATTCCTGTTGACACTTTCATCTTGGATGTCCAGCTTCCAGAACCATGAGAAAATAAATTTCTTCTTTTTAAGCCACCCAGCCTATGGTACTTTGTATAGAAGCCCTAGTAAACTAACACAGAGGTTACTAGCTACGGAACCTTGAGCAAGTTATTTTGCCTCCTGAAGCCTGGGTTTCCTTCTCTCTCCAAGACGGGGGTAACAGGACAGTCTCCATTATGGAATTGTGAAGGGAATAAAAAGTATGTCCAACATGGCTAGTCACCAAAGGTCCTGGCACAGAGTAGGACTCAAAACAACAACATAGGCAAGAAGAAAAATAAACAACCAAAAACCATCCCAAATTTTTATTATCACAATAGTTGGAATGCTCTCTGGACCCTGGAGAACTGGAAGATGTTTGCAATCTTTATCTCCAAAGAGATATCAAGACAAAGGAGTTGGGTGTTGAGCATGAAGGGCTCCGTTTTCCATACTAACCAACTGGAGGCCAGTGGCCAGAGGCATAGGAAACACACTTATCACTCCTCTTGCCTCTTCCTCAAGTCATCCAGACGTTCTACAACCACCCAGTTAAGGGGCGCCTGGGTGGCTCGGTCAGTTGAGTCCCTGACTCTTGGTTTGGGCTCGGGTCAAGATCTCATGGGTCATGTTCTCTCTCTCCCTCTCTCTAATAAATAAATCTTAAAAAAAAAAAAAAAAACAACAAAACAAAACAAAAAAACAAACTTACCCAGTTGCAGGGTCCCCCGCCTTCTTTTGCCACTCCACTCCTCCTTCATCAGGATGGCTGTTTCCCCTGCCCCACCCCAGCTCCTGCAATCTTTCAATGTGTTTTGGGACCCCTTTCACATCCATTCCTACAGACCCCTTAAGTTCTTACCCAGGGCCCACTGCTTGTAAATTGCAGAGCTAGGCTTTGACCCTAGGCTTATGTGACCCTTGATACATCCCAGGAGTGACAGATTAAAAGAGGACTTTGGTTTGCCAAAAATAGTAACGATCCATCTGTTAATTACAATTTCTACTAATTATAGCAGCAGATGATAATGATTAAGTATAACATAAAGTTTTTGCTGACACAGTAATGGCGGTCGCGGTGTCTGTTTGCTGAGCGCTTACTATGTGCCCGCACTTCAAATGCACGTACGATCCCTTGGATTCTTCCGATCAGCCTTCCATGTCAACGGTTTCATGCTCATTTCATACCCGAGGGCGCTGAATCATGGAGCCAACACATCTACTGTCTAACAGATTCTGAGAGAGACTGGGGGGCAGGGAATGAAAAGGGGCAGGTAATGCTGCAGAGGAAAGGCACAGGGAAGGGTTTTTCTCGTTTCCTCCCGGGTCCCCTGCACAATAGCAGGACTGCATCCTCCAAGTTCCTCTGTATACGTTGGTCTCTGCCCCTGGTTCCTTGCACAGAGCTTCTAAAATTGTTGTAATTTCCTAAGTGGTAAGAGTGCTGGGAGCATCTTTTGTTCTACTGAGGCAACTCTGGTAGGCTCCTGCATGCGGGCTGGTCTCCAGGAAGACCAAGTCATGATGAGAAGCTTGCAATTTTCAGCGACTCCCTCACCCTCCGCCTGATTCTCCAGAAAGGGGAGAGGGGTGGACATATAGTAATTGATCATGTCTACTTGAGAAAGCCCCCATAAAATCCCAGGAGTATGGGTTTTAGGAGCTTCCAGGTTAGGGAGCAAAGCCATGTACTGAGAGGGTGACACACCCCAATTCCAGGGGGACAGAAACTCCTGTTCTTGGGACCCTCCCAGACCTTACCCGATGTATCTCTTCATCTGACTATCCATCCGTATCCTTTGTCATACCCTTTACTAAACTGCTTGAGGTGAGGAAGTGTTGCCCTACGTTCTGTGAGTTATTCTGGCAAACAAGGGGATCCACGTGGAGGGAGGTCATGGGAAACTCTCTGACTCGTAGCCAAGTGGGACAGAAGTTGTGGGTAATCTGGGGACCTTCTACTTGTGATTGGCATCTCAGGTGAGGAGAGGAGGCAGTCTTGTGGGACCGAGTCCTCAACCTGGGGGATGTGACACTATCTCCAGGTAGACAGTGTCAGAATTGAGTTATAGGACACCCAGCTGGTGTTGGAGAATTGCTTGGTGGTGTGGAAAGAGCCCCCACACATCTGGTGTCAGAAGCACTGTGTGGTAGTCACATGAGAGCAAAGGAGACACACAGGCGGACGACTGCGGTTTTTCCTTTGTGGGGTTGAGCAGGTAGTGGTGGTGGTGGTGGGGGGGGGCACAAATATTCAGCCCATATGACAATGGCCTCTCCTCCCTGTGTCTCTCCACACCTTCTTCCCTTTGCCTGTCTGTCCAAATATCCCCTTTTTATAAGACACTAAAGGATGAGCAGCTACCCTAATGACCACATTTCAACCTCTGTAATGACTCTATTTCCAAATACGGTCACATTCTGAGATACTGACATCAGGACTTCAACAAACGAATTTTGGGGCCACACAGGTCGACCTGTATGTAACGCCAGCCACATGGGCGCGCGTCCTAGATTATGGACTTTTCTGGATAGTCCGGCCCCATTAGGGTTCAACATTCTTCTCCAATAGGAAAATATGCTCTAATCCAGCCCAAACCTTCTCCTGTCACAGTTGAAGTTAATCGCCTTTCAATCTCCTAAAATAACAATATTCTCTTTTTTCTGTTTTGAGCCTTAAGTTTTAGACTCTCTTTGTAGCTGAACAACCGCCCCCTACTCCTGCCAATTAAAGGACGAAAAGAAAGGGAACTGAGACGAGAGCCTGGGGGCAGGGTATTCAAATCACTGTCTTTAGTTCAAAATGTGAGCCAGATGCTATCAAGGACTGGATAAGGAAGGTATACTCATGGTTGTGGTTCAGAAGCCTGAGAGCTTTGGTTTAAAAATAGGAGAACTGAAATAAACACTGAGAGCTACTCAGATGGCACCGAAATAGAGTGGTAATTGATCTAATGCAACTTTTGCCTCAGATAACATCATTATTTGTGAAATTATGTCAGTGTTGCTGCTGCCAAGTCAGCAAGCACTTACAGGACGTGACTTCTAATTTAGGAATTGGACTATTTGTGGCTCATCTTGGAAGACGGCAGGAACTCAGTGGACACCGGTGGCCAGACTTAAAGTGCACCGGTTTCGGCTTGAAATCTGTAACCTCAGAATGTAGGGGAGGTGTCCTGTCCCCGTGTCCCTTTGAGGAGGGACTCACTGCCTGGCTCTAGGAGTGTGGCTGGAAGATCGCCTCCAGCTCTCAGCTCCTTCAAGGTCAGCCCACACACCCTGTGACTTAATGACACAGGGGTATGAACTAAGGACCCACTCGTGTCACCCTGGTGTGACCTGGTACTCGCTCCAGAACGAAGACCTGCCTGCCTGGCGATTCCACTTCTTACTGTGTCTCCCACCTCTTCCAGGTGTAGATTCCTAACACCTCAGACCCTAGACTCCAAGTCAACATCTGCTTCCAGAAGCCCTGACCTGCCACGGGGGCCTCAGCTATTTCCACCTGTACCCGCAGCAGTCCCGAAGGTAAGAGGGTGGAGCTGGCTGTGGGATTCGCTGGTGGAATTTCGAGTGGGAGATCTTTTAGATTACTTAAGAATATAATACCAGATTTTCATCCGTTTGGCTTACACAAAATAAGGCACACGTGGAAGAGCTTTTGTTAGAAAGGATAGCCATTCCCTTATTGACATTTTTTCTCCGCAACTGCCTAGATCCAGCCACTGTCCTAGGTACTGTGGCCACCATGGTCCACGAGACAGACACGGGTTCTCAGAGCTTAAGGTCTAGGGAGGGAGAGCGACAACATACAAATACATGAGATGTTAAGGAGGACGTACAGGTCTTTAAAACCCATGATGAAAATAAGATGGGGGATGGTACTGGTGACTGGGGTGTGGAAAGATTCTTTTGATAAAGTGGCCAAGGAGGACCTGTGGAGGAGGGGGCAGTCGGGATGAGACGTGAAAGACCAAGGCGATCCAGATAAAACTTCAGCTCTTGGAACTGGAAGGACTCACAAGTTCCTACTCAAAGCTGAATTTCACCCACAGCATCGTCTAGAGGATGGAGGGGACCACTCTGCCGATCGGAGCTGGTGAGCTAGACCGCTGACCATGCCTGGTGGCCTCCATGGAGACTGATTCAAGGATTGGACAGCCGCAGAGATTTGGCCCAGATTGGAAACAGCTCATCAAAATGATTCTTGATTCTCACACTCGATTGTTACGTAGAAATGGTGGAGAAAGTGGCTCATCTACTCCCTCGCTTTATGTTGTAGGTCAGAGATGACAGGGTTCCCAATTAACAGGCATTTAAACCACCCCTTATGATCTCTGCCAGGCTTTCTTGCTCGATTTTTTTTTTTAAAACTTGTTCAATTCTTGGCAACTCGATTTTAAAGGTCATTATATTAACTGCAAAGATGAATCAAGGGGTGAGGTCAGGTTTCATCCAGGGGAACTCTTTTGTCTTATGTGCTGTCATTTCCATGGCCCATCGATGCAGATCTGGGTTTCAAAAAGATAATTCTATTTCAACATAGTATTCTTTGGGGGAAAAAGACTGCCTTCCCTTCCAAAACCCAGCTTTGCCTTCTCATCAAAGGAAGCCTTTGTGGTGTGCTTGTCTCCCTCGTATCTGGGAGAGCAGCTGGGCTCACCGGCCCTACTCCAGCTGAAGAGAGCTGTGGACTTTATTGTAATCACCTTGTTGAAATATTTGGAATTGTATAGCAAGAGACTGGTTCTATGTTGCCATAATTTATGACAAAGACCTGAATAAATCCCCAGACATGGATTTTCTATAAAATCCTTCCTTGTGAAACTTTGTTGCACTGCAAAATGAAAAAAAGAGAGGAAGAGAGGGAAAAGGGGGGGGGGGGGAAAAGCCCACAAGATATATATAAATCTCTGAGGATGCCATTTCCATTCATCACATTTACTGTAAAGACATGGATTTTATTTGGATGGAAAAGGAATGAATCATAGTGGTTTCAGCATCTAATGTGGAGCTTGCTTGTAGCATTTCCCTCCGATCTTTCTGCTGCCTCAAGATCAACTGAATATGGAAGGAAGAAGCTTGCAAAGAATACTTTCTATCAACCCTAGAGTGTTCTGTGTTAGTACAGACATCAGGAGATGGAGGGAAATCTCCTTTTTTGTGCCCTTTACCAGGGACCGCCATTAATCTCTGAATATTTAAGAATACTTCCTAGTTGCGGCAAGAAGTATATTTTACTTATTCAAATTATATTCTATGAGGTGGGTAGTGGGGAGAGCGAGGTCGGGGGAGGTAGGATGGAAAGGGACAGAGGGAATGAAGAAAGAGAAGGAGGCCACGCCAGAGGAGAGAGAATCTTTTAAATCGTACAGCTTATTTCAGCCCCCATCCCACTTATAGCCTGAGAAAGCAGGAGATGGAAAATTGGACTCCAGGATCCCCCTTTTGTCCTCCCCATGCTGACTGCCAGACTGCTGTCTTTCTTCACTATGATCCTTACAACACAACTCAACCTTGTCATCGGTGGCTCAGCCCAAGACATAGCGGTCTTTTCAAGATAGAGACAAAATGGACAGTGTTGGAGACACTGAGAAACTATCCACTTCCTCATGTTATGGATAATTAAGGGGACTTTTAAGTGAAATTATGCTTTCTGTGATTGCTTCTTTATATGATGACTTTGGAATCTAACTGCCTTTTAAGATCCTTCTCTACTGGGGTCTCCCTAAGGGAGCAGATAGGGATTACGGAAGGGGTCAAAGACTTTTCATTAATTATTTGCCAAATACTGAGAATGTCCTCTGTGCCAAGTGCCGTGTTGAGCTTGGAGGACATTACGTGATGGTGCAAAGAGAAGTTTCTCTCAGGTCTTTTCATGCAATCGATGAGTTTAAAAGCTGAGAAGATCCTTGGAGAATATCCTTGACCAAGAACAGTGCTGAGCAACCTTTTGCACAAAGGACTGCTTTGGGGAAAATAAGCATGTTTTCCGGCTACATTCTTTTGGTTCATTCGAAATGAATTCAAAGTGAAACCAGTTGTATCGAGTTCCTTGGTGGGAAGGGGGGCATTCCCAAAACTGAGCTTACTTACTTGATTAAACAGAAGTCTGTCAATACATGATCTGACATGGCTTTTTGGCCACAAAAAGGATAATATTTGGACATTCTTGAGAAGTAGGCCCATGCAGTTGGCTTTTAGAGGGTTCAATGTGAAACTGGATCATGGAGTGTATCCCAGAGTTTAGGCAGGTCATACGTGGTCCAGAGACTGTGCTCACTTCTCCAGGAGGTAGTGAGTGGGGTGCTGTGGCTGATTCCACTTTTCATCTTCTCCAGCGCATTGTGTAATAACTGGGTCCCTCTCCTGGGTTATGTGTCTGTGTTATTTAGAACTCTTTTGATTGCAGGAGACCAGAAGAAAAAAATATGAAACAAAGACGGGGAGATGTAAAATCTCACATGAATTCAAAAGCCCAGGTGTTCGGATCAGGCGTGGTAGAAGTCAGATGTTCAAGTCATTGACATGGTACTTGACTTTTCCTTTCTCTCAATCTCTGCTTTCCTTTCTGGCAGCTTCACTCCCAGGCACACTCTCTCTGTGTGCACCCACAACTCACTAAGTAGAGTCGGGCTTATACCCTCCCAAATCCAAGTCCGAGAAGGAAGAGTTGCCTCTCTCTAGATCAGGACTGCCCCAGTTCTAGAATTAGAGCTAATGGGTTTGGCCTCGTCTCAGTGGTCTCCTTGGCCAGAATGGTCCTTGGGTCAGAGATCGGGCCAGATTCACTAAACCATATGGACAGAGAGTGAGGAGAGTGATTCTCTAAGGAAAACTGGACTGCTGTTTCCTCGATGAAGTGGTGGGTGGGGTGGGTACGATCCCAGAAATGGAAAGAAAGACTCTCTGGCATCCTTTCGATCCATCTGGCTGTTCATTCATCCACTCACTGATCCATTCATTCATCCACCCACCCATCTGTCTACCCATCCACTCACCTACCTAGTCACCCAGATAACTAGCTAGCTAGTGACTGCTCTTCCCTCTACTGTAGAAAGCAATTCAACTTTCAGTGCGTGACATATCAGGAGAGTCAAGACCGTTTTTTCAATAAATGAATAAATGACTGTCCTCATATTCTCATTTTATATACAATAAAAAGGTATATCACACTGGTTGATATGTAGCTGGGATCGCACCCATCTCTTCAACTATGTTTTTCTCAGGATAGATGTTGCTTCATCTGCTGGGGAGTAGGAGAGGCCCCCACAAGGCAGATGTATTTGAATTATTGCCTAAGCACAATGGCATCATACAAAGGTACACTTATCTGTAGTTTTATTAACCCGTGTTCATTTTCATCCCAGAATCATATCCATCTTTTCAAAAGAAAAGTTTACCCTCATTATAATGCCACATCATAGTAAAAAGCCCCAGATGTAAATAACAGTTTTAATGTCAAAAGCTAGGTACATTCTGCTATGGTGCATAGCTCTCATCCCTGAAGCTACTACCCAAACTATTGAAATATGCCTCGAAATATGTGTGTCTTAATAGAGCTTTAGGGGTAACCATGATATTGGTGGAGGGAATTAGAAGAGAGGGCATCTGGAGTAATTCCATGAGTAATGCCTTAGTATGGAACCAACAAAGTTTAAAGCCATGGGGATGGGAGGTGGGGTGATCAAACATGCTTTTACCACCATCTTGAAGATTTTTTTGCCATTTTTTATATATATATATATATATACACACACACACACACTCACTCATATACATATTTGTATATTTATATCTCATATATGTATATTTGCAATATTTTGCAAATATACATATATTTTTTTTTGCCAAATTTAGGTGCTCATAAGCCCAAGCCTATTTGATACCTGTTTTACCAAGATTGTAGCTGCATTATCAATGTAGCTGCATTATCAAAAACAGCGTTTTGTGCCCAAGGATTCTAAGACCTGAGTTTGGCATGGAATTTATGATTGACTGTTGATTTCTTTACATTGTTTAAAGGAAAGAGAAAGAAAAGGACTGGGATCTAGACTCTTTGGCTCATTCATTGGCTCAGCAAATATTAACTGAGCACCTACTATGTGCCAGGCACTGTTCTGGAATACAACTGTGAATGAAGCAAACAAATCCTTTCCTTCGTGGATCTTAGACCCAGTTTCTGTCATTCAGGAGTGATTTGCGTTTTGATGCACCAGTTGCCCTCTGTGGGCATCTGCTTCCCCATTTGTAGTATGAGAGGGGAGTCAACGCTCAACACCAAGCAAGAGAAAGGGACCGCTTAAAGAATGAGGCTTGGGAAAAGGAAAACTCAGAGGACAGAGTACCTGTGCCCAAACACAGAGAAAGGGTTCTGTTTACGAACGAGGATAACTGATCTGTGTGGCTCCCCAGGATAGAATGAGGGGCAGTGGAGACAGAGCTTAACCACATATAAATAGCTCGTGAGGTAGTGAGTCCTTCGTTACTGAAAGTGTGCAACCAGAGGTTGGAAATGGACTTGGCAAGAATGCTGGAAAAGGTATCAAGCTTCTAAACACCCTTCCAAACATGAGAGTATGAGCATAATTAACACTACCCTCCACCATCTTGGTACTGTGCCATTTGGCCCACGGGACCTCTATGTTTGCCGCAAGAGAAGAAGACAGAGAAGGAGGAAGCCTCTTAACCACCTTGGCCAGGAGGTAATACCTTGTTCCTGCTCATGGCCCATCGGCCAGAATGAGTCTCATGGCCCAGGACTAACATCAAGGAAGACAAGGAAACATAAGGGAGAACATGACTATATGGTGAGCACCTTCTCTGCTGAGCAAGATTTTGTAAAAATGGAGACAATGACAATAATAGCTATTTCAGAGTTATTTTTAGAATTAAATGGGCTAAAATGGATTAGCTTATTTAATCATGTGTCATCCAGTGACTGACGTTCAAAAGGAAAAAAAAAAAAAAAATGAGCCACCGAGTTCCCTGGCAGGACCAATGGAGAAGATGCCCTAGTGAGTCCCTGGAAGGAGTCACTTGCAAGGGGCTGGTCTTACATCACGTTGACTTGATGCCTTGAATTCCAGCATCAGAGCCCCGCCGCTGCCTCCCTGTACATCTCTGGGTCTGCTATAGCCAGGGGATGCGAGATCAGGGATTGACATGGAAGGAAGGGCAGGTGGGAAGCTCCCAGCATCCATGTCAGCCAGGCCAACCCTGAGGGGGAAGGAGGCAGCATGGGCTTGCTCTTGTATCGTCAGAAAGGTGGTTTCCCCTCGGTGGAGCATCCTAGGTGCAGGCTGCCCATCTGAATTTGAAATGAATTCAATTTAGCTTTCTGTAATTGCTTATTTGATTCCTGACGATGACATGCAGTTAGGAGGGAAATTGACATTCTGTCATTTCTGTTCCAATGAAGGAAACTCCGACAAATTCCCTCCTAGGTACTTTGTGGTAGCCAGGCCACCTGCTCTTCCGAGAGGGAGAAATTAGCAAGTATGGGGATCTGAGATATGGAATCGTGAGCTTCGTGCTTTCTAGAGCACTGTGAATGGAGGGGGGACGCCTGAACCTCCTTTTCCCCAGCTAATACAATAGACCTCCTTTCGAAAAGTGCTCAGAATGGCTTTCTGCTATAGAAATATGAATTCTCCAGTTGTTATCCAGAGATCATTTATGTTCAAGGTTATTTAAAAACAGTCTCAAACAACTGAAGGGTGTAGGGTCATCCCCAGTAAATCATAAAAAGCCTTGAGAGTTCCCAACACAGAAAAGTGTTTGTCACATCACAGTGACCCAATGCCCCCCTCGTCCAAGCCTTTATATGACCACCACATAATGAATTATGCCCACAAAGATGTGAAAAAGGTGAGCCCATCTGAGTTGAGGAGGGGCCAGTCAGGCAAAAGGGATGGGGCTGGACAAGATTCTTAGAACGTGGTTGAAGGGTCAGCAAGAGCTCTGCATCTTATCAGCGAAAGAAGAAAATCCACAGGAGCTTAAATGGAAGGCTCTAATATCAACAGCCATGAAAACGGAGCCTTCCGTGTATCTTGGATAGATGTGACTTAGAGGACAGTCCCATGAAATGGTGAGAAAAAATGGTGAGCATGAAACCAAAGAGCAGAGTGCTTCTCTATGGGGGCAACTTCGCCCTCTCCTCTCAGAGACACCTGGCAATAATGAACATCCTACAACACCAGCACAACTGCCCACAAGATGGGATGATCTGGTCCACAGCGTGGACAGCGCTGAGCTTGACAGACGGCACCACGGAGCCAAGGGCCGGGCACGGGATGGCGTTCTCCCCCTCCCCCGGGAAAACTTCACGGCGAGTCAAGAAAGGTGAAATCCTCTGATGCTGGCTCAAAGACCTATTCACACTCCTCTGTTTATAATCATCGGCCGATGTCCTATCATTTTTAGGAAAAATCCAAGATGTATCACATAGCCCCCAGGGCCCTGTGCAAATATTTTCCTCGTCTTGTGCAGCAAGGAGGAGGCGGCCAGAATTTAGGAAAGGGACACCGATCACGTTACCTCCTCTTCCACTAAGTCAGAAAAGGACAATTAAAAATGATCTGTCACTGGTACACCTGCAGACAACGGGAGGGGGAGGGGATGGCGGCAAACGTGTCTCATCTGCAGAGCCCATGAGGGTTATCAACAGACTGATTCTCAAAGAGCAACAAGTGTCCGATCTGTTTTCAGATACTCAGGGGTCACTAAAACAAAGACAAGAGAGGGGGATCATTCGGACACCCTTCCTCCCTCAACCTCCCTCTAGAGTCCAGGTACTCTAGATGTGACTTAGAGGAGAGTCCCATGAAATGGTGAGAAAGAAAGGTGAGCATGAAACCAAAGAGCAGAGTGCTTCTCTGCTCTTTCCACACAGCGGCTCTTGGGAGTCTCGAAAATGAGGAAGGCGGACGAGAATCTCGGCAGGTTTGGCGGGTGGCTCCTGACTTCAGCAGGCTACATGTTCTTCAGGAAAGATACGAATCACTCCTCCCAGCTTTTCTTTGGCTTTGGATTTGCCTTTCTTTGGCACAGTCTGTTCTGAGACAAACTGAGGGCTGCCTGGTTTCATCGGTGTCCCACCCCGTTCCACGGCTGGCTCGCTGCGCTCCTGTCACCCGTCCCATAGGACTCGGCTCAGGACCTGGGGAGTCCTGCTTCCTCTTCCCCCGAGTTCTGCCCTCAGCCTCAGCGTGGCCTCTAGGCTCTGCCTTTACTGTTTCTCTTACACAGACACACAGACACAGACACACACACACACCCATATAGCCACACACATCCACCTACCCAAACCCATACATCCACACACACGCCCACACATTTACACACACATCTACACACGCACACACCCATACATCTACACACACATCCATCCACCCAAACCCACACATCCACACACACGCCCACACCTCTACACACACTGGCACACATCCGCACACACATTCACACACCACCACATATACCCATACATCTACACACACATCTACACACACACACACACACAGATCCATACACACATATGCACACATGCATACACCCATGTATCTATACACACATCCATACACATACACCACACACACTTTACTCTTGCTCATCTGGTATCAAATCAAGTATTATTTTTGGAATGATTTTCCTCACTCTCTCTGACCTGGCTCCTTTTTTTAATATATATATATTTTTATGCGTCCTCTGTTACATTGTTTTTTTTGAACAATTTCAAGAGCCTTTATTGAAACCAACATTCAAAGAGTATCTTAAGGGTGAAATTCTGTTTCAGCAAAGCCAATTTAACAATTCCAAACATGATAAAAACATTTAGGGGTGCCCGGGTGGCACAGTTGGTTGAGTGTCCAACCCGTGGTTTCGGCTCAGGTCGTGATGGAGCCCTGCTCCATGCAGTTGGGCTCCGTGCTTAGCGCGGAGTCGGCTTGGGATTCTCTCTCCCTCTCCCTGCCCCTCCCACTTGTGCTCTCTCTCTGTCTCTACAATAAATCTTAAAAAAAAAACCCAACAAACATTTCAACATTAATCTTGTTAAAGGTGGTGATCTCCCCTCTCCCCATTTCATCTGCTATACTTCACTGCACCAAATAGGGAAGACTTCAATCACCTGCACCAAAAAAATAAATAAATAAAAAAGGAAAACTGCATTTTGACAAGTGCCAAATGTCTGAAACCACATCTAATCAGAGTCTAATTATAGGCTTACCACGGTGTAACTAAGGCTTCCAACACAACAGTCCAAAAATGCGGTGTGAATCCCCATCGTCCTGGGATATCCCGGAGCTTGACTTCGCTGGATTAAGGCTGTGTTCTGTAGACTCATGTATTTTTCTGCCTTTTGATGAGCTTATGCTTATGCTCGCCGAGTGTCCCTGGCGCCCAGTACAGTGCTTGGCACAGAGCCACGGCTGGGAAATGGGGATCAGTGGCCGCCGTCGGGCTGAGGCCCAGCACCGTCCATCACTGAGAGGGAAGGGAAGGGCCGCCATGCGGGCAGAGAGGCCTCCGAGGCTCCGACGGCGGGCAGAGTGCAGTCACGGGTCAGCCGCCCACTGAGCTGCCATCTCAGGGAGTCAGGAGGCTGGGCCACCACTTCCCAGGGACCCACCAGAATCCACCTGGGAGCCCAATGAGGCTGAGAGCCTGTGGCCATCAGTCTAGCGCTCGCTCTCAAAAGCAACCAGGGAAAAACACCGATGGATTGTGAAAGAAATCACCCTTCCTCTTTCCTCTGTAGGTCGAGGTTGAAAGTCACACCTAGCTTCTAAGGCTCTGTCTCCTGTGACCTTGGATAAATAAGATCACCTCCCTTTTGTTCTTCACCTGTAAAATGGGGGTGAGAGTAATAGTCCCAACCACCCAGCATAAACCTGGGAATGTATTTAATGCTGGAAAATGGTACAGAGCACACGGGATGTGTACGTGTGTGTGTGTTTAATGAATTATCGTAATGGCCTCAGATTGAGCCAAAAGAAATCCACAGAAAGAGACAGTGAGGATGGCGATCTCCATCTAGGCTGTCTTGATCTGTCTTACACCCCTCTGCCCAGGATTGTTAGCTCCCATGCAATTACCCAAGTCCCAGACAAACCACCAGAAGGGTTGCCACTGATGGCAGAAGAAGGAAAGAAGAAGGGACACTTGCATGGAATCTTTGAGAGACATGGGCACTTCGGTTCTTATCAACACAAGTGTTCCCAAAGCTGCCAGAGAGACCCAGAGCTTACAGAAGAGATGCTACAAGGAGGGGAGGGGGCACATGGGCAAGACCCAACACCCCCCGCACCCCCCTCCCCGGCCAGAGGCATTCTCTGTTTACCTGTTTTCTAGACTGGCATTCAGCCACAGTTCTTGTTTAGGGGAAAAGAGAGCTCTTCTGCTAAAAGCATACGAGTTAGATGGATCCTTATTAGCTACTTACTAGAATAAGATTCTATCAGCATAAAACCACATGGGCTGCTGTGTGTGCAAATATAGCTAGAGAAAGATCCGATTATACTGGGTGCCACTTAAAGCTGGGAAACACCATTCAGAGAAATCTCCCCTTGCAAATCTTGCATTTTATATCCAAGTGTTTGGGATTTACATGTGTAAATGTGCTTACCCATCTGTGCGTCCTTCTCACAGATATTCCCTGGGGCCCTCTACGTGCTCAGCACTGTGCTAGGCTCTAGGGGGAGATGTGGAATAATACCATAGAATCATTTCCTAGAAATGTCTAAATCCTAGTGGGGAAGAACAAATATTTAAACTGTTCGTGACAGTATGATTTCTGCATTCAACTAATATCACTGAGCACCTCCTACATGCCAGGAATTCTAGCCACGAGCGACACGGCACTGAACGAAGCATAAAAGTGCTTCTCATGGAACTTTTCACTTAGGTGGGGAGGAAGGCACAATAAAGAAAAAGTAAGCAAATAAATGTGTATTTGACACTGGCTAGTGATAAGAAGTTTCAATACCAAAGCTGGGTAAAGGGATGGAGAGTGACTGGAAGGGGCTGCTCTTTTCACTGGGTGGGCAGGAGAGGTTTTTGGAAAGAGATGGTATTTGGGCAAGGAGGTGAAGAGGAATAAAGATGGTGAACCTTATCAGGTCCAAGGGAAGTGAATTCCATGCAGGAGAGAATGATCGAGCACAAACCCTGAAGCAGAGGGTGTCTGGAATGTTCTAGAAGCAGTGGAGAGATCAGTGTGGCTGGAGCAAAGAGGGTGAGGGGGACACAGGAGGGAATGCAGGGGCCAGTTCATGTAATGTGACCTAACAGCTTTAACAGCCTCCAGCAGAAAACAAGCATCAACAAGAGAGGAAAAGTTAACTCTGAGAAGCAAAACTAAAAACACGCCCCAAACCCGGCTACTACAATCATGAAATTGGGCGAGCAAGACCTCCTGCTGAATATGCCCACAAGTAAGACACTCACGCACCACTCACCCAGCAGGATGTTTCCAGGGCTGTCCACACTTGCAGAAGCTGGGGTCCCCTGAGCGGGAGGAATCTAGGAACTGGAGGCGAGTCTGCTCGGCTAGCCACGTCCGGAGGATACGGCTCCCTCTGACTTTCCAGCACTTCCCCACGCACCACCTTCCACCACCGGAGCCGGATGCCACCTCTCCCTGCCTCCCTCGGAGCGGAGTGAAAGCATGTGACCTAGTTTCCACCAATCGGATTGCTCCTCGCAGGCTGCCCCTTGGCAGCCGGAGCCGCCCACAATGGCTGCCGCTTTCGTCCAGCCTCCGGGCAGCAGGGACCCCGGGCTTAGAAAAGCAACCAGGAGCGGGCGTCCCGAGGTCCGTGGGGCCCACTGTGGGCACCGTGATGCCTCTGCTGCACTACTTCTGCAGTGTGAGTTTAGAGATGGGCCTTAGTGTCCTCGTCTCCAAAGCCTGTTTTCTCCAGCTGTATTAGTTTCCTGCCACCGTTGTAACAAAGGGCCACAAATATGGTGACTCAGAACATCCGAAATTTATTCTCTCACACGGTTCTGGAGGCTAGGAGTTCAAAATCTAGGTGTCGGCAGGGCTGCGTTCAGTCAGGAGGCTCCAGGGGAGAACCCATCCTATGCTTTTCCCAGCTTCTGGCGGCTGTTGGCATTCGTTGACCCATGGCCATGTGATTCCAGTCTCTGCTCCTGCCGTCACGTTGTCTTCTTTTCTCTGTGTCTCCTCTGAGTGTGTCAACTCTCCCCCAGCTTCGTTCTTACAAGGATACTTATCATTGGATTTAGGACCCACCTGGATAATCCACAATGATCTCCTTACCACAAGATCCTTAATTACAGCTGCCAAGACCCTTTCTCCAAATAAGGTCTCATTCACGGGTTTGGGGGATTACGCTATGGACACATTTTTCTTGGCAGGCCACACCATTCAATCCACTACACCACCTCTGGGAGATCCTGTGAGCTAGCTAATACTTTTTAATACATTTCCTTTCAGCTTATACCAGCCTGAGTTGGTTTGCAAACCAGAAGCCTGATGTCGACATCACTGTCATCTGTTTCCCTTCTCTGTCCCAAGATAGGACAAAGCATGGGGAATATAGCCATTCTTGGGATCCCCAGCCTGAGACTCTGGGCTTTCTGTTGGCTCGCCTTGACTCCTCTCTGTGTAGAGGAGCGAAACGCGGTGTCGGCAGATCTGTGGTGGAGACATTTTCTTTTCAGCCAAAAGATGTCTCCCAGCCCTACGAGGTTGTGAGGCAGCCCCCACCACAGAGAGGCTGGCGAGCTGGTCAGCCTTACCACATCAACTATTAATGGTTTTGTTAAAAAGTAAAAACCAGAGCATACTCACCCACAGAAAGCCGTGGAATGCTTCTGGAGAGACAGTGGTGTCTCCTCACCTCTCTGAACTTCCGCTCTGACTTCTCAGCAAGCCCCCACGTTTGTCAGCTGGTTGGGGCGGGAGTGGAGTCTCTCCAAGGGAGACTTCCCATTAATCCTTGGAGCCCGCTCTGCGGAAGAAAGCAACAAGCATGACAAGCATGAGAAGCAACACAGGGCGGCACTGACGCTTGGGCTCAGGAGCCAGAGGGATCCGGGTGAAACCGGAAACCGGTACCACTGCTCACTAGCTGTGTGACCTTCAGGACCTTATTCACCTCTCTGAGCCTCCATTTTCTCATCCCTGAAGGATATGAAACCTACTTTGTTTGTTTGTTTGGGTTCTGCTTCTGTTTTTGTGTGGGGGGGTGGATTCAGCAAAGTTCTTTGCTTGCTGAATGTTGGCACCTGTGGGCAAGTGAAAACATCTTACGTTCCTTTGCCTCTGCTGTCATCCCTCTCATCGCAAAGCATCATCTTGCAATCAGTTATCTGGAGGTGTACTACCTCTTCTCCTGTCGTGTGCGCTGTACCCCACAGGTCCTGGCCCCTGAGATGTGTTCAGTGAAATTCTGTTGTGTAAAGCGCTGTAAAGCGCTGTCATTTTGACTGGTGTGTAATCTGTGTTTAACAGGTCAAAGCTTGGTGAATCACCCTGGACACATATCCTAGAACCATAGTTCTCTGGCTCCATCCTACCCACAATGGCAATTGTCCCAATTTGCACCTAAAGTTCACCAATACCAGCAGTGTCACCATTTCTGGGAGCCTCTGGCAGAATCTCTCACCTGTTCTTCTGAGTCCTTCTCTTTCTGCTTTGCACTGCGCCCTATGGGTGAGGGGGTGAGGACACTGTTAGGGCCAACAGTGACCCCAACAGTGATGAGATGGCATTGGAACCACCATGCCACTTCCAGAGTCTCCATCGAAACAAAAGTTGCTGAGCCCACTAATAACCACTGTGTACTCAGTGTCCCCAGAAATGTCATTGAACAACCATCTTCTGTAGACAGTACTTTTTAGCAGTCAGGCATGAGTCCCTACAGTACAAGGAGGGCTGATCTGAGCTGCAAGACCCATGCTGGGTTCTACCTTGCCTTTCCTTCCAGTTCTGGAACCACGGATCTTGGTGGTTAAGAGTCCAGGCTTTGTATGTGTGTATGTGTGTCATGTAACACGGGTTTAAATATTGGCTGTCTCATATACTAGCTCACTGACTCTGGCTAAGTCACATCATCTTTTTCAGTCTGAGCTTTATTATCTGAAAAAAGGGGAAAATACTTATATCTTTCTCATAGGGAGATTTAAGGATTAAATGAAATAGTGACCACAAGGGGGATAGCCTGGCATACGTCAAGTACTAAATAAATGGTAACTACTATTTTTATTACCTTGGGTGAATTATTTCCCTGGTGGTTCTACTGTCCCACATGCAAATAATGCCTTTTAGTTGATCTGCCACATCTACCAAATATTTGAGATGGAGGGGGAGGGAGAGAGTAGCAGAGGGGCTGGGGAAGGAGCTCTTTGAGTATCTCAGAGGATGAAAACAATCAGTGTCAGAAACATGATAATACTATAAAGATCAGTTGCAGAGCCAGCTCTGAGGATTGTGAAACTCTGCCTGAGAGCAAATGAAGGGCAACTGTTGAAAGCTTGGGACTCTGGAGCTCAGTAGCTGAGTTTTAACTCCATGTCTGTCATTGACTAGATGCTCTTGGGCAAATTCCTTAACCTTCGGGGCCTCAGTCTTTTCATCTGTAAATTGGGATGATGGCACCTATTTCATAGGATTGCTATGAGAATTAAGTAAGTTCCTAAGCAGTGATCTGGCACACAGTCATTAGTCGATAAATATTAATTATTATTATTATTATTATTAAGACAACGAATTAATCCAGAAGAGAAAATATTTACAAAAGAAATCTCCACGTGCCCCTCTGTGGGTAGATCTGTTTCTATAATATCTACATGATCTATGGCTCTTCAAATGTTTCAGTCAACTAGATGTGCATACGCGCAGAAGTTCTACAATGAACCATCTAAAAATATTGCTATTTGTATAAATCTATGCAAAAAGGGCTTCCATGTTGAGCTGGGTTTTTTGGTTCTTGCAATACACACTGGTTAGCTGTGGAGAGTTTTCTACTTTAAGAGGCTCAGGGACGTGGCTGCAGGGCATCCGCGAGATCTTATCTTGCCCACTAACCAGACCGAGGAAGTCAAACAATGCGCTGGCTTCTGTCTCAGGCATCTCACGGAATGAATGGCCAAGGAAAGGAATTTCTCACAGGATGTGGTGATGCAAACCAAGGAAACTACTCACATCTGTCCAGGCTTGACGGGAAGTATTCAAGACTAGAACACGGCTGGGCTCGAAGGGTCTAGAACCAGGACCTGACCTATCAGGATCTAAGGAAACTCGGTTCTCTCTCCTCATTCTGGAACTGTGTTCTCCCTCCTCTCTGCTGCTCTCAGCTCATCTGTTTCTTTTCCTCCTCTGCAGAGCAGCTTTGTTGCCTCTCTTGCCCATGACCCCGGGGTGGCCATCCGTTCCTCTTGCAAAGCCAGCTCCTCATCCTCCTTCAGTGTTCCCCTTACATTCACTTACATTTTCAACCTTCCCCACCCTTATACATATCCTATATGTTCCCTTCATAGAATTATCATAATCTGAATTAAATGTTTATAATAATAGTAGCTGACACCCACATGATGTTTCCAATGGGCTGGCTATTTCCACAAGAGCTTGACACATACGATTTCCTTTAATTCATCCACAAATCCATCACACAGGCTGTCTTATTATCCCTCATTTCACAAATCAGAAAACAGAGGCAGAGCACCTAGGTTAACTTGCCGGGGATCACCCAGCAAGGAGCTGGCTCCGAAGTTTGTCCCTCAGCTCCTACTTCCTCTTGACCACCACGTTCCTCTGCTTACGGGTTGGACGACTCATTTAATTATTTCCCTACTCAATTATATGCTCCGTGCAGTCAGGGGCTTCACGGATTGTGCCTCCTGTGTATTTTTACCACTCATCAGGATGCCAGGCCCTAAGAAATTAGTTGCAAAATGAATAAATGAATGAACATTTGAAAATAAGAATCTATTAATTCTCCTAAAAAGAGAGACCCAAGACGCATCTCCGGACAAGTCACCAGGCAAGAACCGTCCTCCAAGACTTTAAGAGGGTGTGGGTGGGGGGAGCACCAGAAGAGGACTGGGATTCTTCTCATGTGAAAGCCTCTTTCCTTCTGCTGCTGGCACCTTTATCCTTGCTCCCTTATGCCCAGCCTCAGATTGCCAATCTGAGCTTATTGGAACTGCCTCCGCGCCATCAGAGGTGGGAGCAGCTGGCATTCATAACGGAGACCCAGCCGAGGCAGCAGTGAGTGGAGGCGCATGAGATGACTGAGCTTAGGTGCGGGACGCTGATGGACTTCCTCTTCTCTCCGATTATTTGAGCCAGGGATAACACAGAGGCCGGGAGTGGAGGAGATGGACAGGGGTCTGGGGAAGGGGTTCTACTTCAAAATATCTCCAGAATCCTCTATCTCCTCAATATCTCTACCACTGCCATCTGGGCCCCAGCCACATCCCCAGTCTGGATGACTGCAGTAGCTTCCTAACTGGTCTCCTTGCGTCCAAATACCACCTATCCCACATCTTTTCGACCCAGCACTGGGAGCCACCCTGTTAGAACCTATGTTGGGTCCTGCCCCTTCTGGGCTCTGAACCCGCTGCTATACCCGTGGCACTCACAGCAAAAGCCAAAGGCCCTACACGATCTGGCCCCCATCACCCTGTGACCTCATCCCCTGCTCCTCTCCCCTTGCTCGCCCAGCTCCTCCTACCTGAAGTCCCTGGTGTTCACTAAACAGGCCAGTCATGGCCTCACCTCCATGCCTTCGCTCCCACTGTTCCCCCTGCTTGCAGTGCTCTTCCCCCAGAAGTCTGCTTCCCCAAATCCCACCCCCCATTTCAAGACTGTCTTCCCAATGAGACCTACTCACCCATTAATAGTACTTATTACACCCCAGCCTGACACCCCAGAGCCCCACTCCTGCCCCACCTCCCTGTGGGTTATCCATACCACTGACCACATTCTGCTGCGCTCTATCACTTACTTATTTACTTATTATTTTCATTTAGTTCGTTGTCTGGCTCTAGTGTTCCAATCGGACTTGCGTGCCGTGTGCACTAGCGAGTCCCGAGCACGTAAGAGGCCCTCCACGAGTCTTTGGTCATTGCACGAATGAGGAGTTGCTGGCATCCATTCATCTGCTGAAGGCTTGCTAGGCACCTGGCACGGTGCACAGCATCGTGGGTTCTCGCAATTAACCCACACGGCGGAGCAGAACTGAAAGCCCTTTCCTGGCCTGTAAGGTCCTTATCTGGTCCACCGGCGTCTCTGCCTCCCTTCTGCCATCCTCCTCCTTGCTCACCTGCTTCAGTCGTGCTTTGAGGGCCTCCCCTGCTTCCCGCAAGCATGCAACACAGCCCGGCCTCATGGCCTTTGCCTCTGCTGCCTCTTCCGTTGGAAACACACTTTCTTAGAACTTCATGTGCCCTGTTTGTCCCTCACTTTATTTAGGCCTCTGCTCAAATATCACTTCATCAGTAAGGTCTTTGCTGACCACTGCAGTTAAAATAGCACCCCATCACTCAATCTCTTTTCTCTGCCTTACTAGTTTTTTTTTTTTTCATAGCACTTATTAACATTAAGTTATATATTGATTTGTTGGTTTCCTTTCTTTCTTTCCCCACTAGAAAATAAAGTCTATGGATGATTCGCTCATTGCTGATTTCTGGAACGGGGTCTGGCACGGAGGAGGCACTCAATAGATCCTGTTGATTAGACAGCCCAAAGGGCAGGCTCTGTAATCACCTTCGGTTTTAGGTGATCGTCTGGAGGCTGAGAGGTCATAGAGCTAAGAGATAGGAGGAACAAAGGTCCTAGCGATATTCTTGAGCGCTGCCCTATGGTCTTTCTTTCCAAAGCATCCAGAAAACCCACTCAGTTCTTACCTGTGGCAGGTGATTGCTGAGTTAATAAATAAACTACTGAAAATCACAGCATCATGAGCAATCTTCATAGTTAAAGTCTAGACACCTCCTGGGATACCTGAAGACTGAAAGCTCCTGGGGGGCAGTGAACTTGGCCAAGTGACTTGACATTTCTGAGCTCCAGTCTGTTCATCTCTAGCAATAGTGACGTAAGGATGAAATAATGGTTGCTTGTCATGTGTTTCACACACTATCTGGTGTAGGAGGGTCTATTTATGATGATGATGATGATGATGATGATGACTTGTCTTCCTATTCCTCCTGTGGCACCGTAGTACCTGGGACAGAGCAGATACTCCAGAAATAGTTGCTGTGGTTCCGGTCTTTGAAAATCACACACAAGGAACTGTGTTACTGTTCAGAATATCTGCTCCTCCCTCTCCATCCAACCCCCTAACCCAGGAGGATCGTACCTCCCTGACCTTTTGGCATCAGGCTTGGCCATTGGGCTTATTTTAGAAGTCGGTGAAATTTGAGCACAAGTGATTGGGTCTCTTCTCTTCTATGAAGAAAGCTCAGGAGCCATCATGTGGCTCCCTCTGATCTCATTTCGCCTTTGACAGGAGACCAGCAACATCCCACATAGAAGCTGCTCCAGAGACTAACCCTGGACCCCAGAATGGACGACAACTTGAAGCAAAGCACTGCAATTCAATTTAGGGGTCATTTGTTACTGCTTCCTATCCTGACTGATACACTGTATTATGTGATTGTAGTAATTATACCACCTCTGGATTCTATGTGTTTTGGAACAAAATGCATGTGCACGAAAATACCCCTGTGGATTGCCCAGAATGGTGGAGTGATGGAAGGAAGTGTATTCCAGCCTGGGCAGGAGAACCACAGACAGACCGATGCGGCCAGAGCTGGAGTATCAGCGGTGGTTTTTTGAGCTGGTGGTGGGGATGGGAATTATGAGGCCGAAGGTAAGTAAAATAAGTAACTTGTTTTCTTTTTCCCAAATCACTAACTTCCACTGTTATTTCTCACGTGGGAGGTATAATGTCATTTATACATATTATTTTTCATTGAGAAAGAGTCCAACAGTAGAAAATATGTAAAGAATAGAAACATATAAAGAAATACACAGATCCCAATCCTTCTATGCTCACTCTTAGGAGATAACCACTGGTATTGCTTGGCATGGATATGTTCTGCATTTACATGCACAGTTTCTGTGGCATAAATGAATGGAAGCATACTATACATATTGTTTGCAATTTGCTGTTTTAATTTTTTCTTAGCATTTCTTGGAGCTCTTTCCATGGCACTCTGTAGAGGTCTATCTCAGTTGTATAATGGCTTCATATTAGTCTATGATGTGGATAAAGTGTAATTTATTTAACTTTCTCCCTATTAATGGACATTTATATCCATTTGAGTTTTTACCTCCTTCTGTGATTCATGGGCTCCAATAGCTCCACTAATGTCAGACTTTACAACGTGGCAGTATAAATGACCACATTTTTCTCTCACTAAATTTGTAAACGTCTTATCAACAACAGCACGGGGGTGGATGTATTGGTTGAGAATGCCACGTGACCAGGCCATGGCAGTTCCTCCTGGAGGGTGTCGGGGGTGGGGGGTGGTAAGGGAGGGAAAGCTTCCAGAAGACCGTCTGTCCCCATCTCTGCTCCTTCTTCTTTCCCCTCCCAGGCACAGGAACCGTCCACAGTTCCTCAAAAGGTTCCAGGCCAAAGTGCTTCCTGTCCTTTGGCCCAAGAGCCATACCCACTTACAAGGAGAAGCTTGATGAATTTTCCACTTGTGCTTGGGCGCTCCCCTAAACTCTTTTGAAAGCCTACTGTTCATTTATTTAATTTTGGTTTCTTGCTCTCTTCATGAGTATCTGTCTCTGTCATTGCCTATTTCTGTTTGTCTGTCTCCTTCTTCACTCCTCCATGCCAAGAAACGAAATTCCACCCTTGGTAAGTAACAAATATATCCTTATTAATTATCATAAACTACATGGCGCGGGGTGAGGGAACACAACACAGCAACTCTGGGGAAATGAGACAAGGAACCATTATTTTGGGTTTTCCAGGTGCTTCAGCCAAGACTTGTGCCCGCTAGAGCACTCAATACTGTCCTGTTGATGCTAAGATGCTGCCCTTCCCATGTTGACATTTCCAAAGCCAGCATGTGGTACTTTTCATACAGCATTTTAAAAATAACCAATGGCATTTTAGAGTTGGAGTACATTCCTGTAAGAGTGATTCAGTCACCCCTGCTATTAGGAACAGAGTAGAGGATGGCTGTAAAGGTAGTGTTGAAGGGCACACACAAGGGCATGGCTCACTTCCCTCCAGACCAGTACCCCCATGCTCATCATGCCTGAAGTGTCCACTAATCAGATTCTTTCTCTGGAGCCTTAAGGAGCCCTGGGCTCTTGGGGTGGTCCCTTAAGTTGTTGAACCAAAGTATCACACATCCTGGCTGGAGTGACTGGTTCAGGGACAGGCACATCACCCAAGCTGGGCCACTGGGACTTCTCCTTGGAAAGGTCACAGAATCATCAGGAAAGAGGTCTTCTTGGCTGGTAATAATCCAATGGGATACACTGGTCCAGAGCTGGAGCAGGCCAACAAGCCCATCGGAGACGAAATTATCCCAAGATGGAGAGAGGAAATTCCCAAGGCCATCACAGAGCACCTGAATCCAGTGTGCCTGAAACTAGATAATTCAGGGTTAAGCCCTGTTGGATTGGGCTCCTGTGGTATGCGCCACCTCTGTCTTTATCACCACAGCTGCAAATCTGTGCTGATTAATGTCCTCATCTTCCCCAAGACCATAAGCTCCCCTGGGGGAAATCTCTGTCTCGATTCACAATCCTATCCCAGTGCTTCACACAGTCCTGGCACCTCACAGGTACTCGATACATATTTGGTGGATAACAGAATCAGGGTCTCACTCGGGTTGAAGATCACAAAGGCACATAACCCTTAAGAGTTCAGGCTCTGCGGTCAGTCTCCTGGGATCACTAGCTGGAACCAAGGTCACTTACACCTCTGAGTCTGTTTCTTCACCTGTGGAATGGGGATAATAGTGCTGCCCACTTCCCAGGGATGCTGTGAGGATCATGTGAGCTATTACCCATAAGGCACTGAGAAAAGGGCCAGCCGCACGGTCAGAGCAGAATAAAATGGGAGCTGGGCTTATTCTTACCAGGGCCCCTTCAGCTGCCGCTGCTAACGGGGACAGAACCAATCCTGTGTTACCAAAGGACTGATGTTCCACTGCGGGGTTTGGATTTTTTGGGAGAACGTGTTCCCTCACGTTCCCAAGCCAAAACGAAGTAAGAACGAGATGAACGACAGACACTCTGGCAGAATGAAAAGTTAGGTTTCCCCTGGCTTTGCAGCCCCCCGCACCGTCTGGGTCCAGGGACCACCCATGTTCATGGAAACATCACCAGGCGTCTAGAGGCTGCTCACGTGCAGTACTTCTCCGGCTTTAATGCACTCAAGAATCACCCGCGGGGAGGTGGGGATCTTTGCAAAGTGCAGATTCTGATGCAGCAGGTCTGGGCTGGGGTCTGAGACTCTGCATTTGTAACAACCTCCCAGGGGGTGCGGACACCGCTGGGGGGGAGACTGCACTTCGAGTGGCCAGGCTGGGGCATTTGGGAAGCAGCCCCCGGCATTTCCCCGGGAGCTCGCCGGCTCCAGCGCCCTGCACCGGGGAGAGAGTGGGTGATTGAGAAGAAAAGCAAACAACCTGAAATGGAAATAAATACTGTGTGCCACAATCTCATTAATGTCTAAAATTAGATTAACATAATTAAAAATTTAAAAGCTAGATTAAAGCGTGTCAGTCTGAAACCGAGTGCTGAATTACTTGGTGGCTCTCTGCTTTCTCCTTAACGGTTTGTACTAATGGGTATTTCAAAGACTACTGGGTTACATGTTGTTCTTTGTGATTTTTAATTATCACCAAACACCTCCAAATCGGCCCTATTTTCAATATGACTTTTCCAGGACATGGCTGCCCCGGCTCTCCGAGAATGCTCGAGCATGCAGAGCCTCTGGCCCTGCCCTCCCACTGACACCTAGGCCCGTTGGGATGACAGGAGAGGCTTACTCACGCTACAGACTATAGGGCTGCCTTCAATACGCGTCCTGCCAGTCACGGTGACTGGCATAAATATTAATGAGGTTCCCAGCTTGTAAGGAAAGAAACAGAGGTTCAGAGAGGGAATGTAAGCTGCTGGGGGTCACACAGCTGATTAGTGGAAGAGCGACTTTCAGATATCCATGTTCTCTTCCCGGACTCTCCGAAGAAGAAAGCATTGTGGGGCTCCAGGATAGAGGTGTGTGTGTGTGTGTGTGTGTGTGTGTATGCATGCCACGTGGACATACACGTGTGCAGGCAGAGGAGGGAGAAGCACGGAGAGAAAGCCAGACAGAACAAACATCCACTTGTGAAATCACTGTCTCTTTGTTTTTGCTGAAGTCGCCATACTGGACCCATTACCAACGGATATAATTTACTACGTGTTTTCACAGAATTGGACTGAGTGCTCAGCAGAGTCACCAAGCACTTAGTAGCTCGGGCTCTACTTCTGGGCCTGAGTCATTAAGTCTGCTCTCCCCCAACAGGAGATTCAGATCCCAAGGGTGAGTATTATCGTGGCGACAGCCCTGACTGCCATGGCTTTCACCCTGGGGCTGAGGTCGTCCTTTCTGTCGGCCCGGGTAGGCGGCCAGTGGAGGCGGAGTGGGGTGGGGGCTCCGTGCAGCTGGGATTCGGTCATGGTGGCCGTTCCTCAGTGGCATGCTGCTGATATTTCTGCCCAGCTTCTCTCCTCAGTCCTCTCAGACTCACAGTTTTCCAAAACATCTCCCTATAAACCCGATTTCCTTCAGTGAAGGAAGCTATTTCCAGAGAGTCCTGAGAGAGACTTCTGTCTGACCTGGAGTTAGACTGGAAGGACGCTGATGGAGGGAAAGGCTGGGACAGTAGCTTTCAACTAAGATACCATTTCCGCCGAGCTATAGAAGCCTGAGTCTCGGTCCGCCACATTCATTCACTTCAGAATCGAACAGGGACCTGCTCATGGACCAGCCGGACTTCTCCATGCCGCGCCTACCACTGTGAACAAAGCTTGGGTTCTAGAACAGGCAACATTAAAAATGCCGCTAAATCATAAGATGGTTCAGCCTCTGTGGAAAACAGTTGGGTTCTTCAGCAGGTTAAAGACAGAAATATCCTATGACCCAGCAGGGACCTTCCCCAAAGGCTCGAACACAGATACTCAAACAAACGTCCATCGCAGCACCATGCACCAGAGCTCAAGAGGTGGAAACAACTCAAATGTTCATCAAAATGAGGTATAAACCCACAATGGAATATTATTTGGCCATAAAAGGGAATACGGTTCTGATACATGCTACCACGTGGATGAACTTCGAAAACATGGCAGTCACATAGTGTGTGGTGCCGTTTACAAGAAATATCCAGAAATGGTAAATCCATAGCAACAGAAAGCAGATTAACAGTTAGCGAGTTAGAGAAATGGTAGCGGCCGTATAATGGGAAAGGGGTTTTCTCTGGGGGTGATGAAAGTGCTTTGGAACGAAGTGGAGGTGAAGGTCGCACAACGCTGTGAATGTGCTAAATGCCACTGAATTTTACACTTAAGGTGGTAAATTTTATGTTAGGTGAATTTCACCTGAATTTACACCTTGATGGGCAGCTGGGAGGAAAAGTGAGACCCTGATGTCATTAGTCAACTGAAAACAGGCTTAACGCTTCTCTAGAATTTCCCCTAGTTAGGCTGGAGAACAGAAAGAAGAGATGGGAGAGTAGGCGAAAGCCATCAGTGAGACAGCGAGTGTGGATGCCTGAGGACCACTGGCCAGAGAAGAACCTCCAGTGAGCTCTGTTGAATCGTCTGGTTTAATGCCCTGTGAAAAGACAAGGAATCTGAGTCCCAGAGCAACAAAATATTTGCAAATGACAATAACTGGCAAAACCAAAAACCAAATATACTTTTCTCTTGCTATGGAATGTTTTAAAGAGTTCATTTGAAGAGAAAAATAAAAACTCGAGCTGCATTCCCTGCAAGTTTACACTCATATCAAAGGAAGAAAGGAAAATCAACCAACCATCCATCCATCCATCCATCCATCCAACCATCACCCATTTTCCCATCCTTCCTTCCTTTCATCCATCCATCCACCCAACAATCCATCCACCCATCTATCTATCCATCCATCCATCCATCCACCTACCCATCATCTACCCAGTCTCATACCCATCCATCCATTTCATTGTTTAGCAAGTATTAGAGTACATATACTATATAAGCTGAGGTTGGGGTTGTCGTGGCAGTCCTGCAGGACTTTATTGGCTACGACAAGGAATTTGAATTTTATTCCAAGAGTAACTGGAACACATGTAAGGGTTTTAAGCCAGGGCTGACCTAATACGATTTAAATTACAGTGATTGGTTTGTGGATGATGGGCTGTAGGAGGCAAAAGTACTAGGCCCAGGCACAGTGGAGTGGACAGAAGGAAGCCAGTAACTGTGACTGGGGATAGGACACCCAGTCACAATTGCTAGCTTCCTTCTGCCCATCCCACTTAATGAGCTTAATGAGGCAGAGGCATCAAGGAAGCCTTCTTGGAGGAACTGGCATTTAAGCTGAGGATCTAAAGATGACTAGGACTCAGATGGGGAGGGCATTCTTGGCAAGAAAACAGTATGAGCAAAGGCACTGAGGCACAGCACAACCTGGTTTTATGTGGGAAGCCATATGAGATTCCTTTAGGAATAAGGCAGAATATTACCACCTAGATATGTGTAAATCGTGTGTGTGTGTGTGTGTGTGTGTGTGTGTGTGTGTGTGTAGGGTATAAGCTGACCAGTATGGGTGGGAAAGGACAGTGCAAATACTGCCAGGGTCTGGGTTATGACAGACCTTATATGGACATTCTGATGGTACTGGGGAGCCACTGATTTTATAAAAGGGACAGAGTATAAATCCTCTCTCTTCTGCTCCTCTCTCAGCCCAGAGCCATCATCTGAGCCCATGTGGGTGAGAAAGGGGATGTCTGAAGGCTGAGACCTAAGGAAGCAAATCTTCTGTGCTGCTTGTTGGCATAAGGCGTATATGTGGGAGCCTATTTCCAGGGGCAATTATTTCTCTCGTATAAAATAGTCTTTCTGCCTATTACACTAATAATCTATTTGTTCTATGTACACCTGCCATCCCAGCACCTGGTGTGGACTCTGGTCGTGTGTTATTGCTTATCCTCCCTGTCCTTTACAATGACCTAATCATGACTTCTGTGCAAGTGAGATCATACTCAGCACCCTGATTTATTAGTTGCTTCTCCACTTATCAACCTAGCAGCTTCTGCGTTCATCTCCTCGGGCTGCCGAAACAATCCTGGGCGGCTTAAAACAACAGAAATGTGCTGTCTTAGTCCAGAGGCTGCAGGTCCAAAGTCAAGGTGCCTGCAGGCGCACGATCCCTCCGCAATCTGTAGGGGAGTCCTTCCCTGCCGCTCCCGGCTTCTGGTGGTGGCTGGCAATCCGGACTTTCCTCTGCCCTGCAGCTGCCTCACTCGGATCTCTGCCTTTACCACACAGGACACCCCCACACACACACCGTGTGTCTCTGTCATCACCTGGCCACCTTCTTATAAGGATATCGGTCAGATTGGATTAGGGGCCCTGACCCCAGTAGGACCTCCTCTTAACTAATTACATCTGCAATGACCCTATTTCCAAATAAGGACATATTCTAAGATATTGAGAATTATGACTTCAACATATCTTTTTATTCTCTTTTGGGAGGGCAGGAGCGGGGTGGGGGGTGCGGGGGGCATAGTCCATAATAGCTTCCCTGGCCATTAAGTGCTGTTTCACAATACGAGTTTTCAATGGCTACAAAAGATTCTATATATGGACCTACAAATATTCAGGGATCAATCCGCCTTCACACTGAATATGCAACCTGTGTGCCCTCTCCTCGTCGGCCCTGTGCGGAGACAGAGGCCATCATCTTGGCAACAATGGAGAGCAGAACTCATCAAAACTTCCCCTCCCCTCTCCCTCCTACTGACAAAGGACGGCCGACTTAAGTTCTGAAAACAAAAAACAAAAAAACAAAAAAACCAAAAAACCCTCTTAAATACAAGGGCAAGAACAAAAAAGAGAGACTTCGAACAACCAGAACAGTCAATTGATCAGAATTTCCCTCCGTGGCATTTCCAGTTAATCCAGATGTGACCACATTCTGGCCCCCGCCCAAATCCAAGCCGTGATTCATCAGCTACTCAGCTGGACCCAACAAACGTTTTATTCAACCTGCTTTATGAGCGTAGGCGAAAATTTTCCAGCCCCGGTTTCTTAGGATGTCACCAATTATCTCAAAGGATGTTGCAACAGACTAGAAAGAAAGTTTGTTTATTTACTGGTTGGTTTGTTTTCAATCTTAGAGCCTCCCTTTTCCGAGCTGGGGTGCTTCGGAGGCAGGTCGTGAAAAACACTGGGAGCCACGGTACTTTCATATCGCCTGTTAGGACGGTAGAGGGGTTTTCATTGAGGTCCTCACGTTTGATTCTCCAGACGAGCCAGCCTAACGGGGCAGCCCCCGAGTGTCCTGACTTGCCCAAACCCACTTAGCTTATACCCACCACCCCCGTGGGGAGCTTAGCACTGGAGACACAATCTCACTTCATCTTCCCCCCACATAGGAGAGAACGGCCATACCCTTCGCCTTCTAGAACAAATGAAATCTTAGAAAGCATGCTGCTGTGCTCAAGCTCATACAACTTGTAACCCCAGAAGCTGGCTCTTGAAGCCAGGCTGCCAGACTCCCCGGGTTGCAGCTGTGATCCCTAACCCGCCCTGTGCAGGGCTAAGATGGGCTTCTGACGTCCTTGCTGGCTCGGGACCCCTTGACCCCCATGACCTCATTTAATTCAACAGTGGCAGTTTCTCTCCATTTTTGTGGACAAGATAACACATACCTCTGGGAGCACTGCCCCCCCAACCCCCGTTCCATTGCTTCTATCACGCAAGGACTTTTGGTGGAGGCCGTGCTGGGTGGCACTTACGCTCAGAATGGTGGTATTATTTAAAGATTTCCCGGATACAATGGGCGAGTGCCCTGTCACTTGATAGGAGGGAATCTGCTGGGGTTCACGGTCCCCAAAGTGTTTGTGGATAGGCTTTGGGGGGATATATATATGAATGATCTTTCAAGCATATGCATTTTTCTGGAAGTTAGTCCACGTAACTCCTCACGAGAATTCCTCATGACCCAGAAGTAAAGCCAAACCAAAGACAATGCATATTGTTTCATGTTTGTATGCAGGCTTTCTGGAAACCACCGTGCTTTTCTAATGAGCGATATCTATTGCTTTTGAGTATTGGTATCATAGCAGAGCATTTTTAAATTTATTTTTTAAAAGATTTATTTATTTGAGAGAGAGAGAGAGAGGGAGAGAGGAGGAGATAGGAAGAGGGAGAGAGAGAATCCCAAGCCTAGTCCACTCTGAGCATGGAGCTCCATGCAGGGCTTGATCTCATGACCCTGAGATGGTGACCTGAGCCAAAACCAAGAGTTGGACACTTAACTGACTGAGCCACCCAGGCGCCCCTAGACAGAATATTTAAAGATGTACACAGCAGGTGCTTAAGAAATACGGGCTTTGTACAGAGCAGCTCTGTCCACTGGTCTGAGCAGGAAATGCAGTGACACATCCAGACACCTGGGACGACTGTCATTCAAGCATGCAGCGGCCAGGGGCTCCCCCACCATTACACATACCTGGGACCTCTGCCCTTTCCCCCAGCCCTGCTGTAAGCACCTGGGGCCGAGCCGCCAGCAGCCAAGTGTGGTCACTGGTCTCTCCACGTGCACTCTTGGTCTCTTCTCTCCACTGGTCGCACATGGATCCTGCCTTCCACTTTCTTGAAGCCCTCTGGGGTGTCCGTTGCCCTCAGAATACATCAAAGCCCAGGGCGATGGCTGCCAAGCAGAAATGACCTCCATCAGTCCATCTGGCAATTCTGCCTTCGGCCCTTGTGAACCTCGAGCTCGCTCCTTCGTCAGGCTTCCGCATTTGCTGGAAACTTCTGCCCCTAGATCTTTGTAGGGTCACACCCTTCTCAGTCAGGCCTCTGTGGATGCCGTCTCTTCAGAGAAGCGCTCCTTCTAAGGTAACCTGAGGTTTGCGTTTCTTTGTAGCCCTTATAACCATTAAAATGGATCTTTTTTAGTCACTTACTTATCATCTAGCTTATCCTGCAGGATATGAGCTCCACTGGGTAGGGTGTGAAACTCAGATCCTCAACCGATGCTTGCTGAGAAGGAAGGGATGGACAGGTGGGCAGCTGGGAGAGGTTCTCCTTCAAGTTGACGGACCCCAGCTTCCTAGGGGGACCCCTGGAGTAGACAAGTGTTGGAACGACTGCTTCCTCCAAAGCAGAGGAGGCTCGTTTTCACCCCCACTTAGTAGTGAATTATGTTACCTGCTGGTGAGGGCGATGCCACAAGGGCTGTAATTAGTTCCCTGATCATTCACAATTGAAGCAATCACAGCTAACGGATGGCATTAGCCACGAAAACCTGTAGGAGAACCAGGCCATTTGGCAGCTACCGTGGCCCCGAGAAGGAAGATCAATTTCCGTTTGATTAGTTTAAAAATAACAAATAAACAATGTGGAGCCGCTTGCAAGCAAGGTTTGGGTCCCTCCTGTTCTGAAATGTGGGGAGAGGAGGCAGCCCGAAATTGCCAGTTAGGAGAAGACGGGCAGAGCACATTCACGGCTCCATCGGATTCCCCTATAATCATAGCTAATAACTGTATTTTTAGGCTACTAAACAATTCTGTTATTTTAAAGCTTCTAGTTAGCGAGCTAGCTAAACGATACTCGGGGGCTAGCCATGGAGAGGACTCCTCTGAAATGTAGCACTGAAGCCCATTTTTTCCCCTACTTTGTTCTAATTTTATCACAGGCCATCGGGTGAGCCATTGACAGGGAGAGATACTGGACAGTGGGGTTTCGTAAGAAGCCCAGAAATGCACACCTTCCCCTGAAATACAAAAGTAACCAGGATTTCCTTTAGGATCATGAATTTAAAAGGCTTCTCTCCGTTGATTCACCTTAATCCGGGCTCTTCCCTGACCTATACTACTCCCCTGAACATCTAAATATGTCCCTTTCCCAGCTCAATCCTTCAGTGACTTCCCACTGCCACTGGCATAGGCCTAAAGCAGTCGGGTGACTTGCACAGCTCTGCTGGCCTGTCCCCTGCCTTCTGGTCCCATCTTCCTCCCACTCCTCTGCAACACTCCCCCCCCCACTCCTGTTTCCTTCATGACCCAACATAGTGGATTATTATTTGCACAAAGAAGAGGAGTCAAAGTTCTGGACGCTGGAAGCCAGGATGCCTGATTCTAATTCTGCCTCCACCACATTTGAGCTGTGTGACCTTGGGCAATTTGACCTTTCGGGGCCCCCCGTGCAACACCTATAACAGGTGGATAGTAGGAGCACGTGCCTCACCAGGCAGCTGAGAGTCGGAAGCGCATGGATGTTGTACGGTGGTTAGAAGAGCGGCTGATAGACGCTGCTGCTCAGAAGAGGTTACTTGTGACTAAGGATCCTCCACAGCTCCTTCCTTCCCCCTTTGCCCAGGCTTTTCCTTTGTCTGAAATAAACATTCTTTATGCCCCCAAAACGTATTCTCCGGTTTGACTCATCTTTCGGTTTTCGCCTCAGACATTACCTCTTCCTGGAACCCTCCCAGATCCTCATCTCCATGGATTAGGTGCCTTTCTCTGGATCCAACAGGACCCTCCACGCCCTCTGGGAGGACAGGAACCGTGGCTGTCTTTCTCGTCCTCGTGCCCTTCCCAGCCAGCACCCCCACCCCTCGCACCTAGAAGAGCACCAAGTACTTGTTTGGTCCTTCACAAACGTCTGCTGAATGGAGATGCTGAGCCCAGTCGCGAAGCAGGCCTCGGGCTAAAGTCAGCCAGCCGACCTGAGTTCTTCTCAGCCAGGGAGTGCGAGTGACGGGCTTTGTGCGGTGAAGCAATCCCTCCTCTGTGGTTCAGAGCGGTTCTCTGCCCGGGACATGGATGAGTGTGCTTGCTCCGAGTACGGTTCTGGAAGGTGGGATCAGACTCATCCAGCACTTTGTTAGAAATGCAAATACTGTTGCTCCTCCCAAGACCCACTGAATTGGAATTGGGGGGGGGGGCGGAACTTTGAAATGTGTGTTTTAACCAGCTCTGGGGTGGGGGTGGGGGATTCTGATTCATGCTCCAGCAGCTCTCACCCCTGCCTCAGACAGGAGAATTCACCTGGAATGCCTTTACAGGATAGGATGTCTGGGATGCTAGCCGCCCCCCAGCCCAACTGCATGAGCAGCTCTGACGCTGGGGCTCACCGCTGGCCCTTTTCGCCTCCCTCTCGATGGCAGTGCACGGCAGGAGTGAGACTCCAGATACACACGGACGGGTTCTCCGGCTCTGTGCTTCCCATTCTAAACCTTGTGGAAACTGCATTAACTCTTTTGGTCCACCAGAGGGCCATTTGCGGCGCTGAGAAGGGCAGGGTTATCTTTCCTGGGCGTGGGGCACATGGAGTCACGGACCACAGATACAGAGACAGAAGTGTGTGTCGGAGAACGTCCTCCCAAGCTCTGTTTGGAAAAATATCCAGGGCAGAGTAAGAGGCACCGTAAGGGACTCTGTGAGGCTTTACTCGTGCTCCTTGCGGTGATCTCAGGACGGCCAAGAGGGACCCTCCCCGGATTCTCTGTTTGACAGATGCTTTTAAAATCCCTGTCGAGAAAGCTGCTTCCGAAGGTGGCTGCAGATCAGTGTGTGGAGGAGAGGCCGTGAAGCCAGCCGCACCTGTGTGTTTCTGAGCATGCCACTTCCCTCTTCTGGCCCTCAGATCTTCAGTGCCGGTAATGAAACTTACCCGCTGCACTGTGGCGAGGGCCCACCTAGGTGAGTGGCTGAAACAGGGCGCAAGGGCAGCTGCTCAGAAACTCGGTGGTTCTCAAAGTGTGGCCCCCGACCTGCAAAGCGGCATCACCTGGAAACCTGTTAGAAATGCAAATTCTCAGGTCCCACCGCAGACATACTGGATCAGAAACTCTGGGGGTAGGGCAAAGGACTTCCCCTCTCTGAGCTCCATTTTCTCAGTTGTGAAACTAGAAACAATTGCAGTACCTAGATCTCAGAGACCCGTTGCAAAGATTAAACGAGACACGCATGGGAACTACTTAGCACAGTGTCTGGCACACAGTAAGAGCTCAATAAACAGGAGCTACTCTTGCTAGCACAACTGTTATCCCCTTCCAAGACCCCTGCCCCGTGCGGACCTCAAAAAGCAGCTTCTGTTAAAACTCTGCACGAATAACTCTTGTTGGACGTTGCAAAATGCCAGATTTGGGCTCAGGACAGTCCCCACAGAACACAACACACGGAACGAAAGTCACAGTGTACAAATGTGTCATGCTAATACACGAGCCGACTTTATAACTCATTCTGAGAGGGGCCATCGCTCAGAGCAATATGGCTATTTATTGTAGGGTCCCATTATGGGCTGTGATCTATTTCGGTCTATCCAGCTGTCAGAAAGACTGGCTTTCCTACCACCAGTCAGGAACAAGGAGATGGGCTCAAGGCAGGGAAAAAGAAACAAACAAAAGAGCCAACAGGACTTGAAAAATAGTCCACTCATGGCTGAGGAAATGTGAAAGATGCTGAGGGAAGGAAACAGAGTCAGCTCTGAGTGGTCCTGCAGTAGCAACAGAGAAATTTTTGGTGAACCAACCGAGGGAGAGGACTGACTGATGTTTGTGGGCCTCGTGATGTGGAGCTGGCAGAGTGAGCTGAATTTTTCAGGCGGGGGAAGAGAAGGAGGATGGAAATTTATCTTCATGCATTGCGGGTTTCGATAATCAGGGTAAGACGTGGAGAATCACTCAGCTAGAGATAGTTCACCTTCAGTAAAATTGGACTTTACTTCCTTCTTGTCTCTTACAAGGGACTCTCTTGTCCAGACCTCCTCAGTCGGCTCTACTGGGCCCCAACCAACTCAGGGTCCCTCTTTCCCCGAGGGCTTAATTGGCCATCAGCTAAAAAGAAATCACAAGACAGTGTGCTATCTGTAGTTAGCAAGGTTTGAGAACACAAACTCATACAGCTCAATAGTGGAAAAAAAAAAAAAAGCCCAAATAACTCAAATTAAAAATAGGCAAAAGACCTGAACAGACATTTTTCCAAAGAAGGTATTCAAATGGCCAACAGATACCGGAAAAGCAGTGCAACATCACTCATCATCAGGGAAATGCAAATCAAAACCACAACAAGTAATCACCTCAGACAGGTTAGGATGCCAATTATCAAAAAGCCAAGAGATAATAAGCGCCGGCAAGAAGACAGAGAAAGAGGAACTCTTGTGCACTGCTGGTGGGAACGCACGCTGATGCGGCCAGAGTGGGAGACGGTATGGAGGGTCCTCAGAAAAACAAGAATGGAGTTACTATAGGATCCAGCGATTGCACTTCTGGGTAAATAACCAAAGGAAATGAAATTGCTATCTCAAAGAGATATCTGCACCCCCAGGTTCATTGGGGCATTCTTCACAAGAACCAAGACCTACAAACAACCTGAGTGTCCATGGATGCGGGACTGGATAGAGAAAATGGGGCACATCTTCTGTACACAATGGAATAGTAGCCATAAAACAGAAGGAAATTCTGTTATTTGTAACAAAGACATGGATGAATCTTCAGGGAAGTGGGCTGAGTGGAATAAATCAGACAGAGAAAGACAAATACTGTATGATCACACCTATAGGTAGAATTTGAAATAACGGAACTCCTGGAAACAGAAGAGATTGGTGGTTGCCGGAGGTGGTGGGTGGGGAAACTGGCAAGGGGGGTTAAAAAGATACAATCTTCCAGTTATAAATAAATGAGTCACGGGGATGTCAGGTACAGCATGGTGACTATAGTTAGTAACATTGTATTACATACTTTAAAGTTGCTAAGAGAGTAAATCTTAAAAGTTCTCATCGTCCACATCCACAACTGTAACTATGTGTGATGGACACACTTACTATGATATTTCACAATATATGCATATATCAAATCATTGCATTGTACACCTTAAACTTAATGTTATATGTCAATTACATGTCAATAAAGCTGGGGAAAAATAAACAGAATTCTAGGAGAATATGTGATGGGGTAAAGAATCATGAAATATGCAATTTACTTTCAAATAATTCAGGTAAATGTGTGTGTGTGTGCGTGTGTGTGTGCGTGCATATGTGTGTGTGGAGAGAGAGAGAGTGAGAAAGATCAGAGATTGTACAGTGGCTATGATTTTGCATCTAAGGTAGAAGATATGAAGGTGGTCACTACTATTCTCTCAGCCTTCCTCTGGAGCCAGTCTTCCTGGGTTCAAATCTTCACTCTTGCACTTACTCGCAGTGCGATGACATTGGGCAAGTTACATAAACCCTCTGGGCCTCAACATCACCATCTTAAAATGGGCATTATTATAGTACCTACCTCACAGGGTTTTGTGAGGATAAACAAGTTAATGTGCTTGTAAGCATTCCCTGAAAGAAGTAAATGTTAGCCCTATTTACCTGTTTGTGATAGGTAGGTAGATAAATAGATAGATAAGAGCTAGAAGGATAGATAGGTAGATGGATGGGTGGATACATACATTCATACCTGGATAAGTTATTAAACACATAAATTATATAATGCCCGCACCTTGATTCCAGCCTGCAAACACGGGTGGAAGATTTTGTTTTCCCCCAGAAGCGTGCCTTGCCCCTTGCGGGAATAGGGTTGCGGGATGGCAGTGACCAAGACCTAAGGCAATCGCCTCACGCCCAGGGCAGAGATGCCCTCTGCCCCGCTTCCGTCTGCTCCTTTCTCACTCAGGGAGGCCATCTCCCTCCAGAGTCAATTTCAGTGCAATCTCACCGTAAGTGGTGCTGTTGTGGCTACGGGAGTCTGTTCGGCCAAGGATGGAGCCTGTCTCATGGTACTGCATGTGCAATAGGGCCCGGCACCTAGATCGCATTTTAAACACATTCTGCGCCATTAGGCAGTGCTCATCACTCAGCGGATGGACTGCCGAGTTGCAGGGTCCTCCCGGCCCAGAGCCAAGCTCAGCCGGTCCATCCGGCCTGGGCATCCTGCCAAGAACCTCCAGCTGAGAAGCGGGCACTTTTAGGTCACCACACACCACTGGGGTGACCCAATGAGGAGAAACCAGCCTGGTGTCCACAGCAGGCCCTCTGTGAATCTTGATGAGAAAGCCAAGCCCTGAGGAACCTTCTAGCCAAGCCCCTTGGGAGCAGACTTGGCTCGTAGCAAAAATAAACACTTTCTTTGGAACAGTATCTCTCTCCCTCTTGCTCAAACACTGCAGCCACTCTAATCTGATCTTCCCTCCGATCCTCCAACACACCTGGAACTTTCCTAACTTAGGATCTTGACTCATGCAAATCCTCTCTAGAACATTCTCTCCTCCACTGGTCCTGACTCACTGTATGGGTTACCTCCTTAGAGAAGCTGCCTGGATCATACCATATCAAAAGGTTGCCTTTTGATTATCCTTTATCTGGAAACTGTTTTTCCCTCTCTCTGTGCCTTTTCTTCCCCACTTGCAAATAAGGACAACGATGACAGTGGATATTCTCCATTTGCTCTCCTTTTCCACCCTCCTCTAGGCTCTGTGGGGCTGATCAACGGTTTTCTCACATCCTCTGGCTGGATTCAGTCAATAAGAGATCACTTATTTATTCACCCAGCTCACTGTCTGGAGGGTGGTGGCTCCATTCCCCTTCCTCGGGCTCCTGATTAGGACCTCAGGGTCCTAACTTCTAGGAACTGCTCCCCACTCCCCACATTGTGCTCCTAAGCACCAATGGTGGTCACAGTCCCCTGATGCTGCTGACCTCAGGTGCCTCCCACCCCCTACTGGTAGCCCTGCCCACACTTTGTAAATATCCCCTTTACTGTGCTGGACTCAATTTCCCCTTGGCATGTGCCATCAGCTTCCCACCAGGATTCTGACCCATGCAATAACAGTATCAATTTCACAAGGTTGTTGTGAGAATTAAATCAGTTTCAGTGCAGGGCACCCAAGAAGTACTAAGATTATGGTGTGTTCATCTTATTAGTTATTATTTTCCTTCCTCTCACCACATTTTGCACTTGTGTGTTAACTGTTCACTATGTTTCTCTGTAGGCACTCTACAGTTTGCATGGAAATGAAGTCCATGCCTGTGTCTGTTTGTTTGATCTTTGATGACCTGACGCTTGGTGTGCAAGAGACCTCAAAAAAAGTCTGAAAGAAAAAATGTCCGATGAATGAATGGACGGATGAATGAGGGCTGTTTTTCACTTTTGAAGCACTTTTATGTATTATATTGAATTGCATGATTTAGATCTAACGTCTTAGAACGTTTTTATCTTAAAAGGACAGAAATTGTGTACCTGGGTGGCTCGGTCAGTTAAGCATCTGCCTTCGATTCAGGTCATGATCCCTGGGTCCTGGGATCAAGTCCTGCATTGGGGGAGGGGGGGTCCCTGCTCAGCAGGGAGTCTGATTCTCCCTCTGACTCTTCCCCTTCTCGTGCTCTCTCTCTCACAAATATATAAAATCTTAAAAAAAAAAAAAAGGACAGAAATTTCCTAAAGTATTACCTCTTAGGTATTCCCTTCGATCCTGGGCAGTTAGCAAGCTAAGAGATATAATCAGTATTTTATATATAATGAAACAAAAGAAGAACAGAGGGAAAGGCAGGGGAAACCACCAACTGCAAATCTACTGTGTCCAGGCTCTGCTAGCCACTTATTTGATGGACACAATTTAATGTAATTAACATCCTTAGTCCAGACACAGAGCCGGGGGAAGGAGGTTAGAGGACTAGCTGCCCAAGGTCATGCAGCTGGTATGTGGCAAAACTAGAACCCAGTCCTGCTGGGTGTGACTCTATAAATTGTGTGCTTTGCTCAGGCAGGGATGCTTCCCCTGTTTCCCACCTTAGAGAGAAACTGCATACATGTACCCAGGGAAAGGTATACAAAAATAACAGGTCGGAACAGTAAACACAAATGGTAACAATCTCTCAGTGGCAGAAAGGATAAATAAACAGGAACATTTAAATGCTGAAAATAGTATACAGCACTTACAGGGGTGTACATGTCACCTATAATATGGAGGGGAAAAAAACAACATGTGGATGAAAAAATAAATGGCCAAAGAATGCATTAGTAACACATCATATTATACCAAGTTTCAGACATATACTAAACATTACCATGCATTGTTTGAGGACACAAATATGTAACAGAAATGTTCAAATTCAAGGGATCAGCATCAAATACAAAACTGTAGCCAAAGGCAGGGGGATGATACTGTAGGAGAGCAACCCTGGGGTCTCAGTGGTTCCTGTGATGTTTTCCTAGGGCCGCGGAGATGTTTGTTATGTTATTTTATATGTTATTTGTCTAGGGGAAATCCTTCATTTATAAGCAAGTGGTGCCTTGCCTAAAGTGACCCAGCTGGTCATGGATGGAATGCACAGGGTAGCTGCCTCCTGACTCCTCAGCCAGTGCTCCTTCCCCTACAGCAAGCTGTGTGACAAGCAGGTAATTACCCCCATTGTGCAATGTGCGGAAGAGGTGAAATGCAGCGCTGAGTAATCCTTATGTTTACCTCCTTCCTTCCTTGATGACTGCCTGACCATCTACCTTTAGCACCTTCTCCCAAGTTGTCCAGACTGCCCTATATCCCAGATGATTTGGTTTCCGTATGGCTTCAGTGCAAGAAAGAGGAACTTCTTTTCATAGACTGAATCAGAATGTCTCAAAACAGATGGTGAAAAGTAAACCCCCCATCAAGAAGCTGTCACGGCAGGCACTCGTTTGCCAGCCCTGTGGCCCTTTTGTGCTAGCAGAGATTACCTCCTAGACAGAAGCAGAAAATGATGATACCTCACTTTCCCAGTCTCCCTGAGGCACAGCCAGTGAGCTAATCTCCATAAAGAGAAAATATGCTAGAGGTTCGAAGAAGATATAACCCCCCGTTGCCAAAAAGGGGGAAGGTATAGGAGAAGGCCTTCTTCTTTCTTTCTGCTTTATATACTGACAGGTGATGATGTGATGTTTGGAGCTGTGGCAGCCAAACTCTGACCATGAGGAAAGGGCCAAGAGAATCCTAGAGAAGCTATGGAGTTGAGCTGCTGGGCAAGCTCTGGAATCACCTACCTCTAGATTGCTTCTTTAGTGCAGCAAACAAACAATCAAAGAACTGATGGATATCATTAACATACTTTTATTCCAGAGTTCTATTACTAGCAAATACATCATGTATTTGTATATCATGACTGTCCGGCAGGGGGTGGGAGGAAGATATAGGCTTTTTATCCAGGTACAAACCATCTGGACCCATGCACTCAGAAGTCATCTGTTAAAATACTTAAGTAGAAGGGGCACCTGGGAGGCTCAGTTGGTTAAGAGGCTGCCTTCGGCTTGGGTCATGATCTCAGGGTCCTGGGATTGAGCCCCATATCTGTCTCCCTGCTCGGTGGTGAGGCTGCTTCTCCCTCTCCCTCTGCCTGCCACTCCCACTGCTTGTGTTCTCTCTCTCTCTGTCAAGTAAATAAATATAATATTAAAAAAAATAAAATACATAAATAGAAGCTTGCCACTCCTTTTTGTAGACCCTACAATGGCTCTTTCTTGCTCTTCAGATAAGAATCAATATCCTTAAGCCCTCCCTCCTGTCCTGGCCTAGCTCCTGCCTGTTTCCAGGCTCACCTTGGGCCACTCTCTCCACATGATTCATGATGCGCCAGTCACATTAGTTTTGTTGTCGTTTCGTTCTGTTTTGTTTACTTTCTCCAGTGTGCCAACCCCTTCTCAACTTGGGGTGCTTGCAAGGGCTTATCCCTCTGCCAGAAATGCTCTTTTCCTCTCCCTTTGCCTGGCTGATTCTATACCATCATTATTTGATCTCATACTACCCTGGCTTTCTACTTCCTAGCTCTGTACTTATTTATTTTTCTGTGTATTTATGTTTCTTCAACGTCTGTCTCCACCAACAGAATTTAAGCTCCATTGGAGCAGAGGCCATGTTGGACTTCAGTGCCTCTCTATCCAATGCACAACATATGCCTATTTTCCCAAAGTGAAGATCTGAGCACTTCAACCCATTCTCAAAACTACTGAAGATAATAAATGTTAACCAGTGTTATTATCGTGCCTTCTCATGGCCTACCGTTAAATCTCACATCCTCATCTTGGCGCTCGAGATCGTCTTTAATGCATCCTTTGCCTCATTCATTCCAAATATATGCACAGAGCACCTGCTACATTCTAGGCACTATTCTAGGACAAGGCACCTTTCCTTTGTCTTCCTCCCACTGGGGGCCAAGTCACCCGCTGTCCCAAATATCCTCTCCACTCTCACCACCCGAGTTCTCGCAACCACAAATGGAATACCATTCTTCCCATATTTTTGCTCAAACTCTTTCTATTGCCTACAACGCCTTCCCATTCTCTGTCCACCCAGCAACTCCTTAACCATCGGTTAATGATCCCACTTTCCACCTTTTCTTCCAAAACATGCATTAAGCCCCTTCTAAGTGTACTGCTGTCTCCTGAATCCTATTGGGGACGCCACAGGGATACGGAGCACGTGTGACTCTTCATCATGTGTATTTGATGCTCTGTGTAGTTGGGGCACACAATCCGCTCAATGGTGGGAAGGAAAAGAGAGCCTGAATAGAAATTTACAGCCTCTTTTTGCCTCCAAAGGCTTAAAACACCTGAGCCAAGAGTCTCCAAATACTTTTGATCATGGATACCTCCTGAAAAAAAAAAAAAAAAAGTCAAATGGGGCAAATGGGCACCCCATTATGCAAATAATTATGTATAAATTCTATGTTGATTCTACGTTGAACTGTATGCCCTCCTAATGACAATCCACATGCAAAAAAGGACCATTGAAAAGCATGAGATAAAAATGTTAAATGCACAGAAATTCTAATGTTTTCTGCCAGCACCCCAGTAGATTGTGTAATCTATCCATTTTCGACCGTGTTGGCCTAATCTCAGAGGACGACTGGCTCATTCTAGCTCGCAGAGAATGGGTAGGAGTATCTTCTGGGGAAGGGCAAGGAATCTGGGCCACAACGAGAGGGATATTTATCTCGAGGCTTCTTCTACCTTTGTTGCTTCCCATGATCCCAGCGTGTCTGTTCTCTAGGTTCCTCGAATCTTGCTTCGGCCAGAGCAGGGGATTAATCAGCAGCAGGCTGAAGAGCTGGTCTGAGTTTGAGAGCTGACCACGAAGGTCCTTAGCTCTTCTTTCCTGAGATTTCTCGTTGCAGATGAAGCAACAACTTTTACTTCTCAAGGTGGGTGGGGGATTTCTGTGAATGTCTCATGCTTTGGAAAAAGCAAGTCTGCCAGGAGCTGTGTCCAGATATTGTTTCCTTAGCTGTGTCACCACAATTTTCAAAGAGCCACGCCATCTCCTCCCCCATCCCATTCGCTCCTCCAGCCAGATGAGATCCAGCTGCTTCCCCGGCCTCCCCCGGCCACCCACCAGCTCCGCAGCAAGCGGCCCCTCCGGCAACAGCCCAGCCTGTGTCTCTGAGCTGACACCCTGAACCTGGCCGTGCTCGTTATCCAAACGCGGGGTCTCGGCAAACCCTCTGCCCCGTGCCTTCCTTGCACTGGCCTGGGGTTTGGGAATAAAGTCACCAGATGCCCCTCCAAGTGAACCTGCTTTCTTCCTGGCCTTGGCCTTGCATGCCAGTTCAGGTGACCAACCACCCCGGTCCACCTGGGTCTGTCCCAGTTGTAACACTGAACATCTCATGTCCTGAAAACCCCTCAGTCCAAGAAGGACCAACCATGAAATTTACAGGACCCAGTGCAAAATGAAAGCACAGGAACTGCTCAAAAACTTATTAAACATTTCAAGACGGCGACAGCAAAGCTTTAAGCCACATGTGGTGTCCTGATGGGGGGGGGGGGAGCCCTTGGGTGACTGTAGGCACCGCACGCTCCTGAAGCCAGCCCTGCTCCCAGGCAAACGACTGCTGTTACCCTACTCCGAAGGCATGGATCCAGTACAGAAAATGTGCGGTGATCGCCACAAGGCTGTTAGTTTCTCAGAGCAACACGTGCTGCTGAGACCACAGAACTTGACCCTGACCCTTCCTTCCGCCCATCCTGGCACCTATGCCGAAGCTTTCTGAAACACAGAATCACAGCACTCCCCAACACAGAGCCCTCTGACGTCCTCCTGGCTGTCTACAGTATTCTCAAATGCGAGTGATAATAAGAATACAAAAATGGCACGCTGCTCGTATTGACTTAAATGATCTTTGCTATCCTGTTGCTTAAATATGTCCCAACATAAAACTCGGCATCAGCTTCCTATGCTCATAGCTCTTATCCAATCAGGAAGACAAATTTATCAATTAAAAAAAAGAAAAAGGAAGCCTATAGAACCAGTAAAATTCAAATTAACAACATTAATTTAATCGGATGAGGTTGCTTTGCCAAAACTAAAGTGCCCCCGGGCAGAACGGCGATGGCGCCGTGTTGGCTGCTACGACGTAGGCCGGCTCTTTCTCATGGGGCTTCTCTGTGCGCTGGCCCCAGGACGGCTCAGTGCTCCGCGCCCCTTCCTCGGCTTGAACACGATGGGATACCTTTGTTCGAATACCATGCTCTGAACTAGGCGAACCTCACTTGCAACAAGGATGAGTTCCACCTCTGCTCCTTTCCCAATAATCCATGACAGTGAAAGTCATGCTAATGCTAATTAGCGCTGGCGAGCTCATAAATATTAATGCCGCATGCGCACTGTAATTCCTTCACAGTGCCGGGGTGGAAGTGGGCCACCCAATGACCTAAAAAATGCCTATGCTAATTTTTAAAACTATCATTGAAATACGAATAACAATAATCAGCGTTTATTGGGCAACTACTATATGCCAAGCACTGTTCTAAGTTCTTCCCATATAATAATTTACTTAGTCCTCTCAACTCCACAGGGCAGGCACTATTAGTCCCCTACTACAGAGGAGAAGCCTGAGGCTTCTCAGCCTGTATGAGAGGTGACATCAACTTCTCCTGAGTTATCCCACCAGAAGGTTTCTAAGAAAAGCCCTCAAAGTGAACTCCCGGACTGCCGATTGGGCATAAAGGACCTTGAGAGGTTCTTGGCTTTAGTCTGACATCGCGGAATGAAGTTCAAACTCCTGAGTTTGCCAGTAAGACTTCTTTGTCTTGCCTGTTGACCTCCCGCTCTCCGTGGCTTGCTGGTCCCCATCTCGTCGCTCATCTTCAGTGCTGCTAATGGAACCCCGAGAGGGCATCAAGCTGTGTCACAGTTCTCTGTTCCTTGTGCTTCAAAGTCTTCTCTCTGCCTGGGATGTTCTTGTCCTTTTCCACCTGGAAGCCTCTGTGTTCTCCAGGATGATCGGTGTCACTTCTCTTGGATGCTGCTTCCAAATAAGGCAAGGCCGATGCTTCTCCTTTGGGTTCCCACAGTACCAAGGCCCCACCTTCTTTTCCCAAAGACACCACGAAGGTCCTCACAGCCCTTGCACCAGCAGCCCTTAGAGCTGAGCCAGCCAGACTCTCCTCCTCTGGAGATTTTAAACTAAGATGCCCTGGAGCCTGGGAATTTGAAGTCAGAAGTTGTGCTGTGCTAACACTTGGCATAAATAACATAAATAACACTTATTCAGTGCTTCTTTGTGCCAGACCCTGTTCGAAGGCCTTTGCCTAGTTCACCCTATTTCAAGCCCACAGCAATCCTATAAGATGGGTACTGCTGTGTCCCTATTTTATAGACAAGGAAGTTGGTGCACAGAGAGAACACTGAATCCCCCGCCATCGTACCAACAATGGCGGCACCAGCATGGAATCTAGAGTCCATGCTTTGAGCCTTGATGCCACCACACTGCCTTTCTACTTCGGGGGAGCCAAGATCGGGGCCAGCATCATGATAAAAAGCATGGGAAAGCTGAAAGTGTATCAGAGACTAGGAGAAAAAAAAAGGAGATACTGGTTCATAGTGAGGACACAGGAGCAAAGATAGGATAAAACTTGAGCCCATGGAGAGAGGCAGAGAGATCCATCTGTCCTCAACTGCTGAGGCCCCAGCCACTGTTCGTGGTGACCTGCTGTCTTGGAGTCCAAGGGCTTCCCATGTACATTATCCATTGACTTTTGTTTTAATACCCAACTTAGACTGACTGAGTTTCTTTTCATTTCTTTGCACCAATACTAAAAACCACAAAGACCCTGGAAAGCCAGCAGCCTCATGAACTCCAAGACCCTTAGAGCCAATATGCATTTTTGCTGCTCCTAAAAGGAAACTTACTGTTGGTTCAGTATACAAGATTTGGATCATACTTAGACTAATTTTTTAACTTAAGTATATCCCATGCAATTATATTTAGGACATACTTACACTAAAAATTCATTTA
>CM052890.1:21931534-22037373 GCA_028534135.1 Potos flavus
AGTCTCTTCAATAAGTGGTGCTGGGAAAATTGGACAGCTATATGTAGAAGAATGAAACTTGACCATTCTCTTACACCATACACAAAGATAAACTCGAAATGGATAAAAGACCTCAATGTGAGGCAGGAATCTATCAAAATCTTAGAGGAGAACATAGGCAGTACCCTCTTCAACATCAGCCACAGCAACTTCTTTCAGGGCTCTTAGTCTTTTTAAAAAATTTTTTTTCATCCTGTTTCCCCTATTTTGTACATTCCTTAAAAGAGATGAGGGTGTCATGGTATGTGGCAGAGAGTAAAATAAAGGAAAATATAATATGATGCAATAATATTAATATAATACAGTTATATTACTTTATGTTAATATTATGTCATAATATAAAACTGGATTGCAGGATACTTTGAAAATAAGTAGATATAAATGGGAAAACAGGCATTACCAAACACTGGAGTCAAAAATACAAAGGTACCATTTATGTAATAATCTAAAAATGTCACACTTGGAGAATGGATGGATCAATGGCTACCAGGGACACAGGCTGAGGGGAGGGTATATGAGTTCACAGTATGACCCCAGGGTCAATTTTCTGGGAGAAGAAGGGGATCTCACCGCCAGCTCTTTGCCACCCAACAGTGCCTACCTAAACTGTGTTGGGTGCCCAGGCCATATTCATAAGAACTGGTGAAAACAAAAACAAAAACAGAACAAAGGAAAACAAAAGCAACTTTAAGTTCCCTCACAAAAAAGTTAGAAAAAAACAATACGGACTTAACAAAAATGAAAAAAACACTAGCAATCCAGCCTCTTTGCAGAAGTTCATAAAAATTCCAAACTGCATCAAGACTGAGAGGATTTTCAATTTATAAATGAGACATTCAAAGGGAGACAGGGACCCCGAAGCTCGCACACACCACAACGCGGCATTGTGGCAGAGGGTAGGAAAACTGTCTGCTGGATCACCGTGTATTTCTAATTGAAGAGTTTGAGAATGCAAATGCAAATGAATCAGCGCCAACAGGGATGCCTAAAAGACATAAGTGAGAATTACGGCAATTAAGAATGTTGTCTCAAAGGAAATTAGACTGGTCCATTAATTACAATGCCTTAAAGGGAAAGAGGTCCCAATGAAATGCAATAAATTAAAATATCAAAAAGGAAATTAGTAAGAAGAGAAGGTGGAAGTGCCAACAAGAAGCTAATCCCAGAGGTAGCGATGGGGACAGAGAATGGAGAAAAAATACTGAGAGTGAATATGAACAATGCAGAGCAGGTCCTCGGAGGGTCAATCCTCCTCCTACTCCTTGCTCTCGCTTCCCTTCCTTCTTTCCTTCCTTCCTTCTTTCCTTCCTTCCTTCCTTCCTTCCTTCCTTCCTTCCCAGCCCCACCTCCCTGACCTTTGCCCCTTGGGTCAGCTGCCACGCCCATCAAGGTGAATACTCACCAGGCTGTCCCAGGTGATCAGGTTCCTGATCCAATGACACTCTAATGTCCCCTTGCTTTAAGTTCTCAAAAATTATTTGTATTTCCTTGTCTCTTCAACTTGGTAATGAAAAGCTTGAGCTTCTGTTCTTGGTACTGAGGCTAACTGACATTGATGTTTTTCATACAGATCCAGACCCTCTGGGTGCGGCACCCCCTCTTACGCTGGTGTTCCCACTCTAACCCCACACTGTGCCCATCACGCTGACTTTCTTCTCCACTCGCCAGAACCCTCCCCTTTGCCTCATGTGGCAATTAGAAATCTCCAAATTCCTCAATCCCTGCCAAGGTCCCTAGAAAACACTCTCAGGTCTCCCCATGACAGGGACAGTTGCTTTCTTGAATGAAAGTCATTCATGCTTTTGTTCTAAACACTTATCACGCTTCTACTCATGCTTTTTTCCTAAACACTCATCACCCGCATGATTTACCTCATGTGTCTCTAAAAAATTGCATTATTTTTAATTTAAATATTTTAGCCTCATCGAAAGCAGTAATGCCTGAAATCAGGGCTTTTCTATAGTAGTTTTATGCACTTTTCTTATAAATATCAACATGAATGCACAACCACACAAATTAAAATGTCCACCCAGGTGCCTCTTAAATGGACGTGCCCCTCCTCGGCAGCAGCACTCCCTGTGCGGGAAACATTCCACGGTGAGAAAGCACAGACTCTGGATTAATTACAATCTGATGTGGCTTCACCACTTGCTGTAGGAAGTAGGGCAAATGTATTATCCCTAGGGTCTCACTTTTTCCATCTGTGCATTGGCTACAACTGTATCTGTCTTTCTAAGGGTTGCTTTGAAGACCTGATGCATGCATTAGGACACATGCTTATTTCCTTTTTCCATGATGGCGGCTCTCATCCCATCCCCCGCCCCCCCCCCCCCCCCCGCCCCAGTGGCTTCAACTCTTTGAGAGCCTTGGATAAATTTGAACACATTTTTAATTACAATTACTGATTAGATATCTCTTCCCATACATGCTTATTTAAATGTTGGTATAAAAAAGGTGCAGGCATCTGACTTTCTTTCAAAGTGGAACATAAGCTCCTTGATAAATGGACAATATTTCATAATTTCTTAGCATCACCATGATGCTTGCCTGGTGCCAAGCACACGGTGGTGTTCCATTGGTACTTGCTGGCCTGCTGTTCATTGATCCCTCATCCTGGCCAGAGCTCTGAGCACTGCCAAGGTGGGGCTCTGCTGGAGGTGTGGCAGTGAGGCCAGTCGGCTCCCATGGCCCACGGAAGAGTCCTGGCTTTAAAACAGGGCCATAAGCAGGTCCCTGGCTCTCTCTCCGGCTTGCCAATGCTTCTACCATTTCCCATCTGTGTTTCTATTTTTCCTGTGAGACTAGCTTTATTGATCTCATTAATTCTCTTTTCCATCTTTGGCAATGCAAGGTGATATTATCCACGCTTTAATGCGTCCTGTGTTTTGCAAATTACAGGATTATTATGGATAGAATGACAAGAAACACTGTTTTCACCAAATCACCGCCAAAGCCAAGAACTGTCCTTCATTTAAATGGCAGGGGGTAATCTGTCCTGGGGGTGGGGGGAGGGTCTCCTCGCCCAGACCTGAGGGCTGCAAACACAGGATATAGAATTTTCCCTCAGCTGAGGTATTTCCATGTGAAGCAAAGCAAAGATTCCTTCATCTGAACGTTTTTATTTTTGAATTCTGAAAGTAGTTACAGATTTCCTAATAAGGGGATTTTTTTTTTCTTTTGCAGCAATTACTTTTCACTATTTTTTCTTCTTTTGATTGAAAATTAGTTTCAGGAAGTCATAAAAGGAATTATCTGAGGGATGCTGGAACTCAAGATTTAGAGTTCAATAAATAATTTATACAAAAAAAAAAAAGCAAAAAACAAAAAACCACAACTCTCTATTGCTCTGCTGTAAAGACAAGAAAGAGTCTCTCTTATGCAAGTTTAGTTCGATAACTAATTAAAATCACAACCACAGAAAAGTTTCTCCTGATCTTATCTGATACTTATAACTCTTTGCAAGAGAAAAATAAAAGGAAAATAAGTGGCTTCTCCATAGACTGTGAGTTCCCCAGAACAGGGGCTTCTGCATCTATTAGCGTGTCCTAAGAACTTAGGGTATCTAGAACAGAGGCGGCACCTCATAAATGTTGACTGTGGAACAAAATGAATAAACGTTTTTGTCCTTTAACATTTCTTTCTTCAAGCATAATAATGTGTACACTTAAAAGAACACACATCCTAAGGGTACAATCAGATGAATTTTAAGAAACTGAAACTCAATGGCATTGCTAGAACCCAGAGCAAGAAAAAGAACAATACTATAACCGCAGTATTTTCCCTCACATCCCTCTCCAATTGTTACCCCCCAAATATAGCCACCATATTGACTAATTTTTTGCCTTCTTTGAACTTCATATAAATGGGATCGCACAACATGTCTTTTTTTGTGACGGTCTTCTTTTGTTCAGCGTTATGGTTCTGAAATTCATTTAGGTTGATACATGTAGTTGCAAACTGTTCATTGTAATTGCTATATGGTATTGTGTCACAGGTGCTGTGGACTTAGCGTTTGTGGACTCGCCCCTCCCCTTCCTAAATTGAAGCTCTAATCCCCAGTGTGATGATACCTGGAGGTGGGGTTCGTGGGAAGTAATTAGGGTTAGATTAGGTAGTGAGGGTGGGATCTTCAAGATGGGATTAATGTCTTATAAGAAGAGGAAGGGACAAGATCTCTCTCTCTTTCTCTGTCTCCTCATGCATGCATGGGGAAAGGCCATGTGAAGATATAAGAAGACAGCCATCTGCAAACCAGGCAGAGGGCCCTCACAAGACACCAAATCTACTGACACCTTGATCTTGGACTTCTCAGCCTCCAGAATTATGAGAAATAAATGGTTTTTGGTTAAGTCACCCAACTGATGGTATTTTCTAATAGCTGCCCAAACTGACTGAGACAATGGCTATCTATCACAACTGACTTATCCATCATGCTGTTGATGGGCATTTGACAGCTTCCAGTTTAGAGTTATCATAAAATGTACTCATTCAAATCATCTCATATGTGTGTTTTTCTGTTGCCGGAATGGAAATGCTGGGTCATAAGGTATGTATGTTTCCAGCCTTGGTAGAAACCGCCACACTTTTTTTTCAAAGTGTTTGCACCAATCAACACTCCTAGCGATAGTGTATGTGAGTTTCAGTTGCTCCATATCCTTCCCAGCGCTTGATGTTGTCAGTCTTTTTCATTTTAGTCATTCTGGTGGGTGTCTAGTGGGATCTCACTGTGTTCGTAAGTGTGTGTGTAGGTGCGTGTGTGTTCCTTTACATTTTGAAATAATGAAAGCTTCGCATGCAGATGTAAGAAAGACACAAAGAGATCCCATATGCCCTTCACTCAGTTTTCTCCAATTGTAACATCTTGCATAACTATAGGACAATAACATGACCAGGAAATTGATGTGGCTACAACCAAACACCCTTTGTCAGATTTCACTAGCTTTATGTGCACTTATTTGTGTGTGTGTATTATCCAGTTTCATGTAATTTTTCCACATGAGTAGATCCAACGACCACCATGAGTCAGGATACAGACAGTCTTATCCTAAGAACCCCTCCTGCTACCCTTTATATCCACTGCTCCCTTCCTCCCTTCCTTGCACTCTCATCTCTGCACCCACTAAGCTGGGCTCCACCTCTATAGTTTTGTCATTTCAAGAGTGTTCTATACATGGAAACATACAGTATGTAACACTTTTTTTTTGACTCAGCATAATTTTCTTGCGATCTGTCCAAGTTGTTGCATGTATCAGAGCCATCCATTTTAATTGCCGAGTAGCATTTCACAAACGAAAGTACCTATCCACAACCCATCATTTCTAGTGGTTTAATTGCTCCTACTCAAGGGATGATAAAATAGATTTTCATATGTCCTTTCATTTGTCCATGAATGCAACCAACATTTATTAAGTACCAACTGCATACCAAGCATTGTGCTGGATCCTGGGCATATAAGAGACATAACAGGGCTCTGTCTTGTAGGGATGTTCCTAGAGTCTAAGTTGGGAGACAGACTTACAAATTTAATAAGACGATACAGCATTACAGATGCCAAGACAGTTATATATACATTTCAGTCGGGAATACAGAAGGAAATGTTTGACTTTATGAGGATGGGGGATAGAAGATGAGTCCAAGAGATACTCTGTGAGGGCAGATGTATAAGCCGAGTCTTGGAAGATGAATGGTTTGCCTGATGGCTGTGAATGAGAAAGGAAGCAGGAGAAATGGGCTTTCAGGGCAGAAAGAACAGATTGGGTATAAAATGGAGGTGGGAAGTAGTCTATACTCAATGCAGAACTCAGCATGCCATGGCTAGCTAAGTGGGTGGGGCTGCTGAAGAGATGGATTGGGGAATATTTCAGGAGCACATGTTCTTACTTCTGATAGTCACAAGCTGCTAACCCAGATGCCATCAGCAGAATCATACTAAAATACCCCAAGTCTCATGGACTCCAACCACCCTGACTTTGCAGTTCCCCAAGGATCCCTGCACTAGACATGGCCAAGGACAATCACTCAAGTCACACACCTTTTACACCTGTCTCAGGAGTGTTTACCTCTCAGTTGTGCCTAACAACACGGAACACACACACACACACAAATCCATTCACCTACTTTGATGTTAAACATAAGCCTCTTTCTTGCCCTTTGGTCTGAAATGGGAATGAGGGGAGTTACCTAAGCAATAATAATGTCAGTATTTATGTCTGCTCTGTGCCTTCCATATATCCCCTCCTAATAATAGCCTCAACTCTAAGGTAGACACTACTATCACACACAATTTTTAGACAAGGAAACTGAGGCAAAATGAGACGAAGTGACTTGCCCAAGGTTACAGAGCTTACAAGCAGCAGGTGCAGTAACCACATGATGATTCTCCAGAGTCCACGCACTACTGGTTGGTGGACTTATGGGGGAGAGGAGCATGGGAACTTTTCCTGAGACCTGAGAGATCTCTAGGACACTGGGTTCAGACAAGGTGGAGGCAACCCCCATGACGGGAGGTCCAGAGTCATGTTTCTACTACATCAAGGCAAGCTCAGCCCTCCTTTTAAGAAGTTAGTAGGGTGAAATCAGGGTTCCCATTAGTCTCCTTGACATTTAAACCAACACACTCAAACTAAGCCTTATGTTATCATGGCAGTTTTCAGCCCACAAACATTTTCTAATTTAATTGTCTAAAGAGAGTCCCATTACTTGGTATACAAAGGTGAGGCAAAACCATACCTAAGGGGCATTTTCTCTGGTGATGGTGCTCCCTTCTATTTCTGGATATTGGCTCATGAGCATATACTGTTCTCCCTACCTGGATTGTTCTACCTTCTCCTCCTTGTCCTCAACCAGCTATACCACAACCTCTTCGGGATTCCAGCCCAAGTGTCAATGCCCCAGGGATATCTACCCTTGATTCCCCCACACTAGCTAGAGCTTCTGGGTACATGTTTACAAAGTACCTTATAGTTTTCCCTCTGAGTTCTTTTGCAATTTACCATTTCATATTTATGTGATTATTCATTTAGTAAACATCTCTACTAAAATTTAAGAGTAACAGAGTGAAAAATTGTTTATTTTTGCTTAGCATTTTATATCCACGGTACAATATCTAATATATAGTAGGTACTCAATAAATGCTCACTGAGTAGATGAGTGACTGAGCAAATGGATAAATAAAAAACTGAGGGAATGAATGAATAAATGAATGAGTCACCAAAGCTTCATCACAAAAGATTTGGTGTCCTGTAACAATATTAACTCCCTGCCATGTCTTGGCTGCTGTTGATATCACAGGCTTCTGGTGCCACCCAAGGCACAATCTTTCCAATGAACCCATGAGGTTCCCAGGCTTCTGCAAGCCCAGCCAAGCCCGACCCAGCTTGCAAGGCAACAAGTCTATATTTCAGTTCCTTGGTTTGATTTCCATCATCATCCCCTGCAAACAGGAGTTGTTGATTTTCTTTAATTAAGGCTGGAAGGATGGCTTCCTGAGTGGGAAATATATTTCCAGAGCTTAGCATTTCATCTGCGTGGCCTACATTTCACTCAGAAATGGGGCAGATTCATGAAAAAGAATCGCCAGACGGCTTCCTCTTTGGTTGTTTGTTTGCCTACATCTAATGAATGAATAAATAACATGCGTATTCATTACCAACTTTTGAGTGGAAATAATTGCTGGGCTCCCTTGTTTGCTTGGAATAATGTTCTTTGCATTTGGAGCGCCTTCTGCCTGGGTCACCACAGTGTTCCCCAGTCAACGGGCCAGAGGCATCCTCCAGGGGATGATATTCACCTCTGGCTCACCTTGGAGAGAAGCAATCACTTTTCTGGTCCTCCAGGGTCTCCTTCAGTGCACTGAGAATGCTCATTTGTGAAAGGAGACCCTGGGACCCTAAGAAGTAAATGAGACTGATAGGCCTATTAATTCTCTGAGTACACTCTGGGGGCACCTGGGGCATTATAGTGTAATTACTGCTGAAGAAGTCTAAATTCCTATGCACTTTGCCAAAAAAGCATTTTACAGACAAGGAAGTACTCAGTTCTGCCCTGTCTGTGAACATGTGCCTAACTCTGGCTGGAGGAAGCCTAGAGAACCATCATGGTGACCCCTGGTTGGCAGAAGGAACAAGAGACCCTTGAGACTTTCTCATTCATCACTCAATCATTAACAATCATTTGCCAAGTGCCTATGCTGGCCATAAATTAAAGATTACTGAAACCCTCATCTCTACCCTGGATCAGTATGATTGCTGCCCAAATGGTCTCCCAGTCTCTTTTATTACCTTTGCCAGTTACATTCACTCCATGGTTGCACAGTCGTCTTTTGAAAACACAAATATTATCACAACACTCCCCTGCCAAGAATCCAAGAGTTTCCCACTGACCATAGGATTCAATACAAAGTCCTTTGCGCGACACATAAGGCCTTTCATGGGCAATCTGTCCCTTGGCTACTTCTTCAGCTTCATTTCTGCCTACCCTCTGTCCCATTTAATTATCTGCCTGCCACACGAAGCTACATGCTGTTCCTGAATATATTACATGTTTTCCACCTCTGTGCCTTTGCCTACACATTTTTCTCCCCCTTTCCCCTGTGACCACTGTACATTCTTTGAGATACTAGATCACAGAACACCAATTCAAATCCCTAGAGAGGTCAGCCAGGTTATGTAACTTTATGCTGGGAAATGAATAATGTAATAGGGAGTGGTAGGGCTTGGGACAAACTAGAATGTGTGCCCTCTCTAAAAAGAACAGCCAGCACTCAGCAATACCTAATTGTTGCCACGAGGGGATGTGAAGCCAGTATTTCCAGGTCCACTACTTTTAAAAAGAAGTTGGAAATCTGGATTATTTTATTTGAAATCTTCCAATTTTCATATGTGGTAAACATACTCTTTTTCAATTTAATTTTTAAAGTGTCGGGACCAACCGAAGTGGGTCTGGGCTCTTAGGGCAGTTCACAGCTGCTAATTCTTGACTCCTACCCAAAACGGACTCTTCTTTGTCTTGGAAAGGTTAACAACATGGCACCTACTCAGCGAACTCAATCCTCCTTTGTGTGTGCATCATAGCCTGTAGTCAGCTGAGAGCTTCAAGGACCAATCTCTGTGTCTCTGTAGGTTAGCATAGAGCATGGCATTTAGTGAATGCTCAGTAAATGTGGGATGGATAAACACACACAAGCAGTTGAATGGACAAATGAACAAAGACAGAATTTTTTTTTTTTTTTCCCACCTGTAAGCTTACAAATCATACCCCCTTCAGGAAGAATGAGTGATGCTTTCATAGCTTTCTTAATGGTCAGGAAGAGAAGTTTTATTTATCCAGCCTTCAACCCTGGTCATAAGAGGAGTTGGCACTCATGTGAAAAGCATTTTGAGAGAGGACACTCAGTCCCATTGCCTAAAAATATCCACCAGCCCACTGGATCTGAAATTCCCACCATTAGCACCTTTAGTGGCTTGCATCACTAAAGGATGCCTTGGAGGTATCCTTGGGGATCTATCTCTTCCTTGGCAGGAAATGTAAGGAGTATTGTCTGTTCTGCAAAGTTAATCTAAGAATATCCTGGGTTCTTTTCCCATTTACGATTATCACTTGTTGTGTGCTCTTAGGCAACTTACTTCCTTTCTTAGGACCCCGGAGGTCTCCATCATTCTTGACACTTGAGGTGACATGAAATTAGGTATAACTGCTATCTTTGACCAGGTTAGAAACTCAAGTGGAGATGGCCTTGGTATGGAATTTGGCAAACTGGAAGCCGCTGCTTTTCTGAAGAGGAGAGCCACTGTGCGACCCCAGGAGACTACTGCCAGGTGGGGCTATCAGCCCAGAGTTAACTGATCCATTAAAGAGAAGCCAGAAATCCATGATTTTACATAAAGCAAACCAACTGTTTAGATGGTGGCGGCTACATCACTTAAGTAAACCAACAAACCCAAACAGTGTTGGCAAAACAAAACAGTGATGTTGACTCTATCGGATCCACCTCTGAACCAGTCCTTTCGAGGAGGGGAATGAAAGCTGATTGGTTAACCCTGCATTTACGCCCACCTCTCCTGAGATGATTCCTTAAGTCAAAATCAGAAAGAAAAAACAAATTAGATGAAAGCTACAGATATCTGCTCTAAGGTACAAACTGAAAAGAGAAACATCACCTGGGCTCCCCACTGTTCTTTTTTCCTAGTGCCAAGCACTGTTTAGCTTGAAATTGTTTGATTTGAAAAAAACCCATATACCTATTATAAGCAGATCTCTCCTTACCTATAAAGGATTTCTGTAGCCTGTTCTCAGGAAGGAGACAGCCCTCAATGATCCACGTATTCCCACCTCCAGGTCCTGCCATCCACAGAACAATTCTGCACAAGGAGACCCTCGTTCATTTCTCAATAATTCTGACTTCTCAGGGACTGGCTTTTGTTTATTTTCTCCTGTCCAAAGCATACATATTTCATTCCAGCAGCTTTTCCACATCAGCAAAATCTGTGGTACCAGCACCAGATTCCTCTCATGCCCTGGCTCCTTCCTGATTAACTCTATTTAGATAATTTATTTTGGTTGCCTGTTTGCCATTTGGGAGATCGATACAAATTTAAATGAGAAGCAAAGAGTATTTGCAGGCACTTCAAGTGTTGATCAAACACAGAGCGGGCTGCTGAGGTTTTGCCTCGGAAATGAGCTCTCTAGGGATCGTCTGGATCGCACCTTCAGAAAAAAGATGAGAGACAGGAAAGGAAGGAGAGAAGGAAGGAAGGAAGGGAAGAGAAACTGGGGAGAGAAGAAAAAGGAAAAAGAAAAGAAAAAGTGGCCAAACCAGTTTCCCGGCTTTCTAGTTGAGTTGACAAATGCCAAATTCCTCTAGCCTTTGGCTAAACCTTTGTACAGATAATCTGCACGCTGAAACCTGCCCCATGTTTCTGCTTATATTGGTTCCCAGGTAAAGCAGAAAGACACTGCCAGCTCATCTGGGCACAAGTTTTGAGCTGTCATTGCACATTTCAAACAGCACTGACTGCAGAATGCAAATTCTTTCAGGGTACTGGTGCCCTTCTACCAGGTTGCTGTGTATTCCAGAATTTGATTTGATTTCATAGGTGTTCTCCCCAGTAGGGACTGAGCTGGAGTCTTCCTGAACTGGACCAAATCCTGTGCATTTGGGGGGGGTAGGGGATGGAGCATCCTTTTGTCTAGTGGCCTCCTTTCTATTAGCTCCCTAGACACTGCCTACTTTCTTAAGAGAAGCGGATGATTGGAAAAGACAGTCTTCCAAGGAGACCCTGGCTCAGGTCTTGGCCCAGTGGTCACAAGTGTGACCAATCGGAGGAGCGAGGGATTAGGCGTCATGGTTGGACTCTGCTTTTCTGAGGTTCCACTCAGCCCTGCGATTCTGTACTCAGTTCCGACTGTGGCATCTCGATCCACAGGGAAGTCTGTGGTTAATTTAATCAACGGAACTGTATATTTGGCTCTCCGTCTGGAGGAAAATAGAGATTCACACATCAGATCAGATATAGAAATCAATTCTGAATGGATTGAATATGTAAATGTATCAAAGAAACAAGAAGGAAAGAGAGACTACATGTATAAACTCAGAATGGGGGAGACCTTCTGAAGTTAGACAGGAAGTCCAGAAGCTATACAATAAATGATAGACAAGCTGGTTATAAAAAAATTTTTTTAAACCTGTTCAGCCAAAGACAACATAAAAACAAAAGACAATGATAACTGGGATGAAACATTGGCAATACATATGATTGACAAAGGGGTTAATATTCCTAATAGCTGAAGGGTTCTTAGATAAGAAGGAAGATAATCAAGTTTGGAATTGTGCAAAACACATGCATAGGAATAGGTAATTTGTGAGCAGGAGGCCATTCAACATATGAACACTGCTCAACCTCACTGATGATAAGGAAAGTGTCAATTAAGGCAACCATGTGGCACCCTTCTTCTTCCATCTGTGGCACAAGATTAAAAAGACATAAACTCCGGTGCTGGTAAGGGTGTGAGAAAATGGCAATTACATATACAGCCAGTTGGAATGGAATATACAGTTTTTACAATGTAATCCTAGCAATATTTATTAAAATAAAAAATATCCTCACCATTAGGGCCAGTAATCCCCCTTTGGGGGGGTTACATATTCCAGAAATAAAAGCTGTACAGAGGCTTATTTGTACAAGGACATACATGTGCATTATAGCATTATTTGCAGTGTCCCCCTACAAAGAAAAGAAAGGAAAAATGCAAAAAGGAGACAGGCAGATAAAAGAGAGAAAGAGGGAGGGAGGGAGGCAGGGAATGAGGAATATTCTGGATGTCTACAGAAGGAAAAAGGGTTAATGAAATCTGGTAAACCATACAAGGTAATATGATGTAGTCATTTAAAGGAATGAGTCGGATCTCTGACAGAAAGTGCAGGTAACAGATTTATTTAGCTTAGTTGGTGATACTGAAGGTGGGGGTTTGGAGCAAGGCCACTTGGATTTGATTCAGCATTTATGAGCTTGCAAGTTAAGTAACTTCACTGTGCTTGTTTCCTCATCTGCTGGCTGAGAAAACTACTGGGGACATTAGAAGAGTTGATCATGTAAACTGCTTTGAACTATGCCTGGTAACTAGTGAGCTTTAACGACTGTTAGCTATTATTATTCATAGTGTATGATTCCACTTTGGGTGAAGCAATTAAAAAAACAAGAAATACCCATAGATGTACTCGTCCCTAGTCTTTGAATGAGAAAATAAAGTGCAGGGGGAGTGGGCATAAAACAGAGAAGGAAAGGTGGGATTCGAAGGGGGAAGATTGATCATTTGTTTTTGTTTTTTTTAAGATTTTATTTATTTATTTAGAGAGAAAGAAAGTATGAGCAGGGGGAGGGGCATAGGGAGAGGGAAGGAGAGACAGAGAGACAGACAATCTCAAGCAGAGTCTGCGCTGAGCTCAGAGCCCAACACAGGGCTCGATCTCACTACCCTGAGATCATGACCTGACTCCAAATCAAGAGTCAGATGCTCAGTCAACTGAGCCACCCAGGCGCCCCTAGATTGATCATTTCATCATTATACTCTTACCATCTTACTCTTACCATTGAAATGTCACAACCAATACAGCTGATATTCAGCACTTAGGCAACCTTTGGGCTATAGCAGTTGTTAAAATACTGAAATATTTTTGTACCAGTTGGGAAAAGATGTCCCCTACTATCGTGACCATCCTGTGCCCTTTCCTAGGGTCTCCCCCTCCTGCCAGCCCTCCCCACCATCTAGCAGGTATAGAGTTAGTGCTCTGGTTTTCCAGGGGGTCTTCAGATCCCTGCTCCAGCCTCGGGCTTAGATCACTCGTCTATCACAGTTGTGTATTCCCAATACCATCCCTACAGACAGCAATATATTACCTGTGTAATTTTATTTTAAAAATCAGTATACTATAACATGGAATAGAGGGCAAGCCTACATTTCTGCAACTTGGTGGTATTCACCAAAGCCAAGACTGACTTGTGAGATTTGCAAATTGCCACCTTCTCCTCCACCCGTCTCTCACCAACAGTGATATTCAAATTACTCTCTACCTGAAGCTAGCATGGTAAATAATTGAACCTCTGAAAGAATATTAAAGACTTAAAAGAAAAAAACCCACCTTAAATCGTACCTACACAGGCTTTTACTGCAACCTACAGGGTGTCTTCCTCAAATTCACTGCTCAAAATCTCTTGAGCCCCAGAAGTCTTTTAGAATAATACCAGGAAATGAATACCTACCTGGTAATGCATTATAATTTCTAGGTCTGGCTGTGGATGGACGCCAAGCCCAGGTTTGTACAAGTTGGAAAAGAATAAAATGTCCCTGCCTGCAAATAAATAGCAGTGCCAATAACATATTATAATGTACTATATCCCCAGAAGCCTGGGAGGAGAGAACTGAGCAAAAAGATTAGATAATTACCCTAAAAGGACAAAGCAAGCCCCTCTAAGCTGGTTCCATTACAGAGGGGACAGTGGGACACAGTAATGAAGCTTCTGTTTAAAAGCAAGAGCAATATAAATAGTGGATATTGTTTCAGAACTGAAAATAGGCTCCAAGACTTCAGAGGATATTTTGATGGGACCCATTTCACAGATGTGGAAGCTGAGCTGCAGGGAAGCAACTCTCGACCCACTGGTCTCAGACTGTGGTGAGCTGGACGTGAAAGCAGGTGCCTCTGTCACTGAAGTCCACGCCGGTCCACCAAGCGAGGCATTTCTGTCTCCGGGAGACAAAGAGGCACAGAAATGATCAGAGAGGTAGATCTCTGAGATGTTTTAAAATCAGGTTCAGAGGTCAGAGACCAGATAAAAAACAAGGCCATTTCCAGGTTAGATGATTTCTAGTTCATGTCAAGTCTCACTTAAGTCAGGAATAATTCACTTGTTGCTCTGGTAAGACTTGGTCCTTTCCCCAGGAACACACACACCCCTGCCTTGCTCGGGCCACGTCTCCCCCCGGCCCCGGCCCTGCTCTTCGCCGCTGCCTGTGCAGGGAGTTTGGAGGTGAAGAGGCTGTGTTGATGGTAGGAGTTCCCACAGTGCTCCTCCAATGTGAGACTGATGGAAGTAAAATGGAGGGAAGAACTAGGGGGCACCTGATGCTCATCGGAAGAGATGTGCGATGATCATATTTACATAGGGCAGCAATTCTTCACCTGCTGAAATGGAATGCAATGGTGAGGCAAGAAGTTATTGATATGCTCCAATTTTCTGGGAGAGGTTTTTTCTGGGGATAGATTTCCTCAAATTCTCGAAGGGATCTGTAGCCCGAAAGAGGTTAAAAACCCATCATCGTGGGGTCTCTGAATGCAATGGTAGAACATTCATCTCCATTCAGCCCTTTCAATCCACGCAGACTTATTGAGATCCTATTATGAGCAAGTCATGCTCAGATACAAGGACTATGATGGGGAGCCCGACTGATGCTCCCTCTTTCCTGAGTTTGTCTCTGAGTTAGGGAGACAGCCGTTATGTGACTCTTCTGGTGGCTCATTAATATGATGGGAGTAAGAGCTACAAAAAACAACAGTCGAGTGCAGTGAGGATATATTTCTTGGTCTAGTCTGATTAGGGACAGATTCCCCGAGGCACTGAAATTTAAGCTGAGCTCCGAAGCATGAACAGTTGGGAGGAAGGATACGGTTGAATAAAGGGTATTGTAAATTCTAGCTGCCCAAAGTGTGGTCTTCAGACCAACAGCATCAACATCACCTGGGAGCTTGCCGGAAATGCAAAGTCTCGAGCTCCGCCTGGGATGTAGCAAACAAGAATCTGAACTTTTTAACAAGATCCCCAGTTGATTTCTACTTGCATTGAGGTGGAAAAGTGCGGCTCTGAAGAGAAGGAACAGCATCTGAGGAACTATAAGGGGATCAGGTGTTCCTGGGACTTACACAGAGAGAGGTGGTGGTGAGAGTAGAAGAAATGATGCTGGAGAGAGGCTCAGACTCCATCAGATTCTTGTAGCCATGTTCAGCAAAAAAGGAAATATTTGAGAGCAGATAAATGATCATGCTTCTGGCAAGATTCCTAAAACCCTAATCTGGCAGTTTGAGCTATAGGGTTGTGTACACAGAGCAAGTGCTGAGGACAGCAAATGCTTGTAGTTACCCATCTCCCCTCTAACATATACTGCACATCACCTCTGCGTCCTCATCTGTAAAATGGGGATAACAAATCCTCCACTGCGGGGTCACTGGGACAGTTTGATGGCGCACTGCCTAAATTGCTCGTATATCGAATCAGATGCATAGGAACTATTTAATAGATGAGTTTACTTCTCATTGATTCAGCAAATGTTTGTCCTGGCCCTTCCTTCTAAGCCCTGAAATGGAAGCCGAAGATGTCACAACGAACAAGAAGTGATCTATAGCCTCAGGGAGCTCAAAATCACTTTGGGGAAGCTGGGACTCCAACAGGTGATTATGATAGATTGATGAGCAGTGTGACAGGGGAAGCAGAGGGGGCTGTAGGAGTGTACACAAGACAGATAACAGAGGAAGCACCAGGATATTCAGGAAGCTCATGCAATGCCTCATGGAGGAAGGGATGTCTAGGGTGATCCTGAAGAATGAGTTGGGCTCAGCTAGCCCAGGAAGAGGGAGGTGAACATGACATAGACCCTGAGAGGCATTTACAACATTCAGAACTAAGAAAAGGTTATATATTTAGAATACATAAAGAGCTCCTATAAATTATGAAGAAAAGACAGAAAATCCAAAGGAAAGGTAAAACAAAACAAAAAAACCCGCCATGAACAGATGATTCAGCTATGGAGAAACCTGGCTAGCTCTATGATATAGGAGGAGACACTCGCACTCTTTAGCAACTAGAGGCAGGAAAATTAAAACAACAAGATGTTACCTACCCATCAGAACAGCAAAACATTAAACAGGTGGCAAATGCCAGGGAGCACAGGGCCAGGAACTCTCCTTCCTTCATAGCGGAACTGAAAACTGGCAAAGCCACTTGGAAAAGCTAGCCTATTATCACCTATGTATATATCCCAGGGGCGTTCCCACACAGAGTCATAAAGGGATGAGCCGGTATCACGCAGTTTGTTTGTTATATCAAGATGGCAACCCAGGTGTCCATCACTAGGGGACTGAAGAAAATGTGATAAATGTTCATTACAGAACATCATACAGCATGAGGAAGTCACAAGCTAAATATACAGAAAGAAATATAGATAGATCTTAAAACAGTGTTGAGTGAAGAAAGCCTCAGGATGAGGTTTATAACACAATGCTATTTATGTTAATTAAAAACTCACAATCAAAATAACTCTGTATATCTTACAATATTTGCAAACATATATCAAACACGTGAGAGAAGGAAATGATCTTAGGAAGTAAGTCTATAAGGAAAGAAATCAATGAATAATAAAATAAGACAAGGGCCATCCAATGACCAAGTATGATGATATGTCATGAGCTAGGGAATGTGATTAACTCAGTTCTAAGCTCCTAATAGTGTTTCAGGCAGAGGGAATAAAAGTACAATTCCCAGAGGTAAAAGGAGATATGCTGCATCCTGGACAGAGAGTGCAGCAGACCTAGAACAAAGAATGTAAGAAGGGGGGTTCCAGGGTAGGGAGAGACCAGATCATGGAGGGTCTCAAAAGCCATACGAAATAATCACTAACTACCCCCCAGGATCATAGGGAGTCACTGAAGGATTACAAGTGACACGATTTCGTTTCTAATCTTGTTTCAAACTCAAGTAATGAGGGAACAAGGCTTTTATTTGTATTCATGTGGTTTATTTAACAAATGTTAATGAAATAGGCTTTGGGCATCTAAGCACCCAAACCACGGGCTTATATTTTTCCTACTTTTTCTTCCATAAGTTCATTTTTTAAAGTTTTATTTATTTAAGTAATCTCTACACCGAACGTGGGGCTTGAACTCATACCCCCAAGATCAAGAGTCACATGTCTTCTGACTGAGCCAGCCAGACGCCCCTATTTTTCCCACTTTTAAACCAGTTATAAGACAGTCATGGACACTTTCACCAGAAGCAACACATAAGAGGCAATGTAGAGTCACACTGACTATGTGACCTTGAGGCAGATCACCAAAACTCCAAACGTGAGTTGTTCTAGTTTCCTTATTAGTAACAACAACAATGAAACAATACAAGCACTTCCCACCTTCAGTCCCTACTGGAATTAAGTAGGAATTAATTCTAAATCTTCATAATAGCCCTCTTCCTTCCTCCCTCCTACTCTCCCTCCCTTACTTCCTAGAGAGCACATGTAAGTGGGAGGGACAGAGGGAAAGAGAGAGAGAATCTCACTCAGGTTCCACACTGATGTAGGGCTCAATCTCACACCCCGAGATCATAACCTGAGTTGAAATCAAGAGTCGGATGCATGACCTACTGAGCCACCCAGGCACCTCTTCACAATAACCTTATCAGATGGATATTACTTACATTTTATTTGAAGAAGAAACAAAAATGGAGACAGATGTTAAGCAACTAGCCCAAGGTCATTAACAGTTAATAGGTGGACAAACTAAGGTTCAAACAAGCAATTCTGCTCGAAGGCTGTTTAAGAGTCTATTCTGTGAACTATACCTCATTGCGCTACAGTGCTTACTTCAAAGTTTGCAGCATTGGCCACGCTATGCATATAGTTTATCTGGTATGTTGGAACCTAGAAATTTAAATCAAATGTCCTCTGAGCTATATTGGATCTATACATGTATACTGTTTGGCTTGAATAGTTAAACATTTATTTTCGTATTAAAATTCTATATTTTGAAATCTGAAGATTTTATATAAAAATCAAGAATTCTGGTTTCTTCAAAAGCAAAAATAAACTGTTGGGATTTCATCAAGATAAAAAGCTTTTTTTTAAAAAAAGATTTTACTTATTTATTTCAGAGAAAGAGCGTATACACAAGCTGGGGAGACAGGCAGAGGGAGGAGAAGCAGACTCCCCGCTGACCAGAGAGCCCGATGTGAGACTCCAACCAAGGACCCAGAGATCACAACCTGAGCCGAAAGCAGAGGCTTAACTGACTGAGCCACCCAGGGGCCCCAAAATAAAAAGCTTCTGCACAGCAAAGGAAATAACAAAACTAAAAGGCAACCTTCAGAATGGGAGAAGATACTTATGACATATCTGATAAAGGGTTAGTATGCAAAATATTTAAGAACTTATAAAACTGAAAACCCAAAAAGCAAATAATCCAGTTAAAAATGGGCAGAAGACATGAGTAGACATTTTTCCAAAGCATATGTATAGATGGCCAGCAGAATGGCTACAGTCAACAACACAAGACATAACAAGTATTGGTGAGGATGCGGAGAAAGGGGAGCCCTCTTACACTGTTGGTGGGAATGCAAGCTGGTGCAGCCACTCTGGAGAACAGTATGGAGGTTCCTCAAAAAGTTAAAAAGACAACTGCCCTATGATGTAACAATCACACTACTAGGTATTTACCCAAAGCTTACAAAAATACTGATTTGAAGGGAGACATGCACCGGGAGGTTGACAGCACCATTATCAACAATAGCGAAATTATGGGAAGAGCCCAAATATCCATTGACTGATGAATGGATAATGAAGATTTGGTATACATCATTTGCAGCCATGTGGATGGAGCTAGAGAGTATTATACTAAGTGAAGTAAGTCAGTCAAAGAAAGACAAGTATCATATGATTCCATTCATATGTGGAATTTGAGAAACAAAACATGAACGTAGGGGACAAAAATGAGACAAACCAAGAAACAGATTCTCTTTTTTGAAAAGATTTTATTTGGGGTGCCTGGGTGGCTCAGTGGGTTAAAGCCTCTGCCTTCGGCTCAGGTCAGGATCTCAGGGTCCTGGGATCGAGCCCCGCATCGGGCTCTCTGCTCGGCAGAGAGCCTGATTCTCTCTCTCTCTCTGCCTGTCTCTCTGCCTACGTGTAATCTCTCTCTCTGTCAAATAAATAAATAAAATCTTTAAAAAATAAAAAAAATAAAAAAAATAAAATATTTAATTTATTTATTTATTTGACAGAGAGAGTGCACACGCAGGGGGAGCAGGAGAGAGAGAAGTAGACTCCCCGCTGAGCAGGGAGCCTGATGCAGAAGTCGATCCCAGGATCCTGGGATCATGACCTGAGCCGAAGGCAGACGCTTAACCGACTAAGCCACCCAGGCTCCCCAAGAAACAGGCTCTTAACTATAGAGAACAAATTGATGGTTACCAGAGGATAGGTGGGTGGGGGGATGGGTTAAATAGGTGACAGTGATTAAGGAGTATACTTGTTATGATGAACACTGGGAGATGTATGGAAGGATGAATCACTATATTGTGCACTTGAAACTAATATTGCACTGCATGGTAACTACTTGGAATTTAAATAAAAACTTGGGGAAAAAAAGAATGCTGTTTCTTGTGAGAAGTTGTAAAATTTGGCAAGACTGGTCTCCCATACTCTCCTAAAAAAATCAGTGGGAGCTGAGCAGCAACTATGCATTTACAGAAGGCACATGCTTTCCAATTTTCCACAGTCTCCACCACTCCCAAATATACCATAATGCACCACCATTATTTATCTCATTTGCTTTAACTGCCCAGCCCTAACAGACTTTGATGTTATGACCCCAGTTGTAGGCAGAACGAATGGCTTCATCACTTAGAGCACAGGGGAGTTCAGGGCTTTAAAAATCCAAAGTCTGACCTATCTCAAGAAGTGATTCCAAATTGAAATCCTCCTGGAGATTTACCTCCCTGGTCTCAACTCTCACTGGTCGTTTCCTCTTTGGCCTTGATTTCCTCTTCTACAAAATGGCCAAGTGACGCAATAGTAAATACCATTGAAACTGAAAACTGGAATTGTTCCTTCAGAAGCTGAACACTGGGCTTAGCTTTTCCAATAACTCCCTATTCATTCAAATCTAATTACAAAATGATTTTTAATCATTGTAAAATAAATTCACTCTTCACGTCTGAAAATGTTAAAGCCCTAATTTAACAGCAGCAGCAACAACAAAATACCTTCTAATGGATTTGCACTAAGAAACAGAACATGGCCTGTGTTGTCAGATGTTCAATAATTTAACTGCAAATGAAGTGTGCAAAATACAATATTTGTGCCATAAACCACCCGGCTTGTCACATAATAGATTTCTGAAGAGTCACGTTTCACGACACTGAGCAATGTTACGTTGGAAAAGTGGAGTAGCCAAATTGAGGTTTATAGGTTCCGTTCGCTTATGTAGAAAGGGATTGAATCTCACTCACCCAGTGGCAAGGAGCACAGAAATGCAGTATTTCTCTGGATCCTGCCATTGGAAAGCAGTGGCTGGAATTCGTCCAGCCAACTTGATAGTGTGAGTCATATTCAACTTTCCCTATGTTATGAGATGTGATTTGGATTACCTCTACATGTCTAGAGGGATTTTGTGGTTCCTTTGGTGTCACAGACCATGGTAGGCAGAATAACCATCCCCCTAAAGACATCCATGTTTTAATCCCTGGGATTTGTGAATATATTAGGTGATGTGACAAAGGGGAATCAGGGTTACAGATGGAATTAAGTTGCTAGTCAGTGGACCTTAAGGCAGAGGGATTAGCTCAGATTCTCCAGGTGGGCCCAATGTAATCACATGGGTCCTTAAAAGTCGAAGAGGGAGATGTAGTTATGGAAGACAGACAGAAGAACGTAATCTTCCATTGCTGGCTTTGAAGATGCGGAATGGGGACCATAAGCCATGGAATGAGAGCAGCCTCTAGAAGCTGGAGAAGGCCGGAAACAGACTCCTTTCCAAAGCCTCCAGAAGGAAAGCAGCCCTATAGACACTTTGATTTTTTAGCCTGGTGAGATTTCCCTCAGACTTCTGACCTCCTGAGCTGTACGATAATAAATATGGGTTAAATTACATGACTGGAGGTAATTTGTTACAGCAGCAAGAGAAAACTAATACGCCAGCACGAAAACCATGTCCACAGGAAGAATAATAGCAGACCTGGCACACAGGCTTCTTTCACTCAAAATTAGGACACTAGGATACAAACAAATGTTGTTACCACATTTCCTCAATTTTGTGATGCACATTTGTTTTGTTTTTCACATTTTAACATTTCTAAAATTGGGATGTATCTCACAGTCGAAGAATACAGTTAATAGAGTGTTTTTTCCCCAAGCCCTTATAACAAAATGGAAAGCTGTTATTAAAAAGATTGTACATTTTACAATCCCTGGCACCTTAAAATCATATAAAAAGTAGTCGTTTCAAGAAGTGAGCGGGTGGAATTCAATTCTACGAGCATTGATTGAGTATCTTGTCAGTGCAAAACATGTTGCTAGGCATTGAGGTGGGCTGGACAAGGAAAGAGAGCTGCTCCGCTCTCCAAGATTTCCACAGATAAATAGAACAATGACCTGCACATGATAAATTATACTAAAACTCAGACTGATGTTATGATTACAGGTCCAAATACGTAAGGCTACAAAGTCAGGCCCACGCCTGGCTAGTTCACCTCCAAGTTCCTTGTATCTGGTCCAGAGTCTGGCACAGAGAAGGCACTCCTTGGACTCACTGTACAAGTATTTTACATGCTTTATCTCATTTTTCTAGATGGATTATATTGTGTTGCTATCTTAGAGCTGAAGAAACTGAAGCTTACAGAGAATACTTAGTTTGCCCAAAGACACACAGCTAATGAATAGCTCAGGCCAGGAATCCTCAGCCTCGGCACTACTGAATAATTCTTTGTTGTGGGGGGCTGCCCTGAGCATTGCAGGATGTTTACCAGCACCCGTGGCCTCTCGCCATCAGATGTAGCACACTCCTTTCCACTTGTGACCACCAAAAATGTCTCCGGGCATTGATGAATGCCCCCTGGGGGGAAAGGAGCAAAAATTATCCCCAACTGAGATCTACCGGCTTAGAGAAAGGGGCATCAGCATTAAATTATGTGTGGACTTGAAATATGCCCACAGAATCTTTGATACTCTTCCTTTAAGGAGTTGGAGCTTAATTCCTATTTTCTTGAGTATGAGGAGAACTCAGTGACTTGCTTCTAGTAAACGGGGTATAGTAGATATAATTGGGACATACAAGATTAAGTCAAGAAGGCATTTTGGCTTCCTCTTTGTTTTCTCTCTTGAATTGCCTGCTTTTGGGGAAATCACAAGAACACAAAAGCACCCTACGGAGAAGTCTATGCAGTGAGGACTGAAGCTTCCTGTGAGGAAGCTGCTGAGGCATCGTAGTCAACTGCTATGGAGTACACCATCTTGGAGCGGGCTCCTCCAGCCCCAGTCAAGCCTTCAGATGACTGAAGCCCCAGCTGACATCTTTCTCTTTTTCTTTTAAAGATTTTACTTATTTATTTACTTATATTATATATATTATTTATATATTACTTGTATAAATAAGTAAATGTGTATTTACTTATTTATTTATTTGACAGAGAAAGAGAGAGAGAGAGAGCACAAGCAGGGGGAGTGGCAGAGGGAGAAGGAGAAGCAGGCTCCCCACTGAGCAGGGAGCCCAACTCAGGGCTCAATTCAGGACCCTGGGATCATGACCTGACCCGAAGGCAGATGTTTAACCAACTGAGCCACCCAGGTGCAACGCCCCACCCACCCCTAGCTGACATCTTAACTACAATCTCATGAAAGACCCTGAGCCCGATCCACCCAGCTAAGGTACTCCTGGATTCCTGATACTTGGAAACTAACTGAGATAATAAATGTTTGTTTTTGAAGCTGTTAAGTTCTGAAGTATTTATTACATAGCAATAGATAACTAATACAAAGTAAATGACATGTTGAGGGAAGGAATGAATGGTCTAGAATGGCTGGCATTGGAAATGCATGGCAGAGAGGAGGCAAAGAATACAAAGAAGGGAGACTGGAAAGGCAGCGAAAGATCAAGGTGCAAAAGACCTTGAAATGCACACTCAGAAACTTGACCTTCATTCTGATGAGTCTTGGGTCACCATGGGGCAGCCACACTTGTGCATTTTTTATTTTTAGTAACACAAATATGGCACTCTTCTGTTCAAGTCTCCCAGTGGTTTCTCATTGCTTTAAGTATCAGGGACAAATGTTAAGTAAGGCAGAGAGGGCCCCTTAGATCTTCTATCTCTTCCTTTTTTTCCCCCCAGCCTAATCTTTTGCCACGATGTTCCAGCACTGTCCCCATCCCAATGCACACATACACATCAAAACACTTCTTCTCCCTCAAACATTTTGACTTCTTATATATACTGTGTTCCCTTGTGCTTTTATAGGCTTGCCCTTGTCCTGGGCATCTTTCCTCATCTCTGCCTTTTCGACTACCTGGACTAACCATCCCTTTTTTGGAAGCCTTTCCTTTCCTTCCCAGTCTGGGGAGGTGTCCTCCCATATACTCTCATCCTCTCACATGTGAGCCTGGGCAGATCTTTTTGCATCCGTGAGATTATTCTGATCTAAATGGACTCTTATTTGTCCATTTCAGCAACTCTTTCCCCACCTGGACTTGAGCTCCACAAGAATTCATTGGCTGCTTTTTTTTTTTTTTTTTAAATCCCTGAAGAGGGGCGCCTGGGTGGCTCAGCTGGTTAAACAACTGCCTTCGGCTCAGATCATGATCCTGGAGTCCCGGGATCGAGTCCCGCATCAGTCTCCCTGCTCAGCCTGCTTCTCCCTCTGACCTTTCCCCTCTCATTCTCTCTCAAATAAATAAAATAAAATAAAATAAAATAAAATAAAATAAATAAAATAAAATCCCTGAAGATAGTAGGTGTCTAATAAATGTTTGTTGGAACAAATTAATGAATCCATGATTGAGTTGTTGCTGACTTGATGCCTGCAGAAGTCCAGACTTCTCTGTAGTTTGGTAGCTGGGTGATTTGTCTTGGAAGGTTCCTGAGGAAAAATAAGTTCAGCATTAAGGAGCCTTATCTTACCCTATGGATGTATGTACTTTGTATTTGAGCTGGACATAAACACGGATATAGCAATAGCGGGTCTCATTCTCCTCCACAAATCACTGGCAGTTCCCCTTAGAGCAGACCAAGAGGCATTACCCTCACTTTGAAACATGACCTAATTTTACTGACTCACGGGCAGGAACCCTGAGATGTTGGTCCCTTTTCACCACTATCCCCAATCTTTTCTGATATGATGGGGGGAGTATCCATAACCCTGATCATTTTCAAACAAGTTTGCTCTTGTTAACTGTTCGGAGACTGTGGAGACTCCACGGAGACTGCGTGGAGACTGTTTTTGGGTAGTGGGTTTGGCTTAAGGATACAAGCTGGGGCAGAGCTGAGACTCTGAAGTACCTCAGATAGGTCAGTGCAAAATGGTGAGTCAGAAATCGGAGAATTATGTAGGACAGAGGTCAGCAAACTATAGTCCACAGGCCAAATCCAGCTCTATTTTTTTATGGCCCTTGAGCTATGAATGGTTTTTACAGTTTTTAATGGTTACATTTTAAGTGGTTACATAAGTGCCTATGTAATACCTTTGATTTTGCCTCTTGGCTTGCAAAGCCTAAAATATTTACTATATATGGCCATTTAAGAAAAAGTTTGCCACTCCGTGATGTATAACAAGAGAGAAAGAATTCCTCAGAGATGGAACCTGGTGAACAGACGTGTCTACCATGGATTTTAAAGTTGCCTACGATGGGATGTGCCATGTAACACCCCTCTTCTGTATCCCCTAGGGAACCCATGTCACCTCTAGATTGGGCATTAAGACACGTGAGTCACAGGCTCTTTAGTTGGGGACATGGGGGGACTCAATGTATGCACCTGAAAACAGGGAGAGGGCACGCAGAGGCAGAGGCTGGTGTAAAAGAGAGAAGCCATTTTCTGGTCACTTCTGGCCTCCCTGTTACTGTCTTTAGGCTCAGGTCAGGTGGGAGAGGAATGACACGAACCCATCCCCCTTCTTCTCTTCCTGCTGCCTAAAAGAGCTCCAGCCTGCTGGGTCTAACTGGCGCTGTCCTCTAAGGGGGCACGTCCCACCTTCACTTAATCACGGGGTCCCCTCCTCTCCCAGCAGCCCATCAGCCGGAGTGCACGGCCACTTCTCGAAGAGAGCCCTCTTACCCATCAGGGGACGATAATGCCCGGCAATCATTTTGGCTTTTCCAGACTTAATGTTCTCTCTCCTCAGGTCTTTCCTGCCCCAATGGGAAGCGTAAGGATGCTATTTTAAGACATCCGTTCGTACCAAAATACCACTTTGAGACACTCATGTCCTTCCTTTCCAATAATCTCTTTTGTTTAAAGCATAAAGAACTTATCAGGCGGGGCAAGTCGTGGCTTCCTGTGGGAAGCGAGCCAAAGGGCAGTGTGGAGGTTCTTACAGCACTTCTGCTGCCCCAGGGCATTGGTGCTTTCTAGCTCAAAATGCTAAGGGCAGTGGAGTTCTTTGTCTTATTCAGTTTCTCACTCCCATCTTCACAGACTGAGGAAGCACGGGGAGAGGTCACCAGGGACCCAGGCTTCATGTGATGAGCGCCAAGGTGAGAAAGGACAGGCTGCTAATGGCCAAGTGGGCACTCAGCCTGGCCACAGGGAAAGAGCTGGAGAACATAGAGAGAAAGAGACAAGAAAAGGCAGTGGAGATAGTTTTTCCTACCATGGCAAAAATAATTGGGACTACATCTGAAGGTAGCATGAGGGATGGGTATCTACTGACATCATACAAATGAACAGATACCTGACAGAATGAATGATTTCCCACAAGCCGCCCATAAAGTTTTAGGTCTTACTTCCATCGCTGCATTCTGCCCTTCTAATGATAGCTAATATTTACTGAATGCTAACTATGTATCAGGTACAATGATAACATATTTATTGATTTATTTTTAAAAGATTTATTTATTTTACAGAGAAAGCATGCATGTGTGCAAATGGGGAAAGGGGCAGAGGGAAAGGGAGAGAAGCAGACTCCCTGCTGAGCATGGAATCCAACATGGGGCCGATCCTAGGTCCCCGAGATCATGATCTGAGCCGAAATCAAGAGATGCTTAACTGCCTAAGCCACCCGGGTGCCCCAGTGCTAATCAAGTTATAAGATTCAGCTCATTAACTGCAGACCACAATCCTACAGTGTAGGAACTGTTACCCTGTATTTACAGAAGAGGAAACTAAAGCTCAGAGAGGTTAAGCCACTTGCCCACTATCACACAGCTCGTGAGCCGCAGAGCTGGGACACACAGCTAGGCCTGACTCCAGAACCTGAGCTCATAACCACTCCTCTAGATCAGCTCTCCCAAGGACCTTTCCCCCAGGATCTTGTCTCCCGTGCCGGCCGGGCACCAGCATATGGTTTAGAGAAACTACCTCCTGTAGACAGCTGTCTAGATGGTGTTGATGTTATAAATGGTATTATAAAAAATAAGGATAAGGCTTATAAATCAGGCAAAGGGAAGTTATGATTCTTGTGGACACTCTAATCTATCTTCCTATAATTGCTTGTATATGAAATGCCTGCATGAGGTTATCGGAGTATTCCCTGAATTGCCTGCAAAGGAAAGATTGCAATTTTAGCAACCCTTGTTACACAAACCAAAGCAATCTGTTCTACTTTGACACTCTGACACCCCTGGCTGGGAAAAGGGATGAAGGGAAGGACAGACAGGAATTTGTGCCCATTCCTGTTCTAAACGGGAAGTGCGGAAGGCTAACCATGAAGCATTCTCCATGCAGACTGACGTTCTGGCCTCTAACCACGCTAAGGAAGCGATCTTTGGGACGCTTGTGGAGAAAACCACAGCTTCGCTTCTTTAAACCATGCTTAACCTTTAGTTCTAGAAACCCTAATTAAAAATCAATTCTGTTTTTTGTAGTAAATCTGACAGTAACTCTATCTCTAATGGCAGTGGCAGGATAAATAGTATGTCAGGTAAACTCACCAGGAGAATGACATTCTCATTAGCAATTTACCAGGTGTGAAATTTGTACCAGGATAAGGCATTCCTGAACAATACCGGTAACTATCCCCTTAGGATGACCCATTCTACCAATTAATGGGGGACACTAGTGGGATTAAAGTCTGCTACCCAAATAATTTTAGTGCTCATAGCAGAGTTATTTTGTATGCACCTTGCACGGAGGAAATAAGTCAGGACCCAAAACAATAAACAAGCTGACATAACAAGATGATTGCAGCCTATTGCAGTCCAGAAAAATCTAATCTGGTCTCCTAACAGCATCACAATCTTTATTGTGACTGTACGGGTCCCAATTCATCAGCCCATTTCGGCAAGCTAGCCCCGCCAGTAATCATTCACTTTCGGGGTAGCCTCTGAACAGGTATCGACTTTAGAGACTGGCAATTCATCCCCGGTTCCGCAGCCCTCCAACCAGAGGCTTTGGCAGTCTCTGAAGCAGGTTGGGAGAGAAAAATTTGGCCCCTACGTGCTGGACCTCCAGAGAGGCTGGGGAGGAAGGAGGGAGGGAGGGTGGGCAAAATTCCCCAGTTCGACACAGAGAAAGGCTGCAACACCAGCATCATCTCTTCCCTGCTCCCATCCCAGCAAGGTTCGCAGCGATCTACCAGATCAGGGTGGAACTGTGGGATATCAGGACCGAAAGGTATAGAAAGAAGATGCTTACATTCACTGAGGGCTGACTCTATGCCCACTCCGGAGCCTTTGGGCTCTCGAGGACCATAATGGCGGATTCTCGGGGAAACCTGCTATCAGGGGCCCTGTCACAGCCCCATAATACGTTTTTTTCCCTTTTCAAGGAAACAGATGAGACTATTACACTGGAAATGTCCGTAAGCAGAGCTATGACAAGGTCTCCGCACCCCTGCTGAATGGGGGCCTGCACATCTCCACCGGAGACGAGCGATGCAGGTGTAGAGCTGGTCAAAGCACCGAGTCTGGGAATCCTGCTTGGTTGTTCTGTTTGTTGTGCACGTCTCCGTGGACAGATGGGGACGGAACGCTGGGAGGAAGGGATGGGGGGCCTTAGACAGGGCCACAGGAGGCTGTAATTGGAGCTTACCCCGGACTCATAATAAGAATACCACAACACAGCCCTCCCCTTCGCTGGAAGGGTCACTTGATATCCCAAGCAGTAGGCTTTGGTGTTGAAGCTGGTGCGACTCTGTATGACTTCCATCTGTACTTATCATGGACTCATTCATGGACCGGCATGTTAAATCACTTTACAGGCTGTACCCCCCGCCCCAATCTTTCGGTGGGCCTCTACAGAGCCTGCTGAGTGGATAATGAGCGTGTGGTTGTGTCCCCTGACCACAGGCTGGGCCCAAGATAGACATGAAATCTAAGTCTAGATTGACTTTAGAGACTGAGAATGTGGCTCGGGCCCTCCATGCAGGGGCTGATGGGCCCGGGGCTCATGGAACTCACAATTCTGAGGCCTGCCTGGCCTGGAAAGGCATAGCTGATACGCAGAGAGAGAAAGAAGACGGGGCCGATATGCCCTCAGAAAGACACAAACAGGAGACACATGCGTGTCCCCCGTCTAGCCACACCCCTAAGGTAGAGATATGCACTGGATTTCTTGGATTTGCAGTTCCAGGTCCCCGGGACACATGGCTGAGGTCCCTGTCCTTGGATTCTGCACAATGTCCCATTTCTTAGTCAGGGTCCTTTAGAGGCCAGCGCCAGAGACACAACTCAAGCTCGCTCAAGCACCAAGGGGGTGTACTGGCTGACAGAGCTGCCACGTCCGGGGACAGATGACTGCAGACGCCCCATGTCAGCAGGACTCCCCTTCTTCATGTCCTGTGTCTGCTTCCCTCTGGGTCGGCTTCCTTCTCAGATGGGCGCACCAAACGCTCTCAGAAGTTTGGGGCTCGCGACCACAATGGAGGCAGTGCCCCCCAGTCCCAAGAAGGTTTAGAAAAATTGGGGTGCTGATGCTCAGGGGATGGTTTAGGTCACAGCCGCAGGAGCTGAGCCACTGGGCGGAACACGCTGACTAGTCAGTCTTCCCTTAGAAGTCACTGTGAAGGGGACTCAGCCCCACCCAAACCATGAGGACGAAGGGACAGAAAGCACAGGGACACTACCCAAAGGAACACTGGGGTGCTGTTCCCAGAATGTGGGTGCTGGTCAGGCAATAAGAGGGAACATCTGCTTTACCCCAGCGTCCCTTCCAAGAAACTCTTGTTTTAAGTTAGTCTGAGAGGATTCTGTTTCTTGTCACCAAATAGTCCTCGACTAAATATCTAGATAAATGTGTGGGAAATAAAGACAAGTAAGATAAGTTTCAGCTGTCAAAGACCTTACCTTTTTGTAAGGAAGATAAACTCAGTGTATATAAAAAGTGTGCATCACAAGTAAAAGCTTGTTCCAAAGGTACAGGAACCTCAGGATTTCAAAGGCAGTAATAGTGGCTAACGTAAGCAGGAAGTTTCCTCTGGTTTTCATTTGGCTTGGGACATAGGGAAAGAATGGTGAGGGACTGAAATAGATAGGGAGAGTATTTCCAGTTAAAGAAAATGGTGTCATCAAAGACCTAGAGGCTGGAAAGTATAAGAATAAAGAGATAAACAACCATACCTCAAAATATCTCCTGTATCTATCTTTCCCACCACTGCCCCAGTGTCGTGCTTTGCCCAGACTCCTGGGACAACCACTTTTGCTCCATTCCAACCATTTTTCACTTGCCACCTAGAACGACCTTTTCCAAATGCAGATCTGGTGATAATGATACCCTCCCTTGCCTTTCCATGTCTGCCATTGCTCTGATGATCTAAATTAAAATTTTTACCCACTTTCCTCGCTTGGTCCAAGCAGCCCATTGGATGTTCTCTAAGTTACATGAATTTTCCAATGCCTCAGATATGCTGGGGAGGCCGCCCGAAATGCTCCCTGCCAACCCAACCCCTTCATGTGTTGATTAATTTATACCCTTCTTTCAGATCTCTACTGAAGGAAGAACCCCCTCACCAGGCTAGTTCAGATCTCCCTGTGATGCTTACCCACTGCCACCTAATGTTTGGCTTTATTAGCATTATTTCAGTTAGTAAATAAAACTTTACTTGTATAATTATTTCATCAGCTAGTCTTTCTTCAAGAAGGTCAAGATCTCAGCCTTGGTGCTATTGACATTTTGGCCCAGATAATGTTTGTTGTGTGTGGGGGACAGGGCTGTCCTATGCACTGAAGGATATTTAGCAGCATCCCTGACCTCTACCCACTAGATGCCAAGAACACTGTCCCTGAGTTGTGACAACCACAAATGTCTTGAGACTGCCCAAAAGTCTCCTATGTGGGTAGACAGGGACCAAAATTTCCTCCATTAAAAACCACTGCTCTACAGTCTACTGTACTGTGGACTCCATGAGGAAAGAAACCAATCCAGTGTCTGGTAAATGTAGATAATGTGGGTCTTAATTTCAACTGAACTTCAGAATCAATTAGGGAGCTTTAAAAAATTATGATGCATCATCTGACCCCATGCTAAGTAAACAGAGGAGTCTGAAGGGATGGGTGGAGGGACTGAGGTCCAGGCATCCACAAAAGGTTAAATCTCATGGGCAGCTAGGGTTAATAATCACAGAAGTAGGTGTCCATTGCTGAAATCTGAAATCTTTGCTGGTAAGGGAGGAATGGAGATGGTGAGAGGGGACGAGAAGGCAGGGAGCGGGGGAATAGAAGGGAGGAAAATAGGGAGGAAGTACAAGGAGGAGAAGCAAAGGAAGGAAAGAAGAAGGAAAGGAAAAAAGAAAACCAAAGTCTCCTACTAGATAGGGACTCATAAGAGAAAACTGGCTATTAAGGCTGGAAACTGAAGTTGGGACCATATTTGAAAAGCTGTGATTATTATTTTGTAGTACTTGACGTAGCAATAGGAAGCCAATGAACACTGCAGAGCAAGGATGTTCAATTTCACTGTTTTAAGAAGTTAAGTGGGTCATCCAGCACAGAAGGAATTGGAATGAAGAGACCCAGGAACTAAGTGAATTCTATGAAAACATTCAGGATGATGAGAAATAGAAAGGAGACAATAAATACCAAAGATTCTCTACGGAAAGAGTAGCCAGGTGATTATAGGTGATAAGCACAGGGCTGCCTTTCGGAATACAAGAGTCATGTACCTATCACTCTGCAGTTTAGTCAGCAAGACAGATGTGGAAGACCAGTAACTAATATGATGTCACAAAACATGAAGCCCAGAGTGCCACTGGAGCATAAAGCGGGTGTCTAACCTGGTCTCAAGGATCAGACAACACTTCTCAGAGGAAAAGACCTTTCCGTTAGGACTTCCAGGGTGAAGGGGGTGGGGTGGGAAGAGGGAGAGGGAAGGGAACTAGGAAAATATAATTGGCTTGGGAGGTGGCAACAGCAAAGCAGAACGGTGGATAGCTGAGGCAAGAGAAGTCCTAGACAATCATGGAGGTATTGTAAGCCCTACTCAGGACCTTAGACTTTAGTCTAAAAGTCAGGAGAAGCCATGATGAGAGGGTTCTAAACAAAGTAGCAACACCACGCAGATTTGTGAGTTTTTTAGATCTCGTTTTTGCTGTGGGGTGCAAAGTAGAAATGTGGAAAAAGAAAAAAGTCAGCAAAATGGTTCCAAGGCTTTGAACCCACTTGAGGAGGAAGAAGAATGGCCATATCAGCAGCAATGGGGAGAAGAAGCCAGTGACCAGAATTATGGGACAAGAGGTATCTGAACATTTTCTTCCATTATTTTATAAAACCTTTAGGTTCCTGGCACAGCGTCCCCATGTTGGGAAGGGGATGAAGAGCCTTCCGTTGTTATAGGTCCTGCAGACTGTGCCTATAAGTATTATAGGTCCTGCAGACTTGGTTATAGGTCCTGCAGACTTGCCTGTAAGTATTGCCTAGGTTATAGGTCCTGCAGACTTGCCTATAAGTATTCAAATTTCAGTAAGAAGAAACTGGTTTGAATGAACCCAAGACTCCTTTTTAACTCTGGGCAGTGAAGAATACAGTTTCTCTGTATCCCTGAAGAATCTGAACAAAGAAAGAACATGGCCTATGGAGCAGACCAACACAATTTCCAAATCCTGTCCTATTGCTGACCAGCTGGGTGATCTCCTTAACTAATCTGAACTTCATTGTCCTCATCTACAAATTAGGAAGGCCAATAATTCCCTGTGTGGTTGTGAGAATCAGATGATGGATAACATTTGGACAGTACCTAGAAAAGTGGTTGGCAGTAGATAAAGGCTGATTTTCCTTCCTCTCTGACTGGAGTCACCCAGACTATGCAGATTAATCACCAACTTAAGTTATTTACTGCCACAAACTATTATACCATGAATAGCCATTTCCACAGTGTAGCATTAATTCAAAATAGTCCAGGCATCAATGTGATACATCACATCAATAAGAGAAAGGATAAAAATCATATGATCATTTCAATAGATACAGATAAGGCATTTGACAAAGTACAACATCCATTCATGATAAAAATCCTCAACAAAGTAGGTTCAGAGGTTATATACCCCAGCATAAAGGCCTTATATGAAAAACCCACAGCTAACATCACGCATTATAGGGAAAAACTGAGAACTTTCTCCCCAGGGTCAGGAACAAAGCAAGGATGTCCACTCTCACCACTTTTATTCAGCATAGCACTGGAAGTCCTAGCCGCAGCAATCAGACAACAAAGAGAAATAAAAGGCATCCAAATCAAAAGCAAAACTTTGACTATTTGCAGATGACATGACACTACACATAGAAAACCCTAAAGACCCTACCAAAAAACTATAGAACTTATCAATGAATTCAATAAAGTCACAGGACACAAAATCAATATACAGAAATCCATTGCATTTCTGACACTAATAATGAAGTAGCAGAAAGAGAAATTAAGAAAACAATCCCATTTACAATTGCACCAAAAATAATAACACACCTAGGAGTAAAATTAACCAAAGAGGTGAACTCCTATACTCTGAAAACTCTAAACACTGATGAAAGTAATTGAAGACAACACAAAGAAATGAAGAGACATTCCATGCTCATGGACTGGAACATCTATACACTCCGAAGCAATCTACAGATTTAATGTAATCCCTATAAAAATACCAATAGCATTTTTCACAGAACTAGAACAAATAATCCTAAAATTTGTACGGACCCACAAAAGACCCTGAATAGCCAAAGCAATCGAAAAAGAAACAAAACTGGAGGTATCACAATTCCAGACTTCAAATTATATTTCAAAGCTGTAGTAATCAAAACACTATGGGGGCGCCTGGGTGGCTCAGTAGGTTAAAGCCTCTGCCTTCGGCTCAGGTCATGATCTCAGGGTCCTGGGATCGAGCCCCGCATCGGGCTCTCTGCTCAGCAGGAAGTCTTCTTCCCCCTCTCTCTCTGCCTGCCTCTCTGCCTGCTTGTGATCTCTCTCTCTGTCAAATAAATAAAAAAAAATCTATAAAAAATAAACAAACAAACGAACAAACAAACAAACACTATGGTACTGGCATGAAAAATAGACACATAGACCAAATAGAACAGAATAGAAAGCTTAGAAATAAATCTACAGTTACATGGTCAGTTAATCTTCGACAAAGCAGGAAAAAATATCCAATGGGGAAAAGACCATGTCTTCAATACCTGGTGCTGGGAAAACTGGAGAGCTATGTGAAAAAGAATAAAACTGGACCACTTTATTACACCATACACAAAAATAAACTCAAAATGGATTAAGGACTTAAATGTGAGACCTGAAATCATAAAGTTCTTAGAAGAGAGCACAGACAGTAATTTCTCCAACACCAATTATAGCAACATCTTTCTAGACATATCTCCCGAGGCAAGGGAAACAAAAGTGAAAATAAACTATTGGGACTATATAAAAATTAAAAAGCTTCTACACTTTTTAAGGAAATAATCAACAAAACTAAAAGACGACCTACTGAATGGAAGAAGATATTTGCAATGATATATGTGTCAAAGGGTTAGTATCCAAAGTATATACAGAACTTATAAAATTCAACACCTAAAAAACAAATAACCCAATTAAAAAATGGGCAAAAGACATGAACAGACACTTCTCCAAAGAAGACATCCAGATGGTCAATAGACACATGAAAAGATGCTCGTCATCCCTTACCATCAGGGAAATGCAAATCAAAACCACAAGGAGATACCACCTCATACCTGTCAGAAGGGCTAAAATCAAAAATTTTAAAAACACCAAGTGTTGGCCAGTGTGGAGAAAAAGGAACTCTCATGCACCGTTGGTAAGAATGCAAACTAGTGCAGCCACTCTGGAAGACAGTATGGAAGTTCCTTAAAAAATTAAAAATAGAGCTACCGTATGATCCAGGAATTGCTCTACTGAGTATTTACCCAAAGGATATGAAAACACTAATTCAAAGGCATACACACACCCCTATGTTTACAGCAGCATTATCGACAATAGCCAAGATATGGAAGCAGCCCAAGTTCCATCGATAGATGAATAGATATAGAAGGTATGGTGTGTGTGTGCATATATATATATATATATATATATATATATAAATAATGTAATATTGAATATATATATATTATATATATATATATATTTTTATATATATAATGGAATATTACTCAGCCATAAAAAAAGAATGAACTCTTTCCATTTGCAACAACATGGATGGATCTGGAGAGTATAACACTAAGCAAAATAAGCCAGTGAGAGAGAAAGACAAATATGAAATTATTTCACTAATATGTGGAATTGAAGAGACAAAACAAATAAACAAGAGAAAAAAAGAGAGAGAGAGAATCTAAAAACAGAGAAGAAACAGATGGTTATCAGAGGGGAGGCGGGAGGCAGGATAAGTGAAGTAGGTGAAGGGGATTAAGAGTCCACTGACCTTGACGATCACTGAGTAATGTATGGAGCTGCTGAATCACTATGTCGTACCCCTGAAACTAATACAAAACTGTATGTTAATTATGCTGCAATTAAAATAAAAAAAAATAGTACAGGCAAGGATGGCATACTTGAAAGAGACTCCCACTTGCTTAGGAACTATGGATAAATGTTCACAGGGTGAAGAAAAAATTCAGGACTCCAGGCAATAGAAATATTTGAATAATAGCAGAGCCAGAACATTTGTAGCAAGTCAATAGTCCACTATTCTCTCCCCAGTAAATTCTTTATCTTGAGCTTCTATAATATCGGCATCTTTGTTATGAAGCAACTCCTGATCTATTACTCTTATGAAGGCAGACTGAATGCGCTTGAAGGAGAATGTTGCTTTATTACAAACCAAGGGCCTTGTGTTGATGATTTACAGTATGGTGGAGTGTGCCTGCCTGATATCATCCACAGGAGTGACAAATCATGCAAAGGAAATGAACTTATCTTGATGCCTGGCCGTGTGTTTAGCCAGCACTCTTCGGATGGCACGTGGCAGACACACAACTCAAAATGGCCTAATGAAAAATGGAATTAGAAGGATGCTGAAGAATCTCATGAAGGAATGGAACAATCAAGCTGAGGAAAAGACAGGAATGCAGGTGGGTCTCGGATTCAGCATACTGTGATTTTTTTGCCGTTTCCTATAGCATTTGTCTACTTATTACCTTGTTCTTCTCTCTCACTACAAATGGATTTTGGCTACCCAGCAAAAAAACATGGCCTCTGGTAACTCCTGAGTTTTCTGCTGATGATGTCAGTCCTCCAAGGGAAACTGAGCTCATTCCTTCAGCACTGGTCCAAACATCCCCCCAAATGTTTGGGTTGGGTCAGGTGCTTGGGTCTCAGCTTGGTCAATGTCTCAGCTTGGGTCAGGTGCCCATTCTTGGGCCAATAGGCTGATTCCGGTACAGAGTACTGTACTATGACTGGTCCATTCTGGATCACATGCCTACATGTGGACCGATTAACAGTAACTGGAGATGCAGGGTGGTTTGAGAACAGGGTCCCTCAAAAGGAAACCAAACAGAATTTGTAGGTGGAGGAGCAGATTCCAGAAGAAGAGCAAGGCTGGAAAGACAAAACCATGGGCGAACCCTACACTTTTCTCCTGGGACTAAGCACAGGGAGGGCATTTTGCCTCAAGTTTCAATCACTTATTTTTCCATCCCTTCATCATTTATGCATTCATTTGTATAAACACTAAACATTTATTAGAGCACTATCTGTCAGATCAAGGCCATTTTCTGCATTTCACGAGGAGCAAAGTGCCCCCCCCCCCATGCTGCTGAGACATTTCTAAAACACAGAGACTTTCATTCATACTCTTCAATGCCTCTGCTAGAAAGGCGTTCAGCTCCATTCAGCAGTGTGCGGGAGCTTGTAGACCACATCACGCCAACAATTCCTCCTGTTGAGAAATCTATACTCTTTGAAACGTCCAGCAATGGACAAATACCATACAGATCTTCCCAGTCTCTCAATAGCCACACACACACACACACACACACACACACACACACACACACACACACACACACACACCAGGACGCCTTACTAGACCAAGCTCACTCTATTGTATCAACTTGCCTCCTACAAGGAGACCTATAGTGTAAAGAAACCTGAACTCAGCTCTGGTACAAATTCACTGTGTTTGCTTGAATAAGAATTAGCCTCTCTTTGTCCTTGAGTTCTCTTATCTGAAAAGTGAACAGCTTAAATATGAGATAAATCTTTGCAACCAGTTTTGGGAGAGAAAAGCCAGGTCCTAAATTTTGAAAACTTAGCTATCATGAAGGAATCTTTCCCTAACATTCTGGGCTGTGCTAGGGAGCCAAATTATTTTCTCTTTTTTCCCCATCATAGTTCTGTGTTATAATCGTCTTTTACTGCTCTGTGTTTCCTGCTACCCTGTAACTTCTAGAAGACAGAGACCTGCCGTTAGTCATTATATTCCAAAGGCTCAGCACAGAACTTGTGTGATAATAGATAATAGATATCTATATAGATATCTATTAGATATCTATTAGATAATAGATATCTAATAGATACTCCATAAAAGTCGGTTATATCAATGGATAAATGGATGGACGAATGAAAGACACATTGTGCTGGTCAACCTCACTTGTCCCTAGATATCACAGCCTGCTCTGAGCGAAATGGTGACTACGTTGACTTTTGCATTGTTAAGCCTGCAGATAGAGAGCTCAGGCTGTCAGGTCCCACAAAAGCCAGCGGAATTCACATCTTCTTCAACGTTCTCCTAAGCCGGATTCACAGACATCCTGGTCTAACAGGTATAGCAGAGACCCAAGGACAGGACACTTGACCCAGGATTAATTAGTGTGATTCAGTCTGCTCAGATACTTTTTAAAAACAAATCTTAGTAACAGTTACCAATGGCTGAGCCCTTACTGTGTGTCAAGGAACCGTCTTTGAGCTTTGAAAACATTATCTAAACCAATGGTTCTCAATTAGGGTGACTTTGTTCCCTGGGACATCTGGCAGTGTCTGGACATAATTTTGATTGTCATTGTACAAGGAGTTTGCAACTGGATCTGGTGGCAGAGGTCAGGTGTTTGACTAAACAGTCCCCAATACACAGGACAGGCCCCCACAACAAAGAATGATCTAGACCCAAAGGTCAGTAGTGCCAAGGTTGAGAAATTCTGATCTCCAGTCATCCCTCCTACAACCCTAAAATCACTATTATTATTTTCCTGACTTTACAGGAGAGGAAACTGAGGAATATGTAATCCTGTGTGTGCCTTGTGCCGGAAGCAGAGCCGGGAGCTGCACCTCTACCTTTTGGATCTAAATCCAAAGGTTCTTACCCTCTATCCTGTAACTCGTGCCAAGTCTTATCAGCAACGTTGAACTACGTAGGGAACTTCACAGTGACAATCCTGAACCTACTTAATATGCTGGGACTCGAAAATTTTCCTGCGGCTGCACCATCAGACTTTTTAGCCAGTTTCACATGCGAAACTCAAGATGTTCCTTTGGCCAGAGCTGGGAGTATCTTTAAATTGAATCCAGTTCCCCCTATTGAAACATAATAACTTTTAAAGTAATCTAGTCTCTTCATTACCAGGGCTACATCCAGTTGTTGAAATCTCTTTTGAGTTGGTAGTTAAAAGGCCCAGCCATATATTTGCAACGTTACTGTTGCCGGCTCAAATGCTTAGCAACAACACAAACATCACTCAGAATCAAATTATCAGATGTACCGACAAGATGCTCCTCGATTTAATAGTGTGGTAAATGATGGCTGGGAGATGTTCTTTGAAGCTGTGGAGGCAAATGTGAAAGCTAATTCAATTCTCAAATGAATAAAAGTGAGAAACTGTTCTTATAAACCTGATATTAACCAGAGATAGGGCCAGAGCGCACTGCAGCCCTGCGTCGGGGAGGAGGGAAGAACAGAATTTATTTTATTTCTGATAATAAAGAGCTGGGCTCTGGGGCCACACAGGTTTGACCTTGGTTCCCGGGCGGAGAACTTTAGTAGGAGTGAGGGCTCATTTCCAACTCAGTCAAGAGGCTGCTTGCTTTACCATTAGTTCCCCTTGGAGCTGCTTGAGAGAGTAAGGGGCCTCTGAAGAAGCATCCAGGGCCTTGGGGAAATCAGATCTCTGTTTATTAGGCTTTGAGAGTGCAGAACAGCATTGCCTGGGAGGACAGGGGATCTCAGATCACCTAGGCCAGTGGCCTTCCGATTACTCAGTGGGACCCTAGGTTTTCACAGAGGTATTCAGGGGTAAGAGGAAGGAGGATTTGGAAGTGATTCACGGTCTGAAATTTGCTTTAATTTATCACACACACACATATATATACATATGTATATATATGTAATACTGGGCATACTTTTGGCTTAGGGGTAAGAAATCATTTAGGAAGAAAAGACTTCTGCTGCCAGAAGTCACGAAGCCCACTTGTCTACTCACTCAGCAGAGGAACACTAGACCCTGAGGCCATACGGCCAGTCGAAGGCTACACTCCAACACTGATCCTGTAACATCAACTGGGTGTCCCACCAGTCCCACCAGTCCCACAGTCCACTTCCATTCCGACACTAAGTACCTGGAATTCGCGTCAAACTCTACACGTTCGGGTGCTCAGTCCCACAAGACCCCTTCGCTGCAGACGCCAGCCGTGAGGGGCCACCTTGGCTATACATTCGGGGGGTTCCCATGATCCTCCTTCAGGTCTGACGGTTAGCTAGAGGGACTCACAGAACTCGGCAAGGGTTGTCCTTGTGATGATCGTTCTATTATAAAGGCTACAAAATGAAGAGCCGGATATAGAGATTGGTAAGGTGTGACGAGATTTGGAAGGGTCCTACGTGTCCGAGCTTCTGTCCCCATGAAGGCTGCCCCACCCTGCCTATCAGTATGCTCACCAGCCAGAAAGCTCCCCGTCTCCCCGTCCAGAGTTTCTGCTAAAGCTTCATCACCCAGGCATGAGTGATTCAGTCACAGGCCACCCAGATGGACTCAGTCTCCAGCCATTCTCCCCTCCAGGAGGTCTGGGCTAGCCGGAGACCAAAAGGTCTAAGCCTTTAACCACATGATTGGAAACTACCTAAGTGTCACCATAGGGTCCAGCAGGAGTCACCTCATTAGCATAAACTCTGGAGTGGCCAAAAGGGACTCCTCCTATGAATAACAAAGACGCCCCATTGCTCAGGAAATTCCAAAGGTTTTGAAAGCTCCAGGCCAGAACCCAGGGACGAAGATCCAATTTCTCTTTTTTTAAATCATACCTGTGGCTGACACCACAGCCCCTGCTTTCTTGGGCGCCCCAGGGTCAGTGAAGTGTTTCTGGAGCAGTGAAACGGCAGAATGTAGAGTCCGATCAGGGGGAGACCCAGCGATGGATTATTTTACAGAGAAGTAAAATGAGACGCAGATGACAGGGGCCCTAGCTACTTGGTGGCTAAGCTGGTGTGGAAGCTCAGTTTCTAACCCTGAACTCTGCGATTCCCTGGAGGGTTCCATGTCTGTTTCCTAGGACTACTATGACCAACTGTCACAAATTCAGTGGCTTAAAACAGCGCCCATGTATTATCTTCCCCATCTGAAGTCGGCAGTGTAAAACGGGTCTCCAGGCCTGGAGGGAGACTCTCTTCCTCTCCATCTGGAAGGGAGAGAGACCTTCCCAGCTTCCAAGAGATGACCTACATCTTTTCATTCATGACCACCTTCCTCCGTTTTGGAAGCCAACAGGGTAGCATCTTCAAATCTCTCCCTCTCTTTCCTTCTGCTTCCATCATTATAGTGCCTCCTGCTTCACTCTTATAAATACCCTGTGATTCCATCAGCCCCCCCCCGGGTCATCCGGGATGATCTCCCCCTCTCAAGATCCTTAACCACATCGGCAAACTCCCATGAGCCTTGGAAGGGAACACATTCACAGGTCCGGGGATTTGGATGTGGACGTCTTTGGGAGGCCATTCCTCAGTCAACCACAGCCCTGTCCTTCCCTCCTGGCTGGCGTGGATCTGCCACCCTCAGCCTTTGTTGGCTGTGCTATGGTGACTGCCTTGCAGAGGAGGGGACCTTGTCTCCCTTCTCACAGCTTGTTCCTCCGGAGGGCCCTCCCTAGTTGTGTTAAGGGATGAGAAATTGTCCTTTGACCACTCGGGGCCATGACTACTGGGGGGGAGAGAACGACTTAGAAGCTGCTATACTGTGGGCACCTCTGCTGGGTCTGCGAGGCATCCTACACTGGGGGTGGGACTGGATGTTCCTAAACACTGTTCCGTTTTTCTGTGTCCTCCAACGCAGCCCTTGCGAGAGAGCCCTGCAAAGCCAAGTCTTTGTATTTTTCTAGTGAAATAACTGCTGCTGCATTTACTACTGGGTCAGTGTCTGGCCATCCTAAAGAGATGGTCGCAAACCTACTGTCCTCTCCCAAAGCCCTCAGATGTGCTGTGTGAAGTCACGGAATTTGTTTCCTTCTATTTTTCTTAAGAAAAAGCTAGAGTAGCTCTAATGAGAAATATCTTCACTCCCATATTTCTGTTTAAGCCAGTAGTTTTCAGCCCACAGGGGAGTTTGCAGCCCTGGGGACATGTGCACCCCGACCCCCCTCCAGGGGACATTCAGCAATGTTTGGAGGCATTTGGGGAAGGGGCTGCTCTTGGCATCTAGCAGGTAGAAGCCAAGGACAGAGCCAAACATCCTACAGTGCATGGGACACCCCCATCCCCCAACAAAGACTTCTCTGGCTCACATGTAATAGGGATGCAGTTAAGAAACCCTGTCTTAGTCCCAAAGAAGAGGGGAAAATATGCCAGTAATTGTGCACACGTGTTCTTTCTCTCTCTCCAGATTTAGTTGGTCCTCTCCACGGGACAGGGAGTGAGTAATCCTTTTTTTTTTTTTCAGAATATGGGACAATTATTGGGGCACATGAATCAGCCAGTAGGGTCTTTGTGCTTCCAAAGCTTCAAAAACAAGAACCAGGCTACTTCCCTTGGTGTTGTCTGCCTCAGACACAGCAAGTCTCCCTCCTGCCTTAGTTGCCGACCTCTGCAGTAAAAATAATAAGCAGGACACCTCTGCCAGAGACAGGAGGAGGGCGGGGACACAGCCTTTCATTAATTTCTGAGGCCTGTCCTTAAAGCATCTGGGAGTGTGGACTCCCCACCTGGTCTGAATGCTTTGCCATGTGCTCATAGACAGGAGATGAGTCCTTTTTAGGGTTGCGACTTGGGGTGGGAGGCTCTTACCTAAGCCAGTTTCTCGAATACATACAGTTTCACAGGGTGATGAGGATTTGCTGGTGATGGGAGTGGATGGTGCAAACCACACATAAAGTTCTTGGAACCAGTTCTTTGTGTAAATCTCTGTTAGTCTACCCAGGAGGGAGAAAGGTCTGTATTTTAACTCTGAATCCTTTGCATTTGGGTATCTTGGCGACTGGATAGGAGGCCTAGATAAACAAGGATAAGCCCTCAGGGCTATCCCTTGGTTTTTATTCCCCAGGCCATAGGGAGGGCAAGGCTCTGAGCAGAGCCCTGGGAAGCTCTCTTCTAAACAGGCTTTTTATTATTATTATTATAATATTATTATTATTATTATTATCAGCACCCCCGCCCCTTACGTAAGGCTGTAAACCACAGGGGCTCGGGCAAACCAGCCAATTCTGGTGAGAAGATTCCTTTGGATTCTATCTCAGCTTGAACTGAGTGACTGCTGTATGGGGAAGTCAGGTCCTCTGCCCGCAGGAAAAGGTGGCCAAAAGGGATTTTTGCAACATCCTGAAGCAGAAAAATCTTCCTTCTTCCTAAGACAGGAAAAAAAAAAAGAGGCGACTGCTTCCCATTTAACAGATAAATTATGTTGTTATATAAGTTATGTAGTTATGGGGGATTTTAATTCTTCCTTTAAACGCAAAGAAAAACAGTAATTTTTGAGATAGCTTCATTGATCAAAAATAACTACTGGCTGCAAACATTTATTCACACCACAAAAGGCCTAAGCCTTCTTTATCTTAACAAGAATATTATCTTGTTACAGTTAATAGTTATTGAACTGCCTATTATGTCCCGGGCACTGTTTGAGGGCACTGCCAATGTATTACCTCATTTAATCTTTACTCTATCTTCTGCCACAAGGACTGTGATTACTTTGATTTTACAGATAAAGAAACTGAGGGTCAGAGGGGGTAAAGTGACCTGTCCAAGATCACATAATTGATAAAGTGTCACGGACAGCATTTTGAACCTGAATTTGGCTGACTAAACTCTCTCTTAACCACTGTCCCATAGAATTTTTACCCAGATGGATCCTCTGTATTTTCACATCCGGACTCTGACCCGGGAGTGACCAGAACCTCACTCCGGTTCTTTTTTTCTTGCAATGTCTTTGAGGAGTATTGGGATCGGAATAGTCTTAGACCCATACAATGAATTTGGAAGTATTCCTTCCTCTTCAATGTTTTGGAAGGGTCTATGCAAAATTGGTGTTATTTCTTTCTAAAATGTGTGGGAGAGTTCACCAGGGAAGCCATCTGAACAGAGAGTTTTCTTGGCAGGAAATTCTCAAGGTACAATTTCATCGTAGTGGATGCAGCCCTGTTTGAGCTATCTGTTCCATCACAAAGGCGGTGCGGTGGTTTGTGTCTTGTAGGGAGGGCACCAGGCTGCTGAATTTACAAAGATTCACGCTATTCACCCTACTCTCCTTTAAATATCTATAGAAACTGTAACGAGATCACCTTTTTCATTCCTGATATTGGTTATTTGTGTCTCCTCTTTTTCTCCGTCAGGCCGGGGAGGTGTTTATCAGTGGTACTGATGAAGCTCTCAAACCGTGGGCTTTTAGTTTTACTAGTTTTTCCTCTTTTCTCCGTTTTCGATACCCTTAGTCTCTGCTCTGATGTTTCTTAGAGCATTTCTTCTGCTTACTTGGAGTCTAACTGGCTCCTCATGTTCTATTTCAGGGTGGACACGGAGGTCCTTAATTCTCGACCTTGCTTGTTTCCCAATGTAGGCACTTGGTACCACAAATTTCTGCCTAATCCCTATTTTCACAGCATTCCACGTCTTGCCACATGGAGTGTTTTCATTTTCCGTCCATTCAAAATACTTTGCAAATCCTCTTTTGATTTCTTCTTGGACCCGTGGTTTACTTCAAAACATGCTATTAAGTTTCTACAATATTCGGAGTTTTCCAGAGATGTGTGATTCGTTTCTAACTGAATTCCATTATAGTCAGAAAACATACTTTGGATGACTTGAATCCTTTAACTCTGCTGGAACTTGTGTTTTGGTGCAGGGTGCGGTCTACATGCTCACTGCTCTGTGTGGACATTCAGAGCACACCGGAAAGAACTTGTAATTCTGTTGTGGGGTGGAGAGTGTTTTGCGGGTGTGAATTCACTGCAGTTGGTTCCATGTGTTCGAGCCTTTCCATAGCCTCACCGATTTTCCATTTCCTTGTTCTATCAGTTACTGAGGGAGGAGCTGGAAATTTTTTTTTTTTTTTTTAAGATTTTATTTATTTATTTTAGAGAGAGAGCATGAGTAGGGGGAAAGGCAGAAGGAAAGAAAGAATCCAAAGCAGACTCCATGCTGAGCATGGAGCCCAAGGAAGGGCTCAATCTCACAACCCTGAGATCATGACGTGAGCTGAAATCAAGATTCGGACACTTCACCGACTCGGCCAGCCAGGACCTGGAAATTTCTAACTACAGTTGTGGAATTCTCTATTTCTCTTTTTCATTTTTCTCAGTTTTTGCTTCATGTCTTTCCAAGGTCTGTTATGGTGTTACTGGGTGCCCACACGTCCTCTGGAGTAATTGCCCCTTTATTATTACAATGTAGCTTTTATTTTTGCTCTGAAATCTATTTTCTCTGATATTAGTGTAACTGCTCCAACTTTTTATAAAACTAGTGTTAGCATGGGATATCTTTTCCTATCTTTTCACGTTTAAGCTATTTATGTATTTGTACTTAACGAGCATTTCTTGTATTTCCAGCATCTAGTTAGGTCTTGATTTTTTTTTTAATCCAAATTGACCTTCTTGTCTTTTTATAAAAATGTTTAGACCCTTTAAATTTAATATGATTATTAACATAATTAGATTCATGTCAATCATCTTGCTATTTTTTTTTATTAGATCCATTTGTTTCCTTTCTATTTCTTCCTTTTGTTGGTTTGAGTATGTTTTGTGGTTTCTTTTTTTTTAAATAAAAGCCTTATTGAGACACAATTCACATACCATGAAATTCAGCCTTTTAAAGTGTATGAATCGCTGGATTTTAGTAAACTCAGTGTTGTTCAACCATCACCACTATCTAACTCCAGAACATTTTCATCAACCCCCCAAAAAAAGTCCATACCCATTATGCAGTCACTACACACTCCTTACCCTTTCCAGTCCCTGGCGACCACTATTCTACTTTCTGTGTCTATGGATTTATTTGGTCTGGACATTTCATATAAATGGAACCACAAAATATGGGAGCTGTTGTGACTGGTTCTTTCACTTAGCCTCATGTTTTCAAGATCCACCCATGGTGTAGCCAGTGTCACTACTTTATTCCTTTCTCTAACTAAATGATATTACATGTATAGATATGCCACATTTTACCTTTCCCATTCATGAGTTGATGGACACTTGGGTTGTTGCAATTTGGGGGCTAATGTGAGTAGAGCTGCTATCAACATTTATGAACACATTTTTAAAAAGATTTCACTTATTTATTTGGGGGTGTGTGTGCGAGACAGCACCAACAGGGGGAGGAGCAGAGGGAGAGGGAGAAGAAGACTCCCTGCTCAGCAGGGAGGCCCAGGATGATGAGGGGCCTGATCCCAGGACCCCAGGATCACCACCCAAGTGCCCCTATGAACACATTTTTATATGGATGTATGTTTTCAAATCTCTTGGATATATACCTAGGAGAATACTTACTGTCACATGGTAGCTATGTTTAACATTTCGAGAAATAACCAATCTGGTTTCCAAAGTGCCTACACCATTTGACAGTCCCACCAATAATACATTAAGGTTCTAATGCCTCCACATCCTTGCTAACGCTTGTTATTGTCTTTTTTTTTTAATTATAAACATTTTAGTAGGTGTGCAGTGGTATCTCATTATGGTTTTCACTTGCATTTTCCTAGTGATTAATGATGAGCATCTACTCAGGGCCTACTGGCCGTTTGTTTATCTTCTTTGGACAAATGTCTACTGACATCTTTTTCTGATTTTTACATTTTTTTAAAAGATTTTATTTATTTATTTGACAGAGAGAGAGATCACAAGTAGGCAGAGAGGGAGGCAGAGAGAGAGGGGAAAGCAGGCTCCCTGCTGAGCAGAGAGCCCGATGCGGGGCTCGATCCCAGGACCCTGAGATCATGACCTGAGCCGAAGGCAGAGGCTTTAACCCACTGAGCCACCCAGACGCCCCTCTTTTTCTGATTTTTAAATTGAGTTTCTTTTTATTGTTGAATTTTAAGAGTTCTTTATATATAACAAATACAAGGTCTTCATCTGATACATGATTTGCAAATATTTTTTGTTATTGTGTGGGTTGCCTTTTAACTTTTTTCATACCTTACAAGGCACAAAAGCTTTTTTAATTTTGATGAAGTTCGTTTTTTCTCTTTTTTCCTTTGTCACTTCTGTTTTGATATAACAAAACATGCTTTGGCTAACACAAGGTTATAAGGATATACTCTTATACTCCTATTTTTTTTCCTGGGAGTTTTATAGTTTCACCTCTTAACACTTAGTTTGATAAGACACTTTGAGTTAATTTTTGATGTGAGGTAGGGATCTAGTTTTATTCTGGTGAATATATGGCTGCTTAACATAATTTGTTAGAAAGACTATTCTTCCCCCCATTAAATTTAGCACCTTTGTCAAAAATCAATGGACCACAAGTGTAAGGGCATACTCTGGACTCTCAATTCTATTTCATTGATCTGTATGTCTAGCCTTATACCAGTACCACATTGTCTTGATTACTGTAGCTTTGGAGAAAGTTTTGACAGCGAGAACTTTAAGCCCAACTTTGTTCTTTTTAAGATCGTTTTAGCTATTCTAGGTCATATGGGTTTTCAGATCAGCTTGTCAATTTCTAAAAAAAAAAAAAAAAAAATCCAGCTATGAGAGTGATAAGGACTGCATTAAATCTGTAGACCGCTTTAGGGAGTATGGTAAGTACAGTGATGACCCCCAGGAAGATGTCTATGTCCTAATCTCCTTAACCTGTAAATATGTAACCTCACCTGGCAAAAGGGATACTGTAGATATAATTAAGTTAAGGCGATGAAGGTGATTTTGGATTACCCTGGTCAACCCAAGGTTCCTTATAAGAGGAAGGAAGGAGTGCAGAGTCAAGGAAAGAGATGTAATGAGATAAGTGGGTTTTGGGGTGATGTGGCCATAAGCCAAGGTCTGCGGGCAGCCACCAAAGTCAGAAGCTGACTAAAACAAAAATCTGAGCTGGAAATGGAGAGCATGAAGCCGAACAAAAACAAACAATAACACAATAATCCCTCCTCTTGTGGAGTTTACAGACTTAATCAAAGAATCTTACCTAGTCAAAGTGCTACAGGGGACGTGAGAGCTTGTAACTGTTTGTATTTAATATCTGGGCGGGGAGAGGAGGTGGCATCCGAGTTGGTCACCCAGCAGAAATACGCAAGAAAAACGAGGGGTTAATTCAGTGAAGCAGGTAAGGTGAACACTGCAGGCAGAGGGAAGGAGCTTGCAAAAGCCAGGAGGCAAAAACCAGACCTGGGCCCTAGCTCTAGGTTTTCGGCTCAGGCCATGGTTGGGAACCGGAGCCCGGGCTCCTCCCTCCACCTGTTTCTGGCCATCACCGTGGGGGCCCTGGCACGCAGCTGGAGGCAAGCTGGGAGCTTGCTAGCTTGCTTGTGGAAGCCAAATGTCTCCCCCCATCCTTTTGGGGCCCCACCCCGACCCTACAACACCTTCCGCCACTCAATAGGTCCCACAAGTGCCGAGCTTCCAACCTGCAGTTCCCAGGACCCCGGAGTGTGGACCGACTGAGGTTCTTGAGCACACTGCCTCTCCCCTAATTAGCTAGCACACCCGTACTGCCCGCGGCTGCTCCTGAGCCTATGAGGCCACCACAGGTCGCATTAACAGGCCCAGTATAATAAGCCATTGCCACCCAAGTTCAAGGTTAATTAATTCTAACACTGGGAACTGCTCAAGACGAATTCCACTAAACTGTGTTGTGAAACCAGGACACACACACACAAAATCATACTGTCACACGGCAACTTCCTACAGCTGGCGTTTTTTGTTACATGACCTCATTTACTCCTCACTACTAGCCTATCAATTTAGTACTATCGCTCTTCTCAATTGCAGATGCTAAGAAACTCAGAGAGGTCTGCAAAGTCACACAGCTATAGTGCAGGAGCTGGGACTGGTCCCCATGTCCAAGTTCTAACTGCGACCATGTTCCTTCTGGTACCCTCCATGAGCTATGCTTCTGGTACCTTGAGCTACATTGTACTTATACTAATAATTTAATGAATCCTAATTTCCAGAGATTTGATGCAGCAAGACTTTATAGTTGTGTGTGTATGTGGTTTTTTTTTTAACTGCATGATCTCTGTCTAAATAAAACCCTTGGCCCTATTGCATGTCCTGGCATTGCTGATACTCTGGTCTAAGGGGAGACACTGGGAGTCTCTGTCCAAAGCCATCTTGCCTCCCAGAAGACTAGGAAAAAAAAAGGTAACAGAAAGTAACTTGCTGATCCTAATTGCTTTGCCCGCTATACATGTCTCAGATCAAATACTATTTTGTCCTCTTTTTCCCCTTTAGGGGGGAATTAATTAAGCTCTAATTACACTGACAGAAAAAAATAGGAGCTACAATAAAATTATTTTTTTTTTTTAAAAAGCTATTAACAAGGTCTGAGCACAGAGCTTGTTATATCCCGGGGAATGAGCCTCATTTGAATTTTATGGCCTTTCCATTTACATTTTTTTATTAAACCTTTTCTTACAAGCCTCAATATGTCTCCTTTCCATGGTATAATCATCCTCGGGAATTTTCAGGTGTTAAATTAGATACTTGGGGGCTCCCTTACTCCTCCCACATTCAGTGAGAGCATGGCGTATCCCATGAGGCAGATTAATAATAATTTTTTTTAAAACTGATTTGAAAGTTCATGCCAAGTTTTTTCCATCTGGAAGGAAGTCAGACTTGCAGAGCCCCTCTGGTCCAGGGCAATTAGATGGGAACAAAAGTTACCCTTGTTAGAAACTTTGTAAGTGTATCGCAATCAGGAAATCTCACTGCAAAAGGGGAAGCTGATTCTTTCCCTCTGTCAAATGGAAACGGGCCATGCAGACAGAGCTGGGCCGATGGGAAGGTGGAAAGGATCTTCCTATGAGGAGGAGCAGGAGAGGTCTCCTTGCCCTGCAATGGCACCCATCACCACGCTGAATGTTAAAGCCTGAGAGATACACTGTCCCAGGAGATGTCACCTGCCAAGTCACACAATGAGAGGCAGAACTGAGTGTCACTTAAACCCCAGAACTGTCCTGAAGCTTTTCTATTCTACCACACATGGCTGAGTCAGATTCTCAATCCCAAGCCTCGATCTTCTGAATCAGAACATCTAGGGGTGGGGTCTTGGAGTCCTATTTTTCAACTGCCTCCCAGGAGATTCTGACGACTAGCCAGGCAGGGGAGTCTGGTTAAAATGTCAAGACCACATGAAAAATACAAGTTTTCAGGAAGAGAAATGCACTAGGTATCCAAATAGCAAAGAAGAATGAAACCTACTCCCAAAAGACCAGAACTTCTGGGCTAGGTGTTTCCCACAGGGGAATTTATTTGAAATCTTCTCATTCATCCTAAAAATGATATAGTTGTGGATTTCACTTTAATAATAACCATTTATATAACTATATTTCCTAGAACAGCCCTTGCTCTAGCCAGGGGACTTATATAAACTTCCCAAGATTTCTGAAAATCCTGGTGGGGTAGGGGGTGGGTGCTTACATGCTCAGGTTCATTTCTGGGCCCTAAACTGCTTCTGCCACCACAGCGGTTTCTGGATTACCTTAACATTCCATAGATACCGTCTCTACTTGTTGATGCAAATAAAGTGACCCATTCTTGATTCCCACTAAAATCCATTCTCATAGGTTCACTGTAATTGTGATCATTTGGGGAGAAGAAGGGTGCGATGCTGGAGGAGGGTTGTTGTGTTGGGGCTGGCGAACACAGCTTTGTAAGAACCAGCTATGAAACTTGCAGCAATTTTGCAATCCAGTTGCAAAACACAGCCATTATTAAATATTAAATTACATAAACACCATTAAATAAACTATATGATTAATAAAGGTAACAAATATTAAAAACATTACTTACTCTTTCACTACATTTTATTATCTGTGCTGTTGAAGTTATTTGCCTACTATATTTGTGTGGTAGAAGTACCATAAAGTGGCTGGTATTCCATCTCTTCCCAATTCTGTGTTCAGTGATTTCATATCGGTAAAATGAAATTGGCCATGGTTGGAGTATTTATGCCACATAAAGTGGCAAATGCTACAAATCAAGGTTTGATTTACTGTTTTGTTGGCTGTCTAGACTTTAAAAATAATGGGAAACATGTTAATAGTGCCAATTAAACGTCAGCACGTCATATCTGTGACTAGCATGAAAAGCTGAAGAATTTTTTTTTCAGTACTCAAAAATTACTACCCAGTTCAGCAGAATAGTCACTCACATCACTGACAAATGAAGTTCTGACTTGCCTGCCTTCCTCGTTTCACTTCCATCTTATGTAACAACGTAAGTGAAAATATCAACCAACATTCATGTCAGAACTACATTTGTAATCAAGTATTTATTTATAGACCGATTTTGTCAAATCAAGGTTGAATTGCAACCTCAGATGGGTTATACAGAAATTCTGCAAAATTCAAGGAAGCATTCTGTAAGAATCAATTGGCTAGATGGTAAAGAATAGTGTATATTTTGTTATTATTGTAAATTGTGTGCTACACATTCTTTATATCAGTAAAGTTTATAATAAACTTACGTACGGCTCCCCAGAGACCTAGTTGTTAAACATGTAGCAGTTCTACCACTAACAAGAGGTTTATATCGTTACACTGATTGGACATATCAAACAGTAAATATCCATATATATAAATACTTTCTCCCCTCAAAATGAGTAATGATTTTTCTCCCCACTTCTCTATCAGGTGCAAAATGAATTGCCTTTTTCTTTCTAAAGAGAGAGAGGGAGCAGGGGAGGGGCAGAGGGAGAGGGAGAGAGAGAACCTCAAGTGGGTGCCATGCCCAGGGCCAAGCCCCAGGCGGGCCTCCATCTCACAACCCTGAGATCTAACCCCAGGCCAAATCGAGAGCCCGAGGCTTAGCCCACCTAGGTGCCCCAAAATGAATTGCTTTTTTAAATCTTCTGCAAAGCTATTTAATCATCGGCTGGAGCACTGATCATTTGTGGGTTACCACCCAAACATCCTTGTCCCGTTCTCCCATTAACAGCATCCTGGAGGAATGCACGTCTGGTCCCTTCTGAGTTTTATTGCTTGGGTAGAATTGACCATCCAACTACAGAAACTGGCTATGTTGGCTAAAGCCAATCAGCGTGTCCCAGCTTCCAGGCCACCGTGATTGGTCCAGAACTGAACACATGACTAATTTGGGCCAACGAGAGAGAGGGAATCCCAGGACTTAAGGAGGCAATAACAGAAGAGATAAGTTCCTTTCCTTTGGACAATGTATTTATTGCAAGATGGAAACTACTTCCGCCCTTACATTATCAGAAGGAGAGAGGTCAGCGCCAGGAAACAAGAAACTACCAGACCTGAGGATAAGGCCACATAAAATAGAAAGCAAAGAGGATAGGCAATACCCGGGCCCTTGATAAAATCATTTGCGCTACTAGATGAAGCCCTTTCTAAAACCAAATCCTCCTGCTTTCTAGGTACAAGAACTAAGAAATCCCTTTTTTAGGGATTTATGGGCGATTCTAGCTGATTTTTCTGTCACTTTACACCAAATATATCTTTAACTTTTATATTTCTTTTGGCTCCTTACCTCAAGGGCTTCGCTTTCCAGCCCAAGGCTAATAAAGCCCTTGGGTAAACATGCGTATTTACTTCCCTAAGAGAAATTATCTTGAAGCTAATAAGATACCAGTACTACTACTACTAATAATAATAACAACTTTGCCACATAAAAGGAGCGCTGATACTGACAGTCAAGCAAAAAGAACATTCTAGAAATTTGCCCTGTATTTATTCCATGGCTTCCGAGTACTTGCTAGCAGAATCCTATACTTCAGGATATAGGATATATAAAACTTCAGTTTTAGAAGCCTGGCACTAAAGCATTAAGCCACCCCTTGCATCTCAGACAGTCAACTCTTCGCTGACAATTCACATGCTTCATGCCAATCACAAAGTAGGACATTGAGAGAGTTTGAAGTAGAATGCAGAAGTCTGAAGAAGGTGAAGGATGACAGTAATAGTAATAGCAAAAACTTATGTAGTACTTGCTATGTGCCAGGCTCTGTGCTAAGTGCTTTCCATGGATCCATCCTCACTGCCATCCTAGGAAGAAGGCATTAGCCTCCCGCATTTATCAGTAAAGAAATGGAAATGCTTATGGAAGGTCACACACATTTGTTCTTGAGTGCTCTAACCACTAAGTTGGATTGCTTCTCCACTCTGTGCTTGGCAGAAAATGGAGGGAAAATGGAGATGTATGTGGATCTAACTCACAGGAAGAGGTGAGTTCAGGTAGGGATCCACTTCTGAGGCTTCGAGAGTGGTTGGAGATTCCCAACATCCTCAAAAGATGCCTAACCAATGCAAGCAAAAAGACTCAATGCAAATCATACTTGAAGAGGGAAGGAGGCAAAATCGGAAAGGCAGCCAAGAGCATAATTTCAATGAAGCAAGATAAGGCCATCCACAGTCAAGGATCAGAAGTCAGAAAGATGGAACACTCTAGCAAGTAGAATGAGCAGGTTAAAGACACTGATTCAGAATGGAGAATATACACAATGAGAGGGTGTCAAAGGATGATTTTATGTATCCGAGTAAGAAAAGTTCAATGGTTGAAGGCCATGCTTAGAGAGAGGGGTCCAGTACTACGTAGTTACTGCCACAATAACGTTATATCACAAACCACGCCAAAACTAAGTTGCATACAACAATAAGCACTTATTTCTTGTGTGCAGATTTGTGGCCCAGCTGGGGCTCACCTGATCTCAGTTATGCTTTGCTCCAAGCTGCAAGCCGAGTTCAGGTTATCAGCCACATGTCTCTTACCCTCTTTGGACCAGCAGGCAAGCCAGGGCAGGTTTATGCCACAGCAACGACAAAAGCACAAGACAGTAAATCCACTCATACAAGCACATTTCAAGTTTCCATTCATATCACCCATTGGCCAAGGCAACTCACATGGCCTAAAGGCGGAGAGTAGGGAAACACTGCCCACCACGTGGCAGGGGGTGGGTGCCTAAAACTATTCCAGGGGAGGGAATAATTAAGACCAGTAATTACATGTACTACAAGCCCCAAAGATAAATTTTGTTTGCTTTATAGGACATAAGGATCTGCCCTCAAGAGTGACGCAAGGTATGAGATAGTGTCCTTGGCATTAAAGAAGGAAAATGGGGGGAGCCCATGGAGGTGACCGGGTATATGAGAGACTAGTGGAGGTGAATGGGGGCGGGGTGCTTTCCCCAGGCCTCGATGAACACAGGCACATAGGCCATGGCTCAGTGGGAAGACTCACTCAAGACTTGTCTATCAAAACTGCACTCAAGCCAGTTATAAACTAGGTGCAGTGTTAGTGGTTCCAGACAGATCCTTAGGTGTCTTCCACTTCTGACGATTCTCAGGTGCCCTTACCACGGGCTAAGCATAGCCAGCCCAATAGATGGCTAAGTTTGCATTCAGAAGATTTCTAATCTGTTGGGTGGCTTTGTTAGGTCTTTTTTTTTTTTTTTTAAACCAGGAAACAAGCAATGATTTAGAGTGATTGTGTTTCCTTGCCAATTACCTCTTCCTTCTTGAACAGGCCTCTCCTGTCTTCTCTTTCCACCACAGAATGCAGCCATGGCCCAGTTAATCTGCATAACTAATTAGCCTTCCCGAGCTAAATGACCTTTACTACTCTAATTGGGCTCTTTAGATCTGAAACCATACCCAATATTCCTTGTGGGTTAAAGCACCCTAGTTAGCTTTTATTGGCTATCAAGAGTCAGGAAGGGTAAGATATGTCCAGCTACATAAGTATAACAACTGGTCTTTATTTTGCAATAGAACCTTCGAGAAGGCAAAAAGAAACAATTTTAGGTCAGTAGTTCTCAATGCTAACTGCACCGTAAAATCAACTTGGGAGCTGTGATATCATAGATGCCTGGTCCCTTCCCAGACCAATTAAATCAGGATCTTTGGGTAGGGAGAGTGCCTGGACATTGTTTGTTTGTTTGTTTGTTTTTTAAGTTACTCAGGTGTTTCGAATGTGTAGCCAGGTGTGAAAATCACTATTTTAGAGCCTCCAGTTTAATCAGCACTGTGCTGTGTTGGTCTGGTGATTCCTCTTATAAAATTTATTGTGAAAATATAAAATATGTACACCTTCATTCTGTGCTCAGTTTTGAAAAATGTAACTGAAGATGAGAGCATCATTTTTCTTTGTTCTGAAACTTCTGCCCCAGTCTTCAGCCACAAGCAAGGACGAGGAATATCTTTTCAAGCAACATTAATGATAAAAAAAATTTTAAAAATTAATTAATTAATTAAAATAAATTAAAAAAAACCCCAAAACATTAATGATAAGGAATTTATGGCGATGACCATGATGATGACAAAAATGTCAGGACATCTTGGCTGACTATGTTCAATCGCTGAATGTTGTGAGTTTGTATTTCTTTTTTTCCTCAACATTTATGTGCATGTGTTGATATACATGGAGGCTTTTGTTTTATAATCAGGGAAGAATGGGGAGGGATATTTTGTTGGATCAAATACCAGTGGGAGAGAGAAGTATCTTGGATTGCTCTTTTCTTGTATGGCCTGGAAGCATACAAACTGCCTTGTCCTTAAACTTTGTGGGCTCTGCATATTCTCATAGTTATTTTAGGGGCAGATGACAAGGTGAAAAGCAAAGCTGAGGAGAAGATCATTCTCCCTCCCTCTAATGTGAGCTCTCTAGAGCATCCTTGGTCAGAAATGGTCATCCCCATTTCACAGATAACTGAGGTACAGAAAAAATGAGAGATTTTCCCAGCATCACCCAGGTGAGTGATTTGAACTCAGATCTGCCAAACCCCAAATCTTTGCTGAGTCTATGACAGAAAACCATGGCATTTGTGAGGACTGGAGACAAGGCTATATACATATTTTATCTTTAGCTGATAGCTCCTTGATGGTTTCTCTGGACATTTAGGGATGACTTCTTATTGAAAAACTTCTTCACATTATTTTTAAGACATTGGCACACCCTACGACTTCATTCCTCATCAACAATGCACTGCTGTGGAAAGAACATGAAAGCACGGGGCTCGTTTCTGCAGTAAGGAATGGAACGCTTTCCTGGCCAGCAATGCTTGTGCCCATTAGTTTTCCACTGAGGAGGGGAGTGGAAAACCAGGGGGCAGAGATGTCAGTGACCCTTCTCCACTGGCACTGCTCTTCCATAGGGACTAGAGGCTGCCTTGGGAATCATCTCGACGGCAAAGAATCAACACTGTATTCGTTTTCCTACCAGAAAGCTCCCGGATGGTTAGAAATCTGCACTGAGTAGCTCGATTGGAGAATTTATTTTCAAAGCTAACCTCAACTTAAAAGTCCCATAGCTGAGGGGCAGGGAATAGTCTGGTCGTCTGTTTGCATCCTGCTCTGATTTCTTCCTCATGCACTGAGCTGGCTTGGTTACAGTTTGACTTTTTATTTTTCCTCTAAGTCTCCCAAATGCAGCTTTGGTGCACTCTCCTCTATTATAAACCTCGTTTTGCCATAATCAGGGGTTAATTAGTTAGACACACTTAGATTTCCCTGTAACATCCTGGGCAGTGAACCTGACCAGGTGCCAAGGAAGCTGGTGGGCGTGCCAGCAGTGCAGACACGCCGCTCTCTGCTACAGATACATTTACTGTATATTATCCTAAATTTCTTACTGCTTTTCTAAAGCACCGAGAGCAGCATGGGAGAAGGAACAGATATTCCAGAAAGGAAAGGTGGGGGTGGGGGGATAGAACCAGCTTTCCTGTGATGAAGCAAATTGTTCCACATTGGTGATTTACCCGGGAGATTATTCTGCATTATCTATTATTGGAACGGCGTGTCAAAATATTTCTTTTTCTCAAACATGTTAGAGGTTGCAAAACTCATTTCCATTGAAAATACCTGGCCATGATTTCTCAGCTAAAGAAATAACCATCTCTAAAGTTATCTGTGGAAGTCAGGGAGCCAATAATGTTTGGCTACGGTGACGTTTATTTGGCTTAATGGGTTCCTTCCCGAGAAGTTAATGTCTTTTCCACATGCCTTGGCTACAGTGGAATTGAAACTGACATACTTCTACCCGCGGGTCCTTTCTTCTCTTTAGATTATGTGAAAAATGAGCCCAATTGCAATTCTCTTGTTATGTTCACTCGCCTAACATTGAACAAATGTCTCTTAGAGGACCTGTTGTCTGCCGAACACCCCATATTCTATTTCAGCGATATCACTGCTTTCTCCTATTCCCAAGTTCCTCAAAGTTTGGGGCTCTTACTGTGTCCCAGGCTCCCCAGGCCCACCATGATACATAGCCTCCAGAAATCAGCTCCAGAACCCCTGCACACATCTCCCCTTCCATACTGGCCCCCCTCTTACAACACATAAAAGAACAGAAGTCATACAGTTATGATATTTAAAAAAAAAAAAAACAAATTTAATGAGCAATTAACTACGTCTAGGGCCCCATTTGCAATGGATAGATGTGGTAGCCAGTCATCTTCCCTGTGTTCCAGGGTCGATGATCTAAACAGGGGGATGTCCTCATATTCAGGATGGCATTCAACATCTGATAACAGCTGTGCATGAACGCCCGCGAATCCGAACATAAAATGGTTCAGTCCTGTAGCAGATCCCTGAAAACCCTAAGGAAGCTGGCCAGTAGCCCTCTGCTGCCTGGATTGTGAAACGTCCTAGGTGGTGAGGGGCTGGAATGGTGCCGGAAGTGCAGGGAGCACCAGCGATTTGGGGCAGCAGGTATTTACCAATCAGAATGGAGGTATTCCAGTGTTCAACCAATTAGGTAACCATGCCAGCTGCACACCAGCTGAATAAGAGCCCTGCCTGGACAGAAATCTAGGGTGTAAGCTGGTCTTCATATCAGAAACCACTTGGGGCACTTGTTAAAGATTCAGATTCTGGGCCCTACATTCCGGTTCTGATGCTGTGATTATAGGGTAAGTCTGGGAATATGTATGTGGTTTTTTAAAAAAGATTTGCTTATTTGAGAGAGAGAGAGAGAGAGAGAGTGAGCACATGTGTGTGCGTGTGCAGGGGGTAGCGGTAGAGGGACAGGGAGAGAATTTCAAGCAGTCTCCCCACTGAGCGTGGAGTCCAAACCAGGGTTTGATCCCAGGACCCTGAGATCATGACCTGAGCTGAAACCAAGAGCTGGATGCTCAACAGACGGAGCCACCCAGGCGCCCATGGGAATATGAGTTTTAACAAAAGTCCTTGGTGACCATGATGGGACCAGCTGGTAGAGCTGGATCTGGAAGTGACTATTAACACGCTGGCCAAGAGGGTAGGCCTTGGGGTCTGGCAGCTCTGGGTCAGAACTCTGGCTCTGCCACTGGCTTAAACTTTCTGAGTCTCAGTTTACTCAACTGTGAAATGGTGCCAATGAGGGTTCTTGTGAGGATTAAAAGAGAAATTATTTCCGAAATGCTCAGCCCAGACCTGGCTGAGAGAAAGTACCAGCTGTTTCTCCCTCTCCTCACCCACACTCCATCCAAAGCAGAGTGGAAGGAGAATGCACAGCTGAATCTTCTGGGTGCTTCATAGGCATGAAGACTCCTGGGACCACTCTCGCTCTAATAAGTTGGTGTTTCTTAAAAGAATGGGAATCTACATTTCCTTCCTTCCTTCCTTCTCTCCTGCCCTCCTTCCTTCCTTCCTCTATTTTTTTTTGAGAATCTACATTTTCAATGAGTACTCCCCCCACATGCCATTCTTAAACTCAATAAATTAAACAAACCAACATTGCTCTAGTTTGAAAAGAATAAAGAGCGGATCGCTACCTATTTGTTCTGCCCATACAGGAGGGATCCTGAACATGATCAGCGTGAGGGATGCAGACCCCAGAGGCCTGAGAGCTGGAGCACCCAGTCAGCCTGAAAGAACATTCCCAATACCCCCTTCCCTCCAGCATATTTAATCTCAATCATATTGGTATAGAAGCCCCCAACCAACACGCTGCAAAGAAGGAGTAAGCTGATGGATATGCAGCACATGTGCCCAGGAAAGCATTTCAGTTAATGACACAAATAGTCCCATTGGTTGGGCGGGAAGCATCGATTTATTTTCTCCTTTAAATTTAACTAACATTTTATTTAATTTATCACTCTTTCTCCCAATTATAAAAATAGTAGGGCAACTGTGGAAAAAATCACAAAGTAGAGAAAAGCATAAAGTGGTTCAAAAAATGTACTTATCTGGGTGCAGTGCCTAGATCACCAAAAGGGTCGAATCAAAGAAGATGGGTATGTCTTTATACGGTACCTCAAGTAGAACAGAAGGAAATAGTATCATGTGGGAGCCAAGGTCATGAGCTCTGGCTTCAGTCCCAATGGCTGCAGTTATGACTTTGGCCAGCTCACTTAACCTCTCCGTGCCTCAGTTTCCTTATCTGTAACGGGGATAATACTATTCCCTCCTACGAGAGGTTCTCACAGGATTAAACAGAATAAAACATGCACAGTTCTTAGCCCACTCAAACACTGGTCTATTATTTGCATAATACATTTTGATCAAATGAAGAAAACCAGGTCAGATGATGTCTGGCTGATTACCTCTAGGTGCTGTCCATTCTGATCAGTTTGTAAATATTTGGCTGTCACCCCAGGAATAATGGCAGTTGTAGCAAACATTACTGAGCACTTCCTGCAGCCACACACTATTCTAAATACATTATCACATTTAACCCTCAAAATAGCTCCCCTCCCCCCAGCATGGCAGTATAAAGGAATTGCTATTTTATTTTATTATTTTATTTTAAAATTAAATTTTGTTATTTTTATATGAACCATTCTATTATTTTTATTTTTCTATTTTCTTTTCTTTTTTTTTTTATTCATTTGACAGAGAGAGGGAGATCACAAGTAGGCAGAGAGGCAGGCAAAGGGGCGGGGGGTGGGAGGGGGGAAGCAGGCTCCCTGCTGAGCAGGGAGCCCGATGCGGGGCTCGATCCCAGGACCCTGGGATCATGACCTGAGCCGAAGGCAGAGGCTTTAACCCACTGAACCACCCAGGCGCCCCTATTTTTCTATTTTCTTTACCTGATAAGTTCACCTGTCATAGGAACTGATCCCAGCTCAAGTCATACCAATCCCCATCCAGATGTGCACACCTGGAGGTACATTTTAATTCCTGCTGTTGCTTTGAAGGAATGATGTCTGTGGTGCAGCTTCTGATTGTTTGCTGCACGGCTAATTTTAAATATTTGTTTAATATGCAAATGATACCTCCCAGTGACAGCTTGGAGAGAACCACAGATGTCTCTCCCTCAAAATGACACAGCCTCACTGCTGTTACCACACAGTTACTGACACTGTGTTACTTCAATTCAGGACTCTGATTTACCCAATGATCGCAAACGTCCTGACTTCAAGCAAGGCCACTGCTAACACATACACCTGTATGAGAATGAGAAAACGGCACCCCTTATGGAAAGATAAATTAGAAGAAATCACCACCACCGCTATTCCCCATCCCCAGTAGAAAATCAGAAAGATCTATTCCCACGTTAGTGACTGACCTAGGAAAAAGTACTCTGAATGCACCCAACATCAAAGGGCACACAGCCTGAAGAGTGAAGGGGCTACATTTCAATCCCTATTTAAGCTTCTTGGCCAGACATCTCGCGCAGTGCACAACCTGCCAAACCTTATATGGCAGCCCTGACCCAGAGACCTAAGCCCATTTGTACTTCTGAGTTTTCTCATGTAGTGGAATAAAAAATGTTATTTCGACAGTTGGCTTTGGAGACCCTCGTAGGGTGCTTACCATGTTTGATTAGGAAAATGCCTTGGTGGGCTACTTTTGTATAGGAAGACTATACATGGGGAAGGAGATGGCTCCCTTGACAAAGGTGCTCTCTGTTTAGTTAGTGGGTGGCTGGCAGGAGGAGGACACTTACATTGAGATAAAGTGGGGAGGGAAGGAGAAGGGGATTAAGTAACAGGATGGGAAGACAGAGCCTGTAGAGAAATGTAATCAGTGATAAGTTCCCAATGGCAGGTGGTTGAAGGGCATTTTTTAGGAGCAGGGATGTCTAATACTCCAACTTGGGTTTGGAGGGATTGCCGCATGAATCTCTGTTGCCTTAAAGCTTTCCCAACAATCTGAGGAATATAACCTTGTCTCAGGGGACCTGGAGGAAGTGAAAAAACTGGGGTTTCACCCTTTTTGGACAGTGCTTGCAAGACAGTGAGGTAGCCCTGAAACTGACCGAATCCCATGAAAGGAGAAACACAAAGACAGTGAGCAGAGTAGCCTAAGAGCTGATCTGTATCACAACTCGGAGAGTCCTAGAGAGATGGGAAGGGATGCTCGCTCTCCCACCATATGTGGGGTGGAGGTAAAGCCAATTTCATTTGAATTTTAAAGGACAAAGTAATCCCAGTGGACCTCAAGGTTATACATGTGAGCAATGATCACAGAGTTTTGGCTCCTGTCATCTCTCTCTTTCTCCCTGAGTTATGACGAATAATTGGAGCTTGTGGCTACTGAGTGTCAAATATGTAGAAACTACATAAGCATGATCTCAAACTTCAAACAAACTTGGCCACATAAGTATTTATGTCCACATTTTAGAGTGAATGTCCTTGAAGCTCAGAGAGGTAAGTAAGGTGTTCAAGCTCAGAGAGGTGGTAAGTGACAGAGCTCAAAAAGGAACCCAGATCTCTCCAGCTCCAGAGACAAACTACCTTTCAGTGTCTCACAGTGGTGAGTTCACATCTGTTTAAACTCTCCAGACCAAGTTCCTGGGGATGAACATAAAGAAAACTTACAGATCTACGTGCGCGGCAACTTCCGCTACCAGAAGAAAATCCTGCCAATTCTGGAGATGGCCCAGGCTACACTGAGTAAGAGTCTGGATTCCGGTTTGGCTCTTAAGGAAGGGACAAGCATAGGATGTTACAGCGATGGCAGCTGAGTCCCCTGTTGGTCCTGATCCTGGTATGAGTGTAAGGAATGTGCAATCAGACCCAAGTGGGGACCAGGAAGGGAAACGTCTTCCTCCAGCAAGAATGAAGACTTTGCTGAGTTACAGTATCTTCCCAGCTGGTGCTCTCTTAACTCTAGGAGTACGTGGTTGAGAGTTTTGAAGCAAAGAATTGCTTTCCTTTATGTGATGAACATGCTACACATGCAGTATGTTCCTATTTGCCCTGCAGCCTGTGCGACCATGATGCTTAGCATTAAATACGTGCTGGATCACCTGGATTAGATCACTTAATGTCAACACTGCATTTCATTCATGTGTGCTGAGACTTTATAGTTTTTTAATTTTACCGCATGTGGCAGTAAAGAGATGGAAGCTAAAGAGAAACACGCTGTGCAGTCATGCCATGGAAAGGGAGGAGGGAGATGCTGTCTTCCATGTGCCAGGCACGCTGTGGGCGGACAGGGTGGCTTTTCTTTGGGCAACCCAAAACCTGGCACTGTGTCCAGATGCCCCACCTCTCATCGAGGTGGTATCGCCTCTCATCGAGAACCAGTAGGCCAAATACAAACATTTCCGAGGCATGAGAGTTCTCCAGAGAGAGGGCCAGGCTGGATGCTGGGAGCATCGGTCATGATGGCTCTGCAAAGCTCTGAGGACAAGACATTCCTCAGCATGGCAACCTGAATGAGACCACCTTCCCCTCCACTTGAAGACCTACACTATCCACAACATTTCAGGTGTGGGTGGAAGCAAGTGGAGCTCTGGATTCTGCTTAAAGGGTTTTGGAAAGAACTGGGCAGAAGATTTCTTTCCCAAAAGCTGGGTGAGCCCTATAGACTCAAACAGCAGACCTTGGGAGCCTTAAGAGATCTGTGGGCTTCTGGGAGGTAGTGGTATGCAAAGTCCTCTGGAGGCCAAGAAGGCCCCAAGTGGAAGGGATGAGCTCTCCTAACTCCGAGACGAGGAAGTCCAAGGATATTCGAGAGGTTTCCTCTAGGTGCCCCTACAGTGGTTGGCCCGCCTAACCACTTCCTCATCTTCATCCCACATCCTATCATCTATGGGATTAGAACCCAAAAGAACTGACACATTAATACACCATTATTACCAATAACAGCAAAGGCCTAAACAGCTCTGGCCTTGTGCCAATCACTGTTTGGAATACTTGATGTCTGTCAGCATTTTTTTGAACTTTCATTTTTAGATAATTGTAAATTGACATGCCGTTGTAAGAAAGGATAGAGAAATCACACGTGCTTCTTACCCAGTTTCCGCCAATGGTAATGTATTACAAAACCATAGCACAATACCGCAACCAGAAAACTGATGTTCCTCAGTTTGTTTTCTTTCCAAACAGAAAAAAGGCCAAGATACAGAACATCGCCATCACTGAAAGGATCCCTCATATTGTGCTTTTCTCGTCTTGCCCATGTCCCTCCTGCCCTTAGCCCTCCTTACCCCTGGCCACCACTGATCTGTTCCCTACTCCTACAAGAGTGCCACTTTGAGAATGTTACATAAATGGAATCGCAAAGGAGGTAACCTTCTGAGGCTGATTTTTTTTTTCACTCAGCATAATCCTTGGGCAATTCATCTAGGTTGTTGCAGCATCAACAATGTGTTCATTTTTGCTGCTGAGTAGTACTCCACAGTATGGATATACCGCAGCCTGTTGAACCATTTTCCCACTGATGGACATCTGGGTTGTTCCCAGTTGGGGGCATTATGAGTAAAAGTGCTATAAGTACTTGTGTACAGGTTTTTGTGTAAAATTAAGTTTTCATTTCTCTGGAATCAGTGTGTAAGAGTGCAACTGCTGGGTCATAAGGTCATAAAGTAGTAACTACATAACATGTAGTTTTATAGGGAACCACCGAAGTATTTTCCAGGGTAGCTGTACCATTTTATATTACCACCGGCAATGTATGGGTGATCCTGCTTCTCAGCTTTCTCCCCAAAAAGGGCGGGTGTTGGCATATAGGACAGAATCAATAAACTCCCTTGGGATTGAAGTGATCAGCTTTCCAGAAAACTCTCATTAGAATGTTCTTAGAATGGAGAATAAGAGCACTTGGGTGGCTCAGTCGGTTAAGCGTCTGCCTTCGGCTCAGGTCATGATCCCACAGTCCGGGACCAAATCCCGCTTCGGGCTCCCTGCTCATGGGAAGTCTGCTTCTCCCTCTACCCTTTCCCCTGCTTATGATTTCTCTCTCTCACTCACTCTCTCCCTCAAATAAATAGATAAAATCTTTAAAAAAAAAAGAATGGAGAATAAATTAATCCATCAGCACATGACATTGTAGAATGATACGTTTGTCAAATTAGCAAGGGAGAGAAAATTCAGAAAGCTCACAGGAGATGAGTTTGGATGGGGCTGTATGAGAAGGCATTCAGAAAGCTTGTCTGGTTGTCCAGGACCATCACAGCCAAGCTGCCAAAAGTGCACTGTGTCTCTTGATGTAAGAACTAAGGTGTGAAGTAAAAAAGAATAGAGAGTGGCCTCCAGGAACTGTAAAAACCCAGATACAAACTCAGTGGTCAGGGGTCAGTTCCCTATGGCCCACTCAAACTTAATGTTTGCAGAATTCTTGCAATCAATAGTGCAGTAAATATGAGACTTCATTACCCAAAGACACCACTGTTAATCAATTAGTGACTCAGTCTCTTGAACGCACAGGACTTTTCCACATCTGTCCTGTCCCTCTGCCCCTCACATCAGCCATACCTTCCTCTTCTCCCTTGAGCACGGCCATCTTTAAAGATGCAGCAAGACTTCATGTCTGTAGTGTGGCTTCTTTCGCTCCATCACACGCCTTCCCATTCACTCAGAAAACTCTGTCCTCGTGTTTTCAAATTGTTTTCTCATCTCAATACCTAAAACTTTGGCTCGGCATTTTAATTACATCAAAGACTAACTGTGGTAAACAAAAGAGGTCTCCCTCTGGATGAGAGTATGAGGGGCTAGATGGAGTATGACTCGACAAGAAGAAAACAAACGGAGAAAAAAATGCCACAGGACTTTTCACATTGGGGATTTTGAGATTACAGTTAATTCTCACAGTGGACATGCAAATGTGCCAGGCTCTGTTTTAAATACTTTATCACCTGCAATCCTCAGAACATCACAATAAGGCACGGACTGTTTTCATCCCCTCTGAAAATGAGGGAAGTGGATCTGAGAGATTATATTACATGCTCAAGGTCATAATACTCTAAATAGTGAGTCCAGGATTCAAACCTAGGCAGTCAGATTCCAGAACCCATGTCTTGTCCATCAGGTATCAACCATGAAAAATGCATTTATACCATCTCAAAATTGAAGTGAGTTTCTGTAGCCAGTGCCTACAGTGTAGGAGAAAAGGTAGGAAAAGGCTGTTCCAACATGACTTGTCCTGGTTGTTGATCTGATCTGGGTTCTCAGGTTGGATCTGGCTTCCTCAAGCCTTCTTTGATGCTTGTGTGTTCCAATACTTGGTCTGGGTACCCCAGACTCACCTAGCACGGTTCCTAATATCTAGCTGAAAGAAAGAACAATTCTTACGACTACATACAGTGGTAATATTTCTATAAAATCTTACATGTAAAAAAACTCTGTGGGGCTTCCATTTCTGATCAAATGGAAGGCCAGCCTTCCCACTGAAAACAACTAAAAATGCTGTTGGTGAGGAGTTATCAGGCCAAAACCTAAGAGAAGATAGATATCCAGAAAGGTGAGCACAGTAGCGAACAATTTTTGTGCGGAAAGCCTTTCCCAAACCTGATGAACGTAGGCTTCAGTTCTCATAATCTCATGGGACACATGGACTAAGGCTCTCCCCAAGTGGGAAGTTAAATGCAAGACCCTCCCAAATATGGGATCCAAGGAGCTACAACATCTGTGTAAGGATGAACCAGAGGAGGTAAAACCACTGCACCTACATAGGCCCCAACTCCTGGAGTCTGCAAGAAAAATCTTTGGTACTGAGCCCAGCGGGGAGAAAAATACCTTCTCTAAAAAGCCGTAATAATCACAGGAATTACGGCCCAAATTGGACCACCCACAGGGTCCAAAAACCTCCAAGCCACAAATTAGTTTAACACATTCGCAGGCTATGTCCCCAGGTGTCCGGCTAACACAACTGAAAATCCTTTTTCGAAGAATGCACCTTTTTCCCAGTCTTCAAGGGATTGCCACAAATAAATGTCCAAGAAAAATGAACAGCACACAGTAATAAATGCCTGAGCACACTGGAAATAAGAGATAATGAGCAGAAAGTAAGAGAAAGAAAAACAATTATGGGAGATTCTCAGAAGATAGTAACACAGAACACTTAGTTTTGCAATCTCTTTTGACTCTGACATGAAAATGAAGTTGATTATAAAGACTAGAAACACATGGACAACACTTTGCAACAAATCTAGGGAACAAGACACCCCCCCCCACTAAGTCCCCAAACACAAGAGGGTGGGGACACGTCACTAATAGACGTAAGACCTGCATGGTACTCTTGTCTGTGGGCGAGAACGAGGCAGTAAGAGAGGCAGAATCTGATGAACTTGAGGAAAAGAGAACCCAGAATAGGCAAGCAGAAAGAACAAAAGAGAAACACAAGGTGAGCAGGAGGGAAAATTCAAAAACCAGTATGAAACAGAGAACACAAACAGGTATTTGTAAGCCCATGTTCACAGCGGCAATATTCACAGCAGCCAAAAAGTGGAATCCACCCAGAAGTCCAACAATGGATAAAGGGATACAAAAAAATGTGGTATATTCACACAACAAAATATTAGTCATCCTTAAAAGGGAAAGAAATTCTGGCACACACTACAACATGGATGAACCTTGAAGACATTACGTCCTGTGAAATAAGCCAGTGACAAATGGAGTATTATTGCACAATAATACTCACATGGGGTACTTAGAGTAGTTCAGTTCACAGATACAAAAAGTAGAATGGTTGTTGCCAGGAGCTTGGGAAAGGAGTAAGGAATGGGAATTCTTCTTTATTGAATGCAGAGTTTCAGCTCTGCAAGATGACAGATGTTCTGGAGATGGGCAGTGATGGCGGTTACTTACACAATAATGTGACTGCACTTAATGACATAACTGTATACCTAAAAATGATCCCAACGTACATTTTATGTTATATTTGTTTTACAATTAAAAAAATAAAAACAAAGTTCAAAGTAAGGGATTTAGAGAGAAAGAGAATTGAGAGAGTGGCAAGTATGGAAAATAGGCCAAGAAAAAAAAAAAAAAAAGGAAAGAAAACAGGCCAAGGAGATTGAACACATAGATAACAGGAATTTCTGCAGATGAAAACCAAGGGGTAAGAAAGGAAGAAATACTAAAAACTATATTTCAAGAAAACATTCCTTAAATAAAAAATTTAATTGGAAACTAGATTTCCAAAGAGCATAATGCATACGTGAGAATATCGACCCCAAATGATCAATATCAAGACACATTCTAGTATGATCTGAGACATTAAATAATCCTTTGGGCATCCAGCACAAAGGAGCATGCAACTTTTTAGGGAAAGAAAGTTAGATTATTATTAGCCATTGTAAGCCAGGCTTTATGTCAGAAGAAAATTGAGTCACATATTTAAGATACTCAAGGAAAGAGAAGTTTTTATAGGCAGCACAATTGATTTTTGTAAGTACAAAGGACATAGATAAAGTTATCAAAACACAAGAACTCTAGAAATATTATTCTAGAATATTATTCTAGAAATATTATTCCCACAAGCCCCTCTGAGTAATCTAGTATGGAATGAGTTTTTGACAACCAAAATAACTCAAGGGTCAGTGACATAATGACAGCTAATGAGCACTAAACATACAGCTACTGAGACAGACGTAAATAAGACAAGATGAGGACACATAAGGAGGAGCATATCAGGAAGTGGCTATATGTTCCAGCAAAGTATATCCTGCAAAATTAGTAAGAATGGGGGGTCCTTTTAAGTTTTTTTTTTCTTTTATACATCAAAATGTATACATCTGTGTACCTAAAACAGATAATCTTTGCTGTATGGAGGTTTCATTTCAGTAAACTTGTAAAAAAAAAAGGAGGGGCAGGAGAAGAACATACATCAAAATTGTGTTGATGTTTTTAATAGCTACAATGCAGGTGGTTTTAGTGTTATTATTCCAAGACTGTTGTGTGATTAAAATTGAATAAAATGAGTGAGGAATGATGATATAGTCTAATTCTGTCACCCCCTGTGCCATTGACAGCTAGGATTCTTGGAATGGAAGAGAGGACATGTTGATGTAGTAAAAAGAGGTCAAATAAAAGTCTTGACTTAAAACTGGAAGTATCAATATGACTCCGTGAGATATTATATTATATTATATTACAATTTATTTCCTGAAAACTGAAAACCACCACCAATTCAGTAGCAACGAGCATCCTGAGTGCCAAATTACACTACTGTCTGTGTTCCAATAGAAAGCCAATGACCCATATGGGACATACTCAACGGATTGCAAAAGATGGCCAAGCCCTCTGTGTTTACATAACAGAACGCAACTTGAACAGTTAGCATGTTGTGCAATGAGGAAAACACAAACATATGCACACAAACAACTTCCCTCACCTCCCTTATCCTAGCAACCAGAATAGAAAGAAGTAATAACCATGGGGCAAGGTCCCACTTGATGGAGGAGCCATATGCTTCCTTGGGCTGGAACTAGTTCCATCTGGATAGCCTCATGGTCTATCAGCACCATACATTTAAAAAGGAGTGAACATCATTGGGTAGCCAGCAGTGGCATAGTTCAGAGTACACAGCTGCTTACTATTTGTATTGTGGGTGAAGAGCGGTTTGTAGGGAGGCCCTATCTACATCTCTAAAACCTTCTCGTACATTGGAAACCTAGATGCTTTGGCCCTTCGCACCAGCTCGCACACAACTGATTCCTGACATGAGTGAACCCCAAAAATGCTAGAGGAGAAGCTTTTCTAAGATGTAACCATCTTGAGTGTCTAGAACCATTTTCTGCTAGTGTTTCCTAGTCAGGGCCAGAAGGAGATCATTGGCCTAGCATCTCTCTCTGCTTATGGTTACTCTAATTAATGGCCCCATTGCTTTTCTCTTCCATCGAATCTTGTCTGGATCTAATCCAGTCCTCTCCAGGAGAACTTCCTAAGTAAAATAATCATGGGCAAGTATTGTGGGAATGTTAGTGTCTTCTCTCCCAGAAAACCCCTGGTCTCCATATGCAAAGTGGCCTTCATTCTACACAAACAAAGAGGAATATATAGGTAGCTTGTCTAAGTCAAACCAAAGGCCTTGTCATAATAGGTCTCAAATCTGAGTCTGTTTGGAATATATCTGCATATTAAAGAGAGACCATAAACATCTGCTCTGAATTGACCGCCTATTCCCACCAGAACAAAGAGCAGCTGGCAGCTTCTTTAGCTAAAGAAGGAAAAAATCTGGTTTGGCTATTCCACTCCACAAGGACTTAGTATAAATCTATTGTCAAAATCAGAGAGAAGATTCCATTAATAAGCCTTATGGACAAAAGCTAAAAATGTGTATACAAATGCCTCACTAGAAGTACTGGAGGACATTCTTCCTTCCAATACCTGCAGACCCTCCTCGCACAGGACTTTTCTAAACCCCACTTACTGTAATCATCAGCAGCTACAGGGTCAGATAGTTACAACCTCGAATCCAGTGAAGAAAGAGAACTTTCCCACCAGCCTTCCATAGAAAAGTTCCAAGGGTAGGTTTCTCACCGGTCCCACTTGGGACCAATCACTATGAGCAGGAAGAACAGAAATAGTGATTATCCAGTCCTGGGTCATATGTCCTGTAGGCAAGGGGTTATCCTTTACAAGTTCATAAAAAACACAGGGTTGTAGTCAGGGAGGAATACATTCTCTAGGGAATGCGATGAGGGAAAGTGTTTTTTTCCACAAGACCACTGGTTTTAAGTAGTCACAAACTACAGAGGTCTTCCAACACAATCCCAAGTCCAAGAGAGGCTGGGATACCTGTCACCAGGCTTCCTGTATCTCTTCCTGAAGGATACTACCAAGACTGAAAGTATTCCATAAGCAACATCCGTAGGACTGGCGGCTGTCTGAACTTGACACTCTAGCCAATTTTGAAAGTATATAGAGTTGAGAGTATTATTACCTCAGGTTCCATATTCTCCATTGATTTTTCACAATCATTGATTGGAGCAGTGTTAGTGCTTGGAAACCAGGAAGGCTTCCATTTATCAAGACACTCCAGACAGCTGCTGGTTTTGCTGATTTGGAAATTGCAATAGATGATGACAGAACAATGAACAATGGCTTTGCTATTGTCATCCTTCACTATTGCCCTTTAGGCAGCATTCCAAAAAAAAAAAAAATTTTTTTTTTAAAGAAAAAAGAGGCCAAGTTCACCTGCCCACTCGTTTCTGCCCCTGAAATAGGATGCTTAGGTTTTGCAGCAGTTACCTGCTTGAGTGGAAGAATGAACACATTTCAGTGATTGTGCAGTGTAAACTTACTACACCAGGAGGAAAGAGACTTGACTTGCCTACCATTCAACATTTAACCTTTTCCTATTCTGAGTACCCAGATTTTCCTCCAAGGAACATTCCTGATTCCCAGACCATGTGCTTTGGGTGGAGTTGGACCCACTTCCCGCCCTGGGGATGGGCATGTGGCTCAGGCTGGAGCTAGTGGAGCAAGCATTACTGTGGTTCCAGTGACTGGTTCAGGGATGGTCACACGATTCAACGTGAGCCAATGAGACATCAAGATACTTCTGATGGTTAAGATTAGACGTCCAGGCTCTTCAAAGCTAGACTTGAATTTGGAGTTAAACTTGGTGATGCTGATAGCCATGTGCCACCACATGGAACCTGAGAATGAAGCTAATATGGAAGAAAGCATTTTACAGACAGAGATATCATTCTTATGGCATAATTTTACTTTATTTATTTTTTTTTTTTAGAGAGGGACAGAGGGGGGTGGGGGAGGGATAGAGGGAATGAGAGAGAAAGAATCTCAAGCAGGCTCCATGCTCAGTGCAGAGCCTGACGTGGGGCTCGATCTCACGACCCTGAGATCATGACCTGAGCTGAAATCAAGAGTCGGTCGGTCGCTTAACTGTTTCACTCAGGTGCCCCTGATGGCATAATTTTAATACCGGGGTCAAGTGTCACCTGAACCTAGTTCTGGTCCTCAGCTTTTCATCTATAGGTATTAAAGTGAGATTAGCTCGGGTTTTCCATCACTTGAAACAAAAAGAAGAGTTCTGCACTTAGCTCTAGTCCCAACTCTGCCACAAAGTAGCAGTGTAACCTTGGGCAAGCCTCTTTATCCTTCTGAATCTGCCGTCCTCATCTATGAAATGAGGTTGTCAGATAACAAAGAAATTTTAGCTTTGTCATTCTAGAATATTTTATTGAATTATTGTTGTAAACACAGATTTTTGTAGGACATAGGTAGAAAACCCTGAATTTAGACTTTCAGGACAAACAAACAGACTATATACAGCATATGCAGCAAAAAGTCTTTTATTAAGGGAAATGGGTAGAGAGACGAGTGAAATTTTCAAAATAATTTAGCAACTGATCTAAGGTTGACATTTCATAAAATGAGATTATTTTGATAGGGCAAGAATAAAAAATAGTGACACATATAATTGCTAAACAAAGAAAATCTTTCCTTAGGAAAGATAGTTGCTAACCTAATTCAATATTTATAGCATTCCATGACTCTTTATTTCTAATCTTTTTTAATGATTTTATTTAAGGTTTCCTAAGCAACATGTTTCCTTTAGAAAATGCTAATAGTGTTTGTCTTTTAATAGGAGAAATTAAATTATTTATATTTACTGTAATCACCATATGTTTGGCTTTATTTCTGTCATCTTAATTTATGTTGCTTACTTTTCGTTTTTTCCTGAGTGCTCCCCTTTCCAGCTTCTAACTAATTGATCAAATATTCTTTCTTTCTTTTATTTCTCCAGTGAAATAGAAATCTGCTCTTTTTTTATACTTATATTTTCATTTTTATGTATTTTTACAAACACAGCTCTATTTAAAATCCTGTTTTCTTAGCAATGTCAAAAAGTAATCTGTAGATTAAGCCTCCTCTCTGAAAAGACAATCCTTGTGACATACCTTCATTTCTTCCACTCTCCAGGTCTTATTATGTAGAATTTTGGTCTAAAGATTAATATTTTGTTAGATATGCATGGATTTTAAATATTTGATTTTGTGGCATGCCTCTTCTATTTTATTAACTCCTCTTTAACAACTACAATAAAATTTTACACCTGCGTTAGCAGCAATTAATTTGGATGTTTTTCCCTGTATTTTTTTCTTTAGCTTGCTCCTTAGCTCCATTATGTCTGTTCTCTCTTTCTTGAATCACTCTTTGATGAACATTGGGTCTCTTGGCTCCATCATTCATGTGTCAACTTTCCTGTTGTAATTTTTATGTCATTGCTCTGTGGGTTGGTAGACCGCTTTGGTTAGATATTTCTGATCACTAAGTCAATCCTTTATTTAATTTTCAATTCTGCCAGTCAGATCTTCTATTTAGCTTTTAAGGTTACCAATCATTTTCATTTCCAAGATTTATTTTATATTATTAAAGCACTCTTATAAATAACGAACCCCAGGTTTTTGTATGGAGGATGTATCCTCTCAGATCTAAGGGTACTAATTCACATCTTTTGAAGTCTTCTTCTGTTTTCCGTATTAACTTTGGTCAGGATTTATCTCGGTATGCTCAGTTTTATGTTATATTGTTCCTTCAAACATCTGGAGATGTGGTTGTTTATAAACAGGGATGTAGGGGAATGTGCTGTCCAATAGGGCAGTGATTGAAGGAGCCATAAGTGATAGCCTCTACTCACAGGTGTCTATTTAAGCTTCAATTTAAATTAATTAAAACTAAATGAAATTAAAATTCAGTTCTTCAGTAGCACTAGTGACATTTCAAGTGCTCAAGAGACCACGTGGCCTAGGTGATGCTACTGGGCAGCAAAGATTTATAGAGTGTTTCTATCACCACAGACTTCTGTGCGGTGCTGGTCTGGACAGATTCATTTTGGCAGCTAAAATGGCTTCCCTCCAAACGTGAAACAGTCACTGTCCCCCAGATGGTGACAATGGCTGCTCTACATGGAGAGAAGGTACATCCATGCGGGTTTCCCTTCACGACGTAAGGGAGGGAGGCCTGACTTCTGCTTGTGGGTGCTCCAAGTCGGCCGTGTACGGCAAAGGTTACTCAGGGCAGTGACCCATTTCTCTCTCTAGCCAGCTAAACTCCAGTCCCCACTTTATATAGAAAATGGCCTTTACAGAAAGCCTGGGAGTAAATGCTGCAGCCAACCCCTCTTGAACGAGGAATTTGTGTAACTGTTCTGTTGTCTCTGTTACCCAGACACCACTGCTTCTCCCAGACTGCTGTCTCTGATTTTGATTTTTCTCCAGAGTTCTATTGGGAGAACTCGGTTTTATGATTGTCTCCTCTTTTATCTGCTTGCGGTTATAGTTTCCTCGAGGCTGTTAAGGAATCACCATTAATCTGATGCCATATATTTTATCTCTTCCACACATTTCTCAACATTCTTGCCCTGCTGATTGCAACATTCCTCCATTTTCTGGCATCGCCACTGATTTATTCTTGCTCTTATATTTCTTCTGTCAAGATGTGCTCAATCAGCCATCTTGAACTGAAAGTACTAGCCTGATTTCTTATGTCACTTGTGTCTACAGAATAAGTTTTATAAGTAATCACAGAAAGTCAGGGCTAGAAAGGAAATCTGAGATCCAGTCCAATCCACTCATTTTATCGATGAACAGAGTGAGGCTCATGTAAGGGAACTGACTTGTTGAAGCCTCTCCAGCACTGACGGCAGCAGAGCTGGGACAACAAAGGAAGTCACTCCCTCATGTACTGGCTTCTGGCCATTGCCGTCTACTTCAAGAGCCCTGAGAAATTTCTTATAAGAGAGTCGGTGTCTCAGCCCACCTGTACCCCTGACTCAGCACAGGTGCCTCGTTCAGCCTTTTCCTCAGCTTCTCCAAACACAAAATAATGGCAGATGCATATTTCTAAAAGAAATTTTCAATAGAACTGGAGGAATTTAAGAGCATCTTCCTCTTAACCTACGAATTCATTTACTCAGACCTGTCCTTTTCCCTAAGCACAGTGAGAAATCAAGGTTATACTTCAAAACTGTACGAAGAAAGGGAAAATGCAAACAGATCTTGCTTTGAAATGATCATGACACTGCCAGCTTGGGGTGGGGGTAGATGTGAGGAATCAGCTTCTCCCTCCCCCCAAAAGCTTCTGGGGTGGGAGCTTGTTGTCCATCTTAGTAAAATGTTTCACCTCCAGCATCTGCCTAATTGCACTGATCTACAATCTGTTTCCAGTGAAGCAAAGTAATTAATTGTTTTAAAATGCTTTTTGAGACTTTGAAAAACTGACCTAAGTTTAATGGTTCATAAACCTCATTTGTGCTTCTATTAGAGAATTTAAAATGTGAGCTGGTCTACTTCTGGACTAGAGAGGAGGAGAGGGCCTCAGAGCTGTGCCAGCGGCAGCCGTAGGGTCCTTCCGCCTTTGACATAGCTAAGAAGGGAGCGAGCAATGCAGATTCCCTGACATCGTCCCCTAGCGGGTTTAACGATAGCAATGTTAAGGGTTTGATTTAACTATGGCACGTTAAAGGATGATAGCTTGTTGAAGTTGGGGAGAAGTAGGATACTTTCTCTGTCCTAGGAGCTTCATCTCCTAGCCTCCTAGCCTCATACACCCTAGAATGGGGTTCTGAGCCAGTTTCCAGTCCTAGCTGGGTTCTTATTCCCATGTACTCCTAGACAAAATACCTTAATCCCTATACTTGGCCTCATCGACTGTGATTTTTCAAGGGACACCAAAAAAGCCTATCAATATCTCTACTACTATGAGCAGTTCATTCCTGTGGATCACAGAGGCTTAGTTTGAGGATCATAAATTCAAGTGCATCCAGACACCAGACAGGTAACATAAAGGAGTCAAGAAGAAGGGTAGCAACCGGAGGGACTATAAAGGTAGCAGTCGCTTTTCAGTTCCAGCAGGCTGTTGCCATTCAGATGTGTGTGCTCGGTCACCCCAGAGAGAACAGAAATCTAGACAGTAAGTGAACTCTGACTTTTACTTGGAAGAAACAACCATCTCTGGCTACAAAGTGGTCAACAGGTCTGCAAAGTCTAAGCAGATGCAGCCAATATGAAGTTTCAGCTCTCTAATACACTCCCATGTGGCTACCAGGAGACCTTTGTTTATCTGCACTCTCAGTCAAGGCAAAATGGTAGTCACTTCAAGAAACGAAAAGTCTACCAGAAGGTGTGTATTCCCAGGATATTCTCTAGGGTAGAGGTCCTGAGGAAATCATAAAGATTAAACTTCAGAGATACATACCCTCTAACCAACTGTAAAGTAATCATAGCAATTATAATAAATAGCTTTGATCCACAGAGTGCCTACTACATGTCAGGATAAGTGATTTATAGACATCATCTTATTTCATTTACACAACGAACCCAAGAGGTATTATAATTATCTTCTTTCTGTAGATGAGACAGCAGACTCAGAGAGGTTAAGTAATTTTCCCTAGATCTCACAGGTGGTAACTTCTAAATTTTGTCAGGAAATGAGCTCCCAATGTCTATGTGTTATTCTGTGCCTCCCTTGAGGATACCGAGTGGGAAGTTCAACATAATGTTGAAGTGATTTCCTCTCCCAATTTCCAATGATTCCCAGAGTAGTTTTAAAAGTATGAGGAACAGATGGTTTTAGGGTGGTGATGGTATATAAATTTCCTTAAACTTTCAAATGCATATCTGAAATATACAAAAACAAATTAAACTAGGGTGATCAGAAAAATTAGCATGCTCTAAAAAAAAAAAAGACTCTTTAGCTTTCAAGCTATTTATCATTATGGGCATTCTGGGACCATGTGGATAATATCAATTTGGTAAGATTGGTGGGATAAGGAAGGCAAGACCACAAAAGGCTTTGAAAAAGCAATGGATGGGCACTGAGAGTAAGGGCCATGGTCATGGGCAACAGATTGCCCATGTTGGCTGTTGAGATTTTTCAAAACAGCTTCATCTAGATATAATTCATGTGCCATACAATGCACACATTTAAAGTATACAGTTCAGTGGTTTTTAGTATTTTCAGACACATGCAACCATCACCACAATCAATTTTAGAGCATTTTCATCACCTTCAAAAGAAGCCCTGTAAGTCTCCAGTTCTCACCCTCCCGGTGCCCTCGTTCTTGCCCAGCCCTAAGCAATCACTAACCTACTATCTGTCTGAACAAATTTCTCTGAGTTTGCATATGAACAAAATCATATAATATGTGGTCCTTGGGAGTGGCTTCTCTTACTTCACATAATGTTTTCAAAGTTCATGGGCTGTTGAGATTTGGATGGCTTTCTTCTTCTCCCTCAATGGGTCACTTGGCACCATGTTCTCTCCCTTAGTGGGTCACTCCAGCAGATTTCTTCTTCAAGTCTTTGAGCCTTCTTTTGGCATTGTAAACCACACCAACAGCATTCCTATCTGGAGGCCTTACCAGAAACAGTTAAATGTTATGTACTTTCCCTTTCCTGAGAACTCCAGGGAAAGCTCCAGACTGGGCTACTCCTGGGATTTCCAGGGGCATGAGCCAGACGTTCTCTGCTGATTCATTTTACAAAGTCAACATTACTGGTCAAATACTTATGTATTAGCCATTTTCTCCCACTCTTATTTTCGCAAGAACTTAGCATTTCTAGAGCCTGACTAGATTCGGCAGAAGGGTTAGATTTATAAACAATTACTTCAGACATTACTCAAGAGGTCTCTATAGTTAGGGTGAGGTCTTCATGCCGAAAGCAGTACCCTGGATCTTTCTCCAAACAGCACAAAAGGCACTAATGCTTGATGCATCCTCACAGTCTTTTGTCCTATTTTCTGCATTATCTTGAAGAGAATAAACCAATGTAAAAATACAGGAGATGAGTGAGTTCTGTTCAAAGCATGGTGAGAACTGGTCATTCTCAAATGATGTCTATGAAGGATCCACAAGCTAATTAGAAATACTAGGAGTTGTAAGGTGTGCAGAGATTTCAGTCTAGTTAAGGGGAGAGAATATGTATTTTAAGTGGAAGGGATACCTTATGTGAACAAAACATGTTCTTTGGAATCAAACCAATCTGGTTCAAATCTTAATCCCACCATTTACCACTTATGTGACATTGGAAAAGTAAGTGAAGTTTCTCTGAGTCTCAATCTCCTTATCAATAAAATACAAATAATGTTACTTATTCCGAGGGATGTTTTGAGATTAAATTATGTTGGGATTCACAATAACCACAACAACTACTACTAGTACTAATCACTAACCACTACCACCATCATTTAATGAACACTTATATGTCAAGATACTGCTAGTCACTTAAGTTGTTAGGCACTTAACTTCTTGGGTCAACCCTCTGAACCTTCCAACAAACCTGTCAAGGAATGCAAGATACTATACCCTTCCCTTCATTGATGAAAATACTGCTTCAGACAGGTTTAGTGTTTTGCCCCAAGTCACACAGCTAGTGAGTGGTGGAATTAAGTGTCAAAAGCAGATTTGTTGGTCACAAAGATGGCATCACACCCATCATTGTCGCTATTGTTGCTAACAGAACAGTGAAAGTAAGAATCAAGAACATGAAAAGAGACATTTTTCATTCAGAAGCTAGAAACCCATCTTTTAAAAGTCACGCAAACACTGTAAAATTTAAAATAGGCAATTTCACATTTTGATGGCTGTGTTTAAAACTAGGCAATATCAAGTACATGGTTTAAATGCCAGTATAAGGATGAGACTATGTCTAGACATCTGGTATACCAGCTCCGGGACATCTGCCTGTTGTTCACCCCTCTATCCCACAGGACGAGCTAAATTTTTAGGACAAGATGCCATGCAGTTCCTCTTGAAAGAGACCCCCAGAACACAACCTCCCATTCCTAGAGCAATCTTGTGATATCCCAGGCAGGGAAACTCTGTCTTCTGCTTGGCAACAAACACTAGAATTTACCCCATTTCTTGTCCTTGGGTTCTTGAAAAGTCACTATAATTTGAATTTTTATAAATCAAATCCTATTTCAAATGCAATTGAAGAACTTGCACTTTAAAAGAATCCTGTCTTGAATTCTCAAGAAAATGGAGGACTGCCTGTAGAACTGAATAGCTAATTCTGAAATTATCCATTTTGTAAATTCAGAATTTGGTTCACAGCTTTCTGAAAACAACCTTTAAACTTTGAAACCAATTTGAAATTCAAGTTTGTAGTCGGGTCTTGTGGGCACTCCTTATCACCTTTGCGGATAAGCATTTAAATATATTCATTAACAAAAATAATTGTTGTCACAGTTAACTACATTAGCACCTTTTAATTGAATTAGAAATTAGATGGGGGTCATGAATATTTCACTAGGGCTCACTGCTAGCCTTCCCAATTACCATCTTAAAAAAATAAAAGGCCCTCACATAGCCATAAACAGGTGGATTTGCAATGTTCATGTTCCTGGCCTTTCTCATAGTTTTGCCACAAAAGTCATCCCGTTGTCAAAAATGAATCAAAAAAGAATTTTTAACTTTCATGCTGCTCTTCCATGCTTCCAGGAATGATGCAAAGAATTTTCTGTCCTGAGGAAACTTTCAAAAAACGTTTGCTCAACACAAATTGGAAAGTGACAATCCCACTGCATGCTGAAGAGATAATACACTTAGAGCAGAGTAGGGGCTTTTGACATACAGTAGAAGGTTCTCAACCGTGGTTCTCAACAACTGAGATATGGGGTCAGAAAATTCTGTGTTGTGGGCAGCTTCCTTGTACCTGTCCCTAGATGCTAGTATCACGCAATCATACCTACTCCACTGAGTTGCTGGAAAACTGACTGATGTCAAGTGATAAAAAACATGGCTGAATGAGGGCTCATTCACTGTTGGCTGAAGCAATAGTAGATTTCCTAGTGGTGGCAGCAGCAGCACTAGCAGGACTTGCATGGAGACCTGAGGGACAGGGCAGGAAGACTAGCTGCCCCATTCTATTTATTCCCCACTCATGGAAATGCCATGGTATTGGGCTGACCCAGAGGTATCTCCTTGCCTGAAGGAAAGGCCCAGGTGGTACCTTCGAAGGCTGCAAGTGGTCCCTCTTCCCTGGACCTTTAAACCAGGTTAATCCACCTTACATACCACATGTCCAATGGGCGGTCAAGGCAAGGCTCAAATCTTTCCACAATAGACAACTGAGATAGCATGGTGAGGTTTAAAAAAAAGTGGGGGTTTGGAGCCAGGCAGACCTGAATTTCAAACTTGACTTCTGATTCTAGGAGGTCTCAGGCACGTTTCTTAAGCTCCCGGCGTCTCAGATTCCTTAGCTTTAACATGGAGTCACTGAGAGTGATCCCATATGCTGGCTATAAGAAGTAAACGCAATAACACCCCCAGTGCCATGGTCTGGCACAGAGTAGGTTCTCTATAATCGGTAGTGATTATAATTTTTATGGTGAATATTATGATACCGTACACCATGGCTTCTCAACCTTGACACTACCAACATTTGGAGATGAACGATTATCTGTTGTAGGGGGCCACCCTGTGCTTTGTAGGAAGTTAGAAGCATCTCTGGCTAGTTAGATGTTAGTAGCACCTGTCACCAGTTGGAACAACCAAAACTGTCTCCAGACATTGCCAAACCCCCCAGTTGAGAATTACTGCTCTACAGGAAGTGGATTCCCCTCCTAGTCTGCTTGGTCACTCTGTCCTGGGTCAGTGTCACCTCTTCTGGGAAGATTTCCCTGACTTTTTCATGTCAAATTAGCTACTCACTCCGCTGCTTCATAACTGTTTGCTCATCTGTCTGGTCTGCTAGACTGACAGCCCCTCAATGGCTGGATTCAACGATATCTGTATCTGTACTTGGCACAGAATGGAGGGTAGCAGACAGAGCAGGAGAGGGAAGGAAGTCAACTACTATTTACTGAGCACCTACTATATACCACAACTGCTAAACCACTTGCACACATAATTTCTCTCGATTTTCTCGATAGAAGTGTAAGGGATGTGTCATTATGCCCATTTTTCCAAAGGAGAAACTGAGAGTTAAAGGAAGGAACTCATTTAGAGATACACGGCAAGAATGTAAATGGACTTGGGGATTGAACCCAGGTCTGCGTGGCCCCCAAACCTCTCTACCAAGCATCCCCCAAGAGCGGGAAACGAGGCACTTTCTCCCCAACCTGTGCTGCTTGCATCAACTTCCCCTCTCTTCCAAACGGGAAAGAAGGGCATCCTCAAATCAATTCCTTGCCCCAGGATGAGATCAGAAAATTGCGGTGGTGTGCCAAAGGCCAGAAAGGGAGTAGAAATGGCTGACCTGCTTGAAGAAACAATCCATTCTGGATCCAAAGATGAGGCACTGAGCATTTTTCACTCTTGCTGAAAAGGTCAAATTAGAGGCAGCAGGACCCAAAGTGAGACCTTTTAGCAATTTCGGAAAGTTCAGCCTGCAGCTTGGGGGCAAAGCTGAAGCTAATTCCCACCTCATCCTAGCCCTTCTCTCTACCCCCGGCTTCCAACACCAGCGGGCACCAGGCTTACCTCATCGGGCAGTAGCCTGCATGGGGCCCAGGTCCTGTGCTCATGAAGGAGGCATCCCCCGGCCCCAGACTTCGCCGCTCCCCACGGCGGCTGCTTCTCGGGGTCAGAGAGCCTCATTAGTTCAGAGATTCTGAGACACGCTGTAAATATGCTAAGGGGGGCATCCAAAGTGGGCAGCAGGCTCCAAAAGGTTAACATCTTCCTTTTCAGATGGTTACCACAGTTGCTATGGATATCTCCTACGGGAGGCTTTGCAAGTTCCACATGAAGGGGCTGAAATTCATAAACTCCTTTGAACTCAGAGCAAACAAACTGGGTTTGGCTGCAAATGCCTCAACCTGTTTATTTCTAGCTCGGACAGGGGGCCTGGGTGCACAGGTGTGTGTGCGGAGGGTGCCTGGAGTTTCAATCACACGTACGCAAGTGTGTGTGTGTGCCTTCGTGTTGTCTGCGCACAGGCAGGAGGCAGGGTCACGAAAAGACCAGACTGTCTGCATATCCAAAAGGGTAAAGATTTATTTGCCAGTTTCCCCAATCAGACAGCAAGATACTTGAGGTCCAGGGCTGTTTTTATTCATCTCTGCAATCCCATTAGCACCAAACCCCATGCAGTGTAGATGTTCAGTGACTGTTTACTGACCAGTTTCCTCTGTTCATTTAACACATACATTTGAGGGCCCACTACAGGCAAGGTACTGTGTTGTGCGAAGAGATTATTACCACAGAAAACAAGGCGGAGAATCCCTTTCTTCAGGGAGATAGGGTTGTGGGGGAGATAATGGATTGATGGGTGAAGAAACCCCCTACTGGAAAGTCATATGAGTACCCTTTCCTTTAGTTGAGGTGTGTGTGTGTGTGTGTGTGTGTGTGCATAATAGATCTGTGCAGCACACGTGTGTTCATAAACAGTCAAAAGAATGCATTAAAAAAAAACCAAGTGTCAGTGAGGGACGAGTCCAGGGATAGCGGTTAAAGAACGTGGGCTCTGGAGTCAGAGTGTGGATATTCAAGTCCCGCTTCTATTGCTGATTAGTCCATGCACTTAGTCAATCAGAGCATCCAGTTCCCCAGGCTATTCAGTGAGCGAATAAGTATCTTTTGCACACCTACCACGTGCCCTTCCTAGGCTCTGGGAAGGAGGGAGCGCAGCAGACGTCCACCCCAGCCTTCCGATGTAATGGTCATAAAGCACGGCGAAGGGCTCAACGGGGAGGATACGTGTCCCACAGGGGCAATACGTGCACAACAAGGGATCCCAAGGGGGTCCAGGGAACTGAGGCAGGTGTCTGAAGGAAATGACCCTCAGACCGAGACGTGAAGAGCGCATGAGAATTAGGGGCACGACAAGTAGAAGGGGAGGGTCCAGGCAGAAGAAACAGCATGCACAGAATTCTCAAGGAAAGAGCGAGCGCAGCATGCGCTGGAGGAGCTGGAGGAAATTGAACATGGCAGCAGCACTGAGTGTGAAGGGGAGAAAAGGCTGTATGTGCAAGTGCGAGTGTGTGTGTGTGTGTGTGTGTGTGTGTTCAGGCACAGGAGTGTCGGCGAGTACAGAATCCTTACAAAGAAGCTCGCAGAGTCCATGACCGGAAAGCCGCCGATGGTGGAGTAAGACTTCCTATGGGCGCTCTGTAACCACAGAGCAAAATCAATATTCTAACCCGATTGCTTTTATAGATCATGTATCATGTAAGAAAGGTTTTAATTAAAGTGTGGCCTCTAAAAAGGTCTCTCGAAGACTCCCAGATCGTGGTGCTCTGCTCAGGCAGAGCTCAGGGCAGGTGTGGGAATAGCGGGGTGGGGGAAGGGAGGACGTGACACAGCTGTCCTCCCATTCCCTGTCCTCACCTGCCTGGTTGGAAGTTTGTGAAAGAGGAGGATATTCAGGAAATGCTGTTAATAATTAAATGCTTTATAAAACTATTCAGACATGTGGGTAGTCAAAGAAATACAAATGAAAACAAAATGTGTCTTTGCCTAAAAGATAAAAAATATATTTTAAAATCATGTTTGGTTATGGCAAGGGTACAGTGTGCCAGGCATGGTGGTGACAGGCCTGTACATTGGTACATATTTTCTGAAGGGCAACTGAACTGTATGTAGCTGAAGCTTTAAACTAGACATACCTTTGGATTCAGCATTTCCATTTCCAGGAACTTAGCCAAAGGAAATAATCCCTCAAATGGGCAGGTTAAACAGGAAAAAAAAACAAAAACAAAAAACAAAAACCTGCTCATTGAAGTCTCATTTATAATATGAAATGCTTGTTATGATGCTGTGATCTTTTCCAAGTTCCCATAATTGGCCTCTAAAGGCTGAGAACATAAAGGTAGTAAGCATCCCACGTTTTAAGTATGGTGACCCCCAGCTGCTGGACAGGTCAGAGGTAGTGGTGTGCTGGTGAGTGTCCAGCCACTGGCTGTCGGGTCAGGGTGAAGGCAGTCTGTCTGACGACACCAGCTTCCATGGTGTCAATATTCCCACCAGGGCTGATGCCCGGCTAACCGACATGCCCCCCCCCCCCCACGAGGAGCTTGGAAGGGGTACCAACAGTTGGCGCTCCTGAGCTAAGGTGAGCGGGCTTCAGCAGACCGTAGGTTAGAGGCATGGCTTCCACACAAGGGCTCTGATCCCTTCTACCCACGCCCCGGCAAAAATAGAAAAGACAGGGAGGGAGATGAGGTCACCTTTGGGAGAGGGGCAGTGTTGGTGAACAGAGTCTCCCTTCTTCCCCTCACGTCCCCAGAGATTCCTGTCCCTGCAGCCATGGAGGGAGGCACAAGGAAGAAGAGGTCACCGGAGGCATTTACAAAAGGGGTGGCTCTGTGTCTCCCTGCTGCTGTCCCTGACTCCAGTGCTTCCCGAGCTGATCCGAAGGCGCTGGGGTGCAGTCATGACGCACGCTGACCAGCAGGCGGAGGGGACAAGAACCACCTTGTTCTCTCCAGTTTCAGCTCAAGATGGAAGGGGTGGGAGAAGAGGACTTCCAACACCATATGACCGAGACGAGACTTAATACCAGAATGTCTCTGTCCGGTCTAGGTCAGAGATCTCCAAGAAGCCTGCTAGGTTGCAGAAAAGGGGGAATTTGAAAAAGTGGAGTTAGTAGCAGTTACTGGAAAAATAAAATCCTTTCATGCTTTTCCATCAATGATTGTAGTTCAAATGGATCACACATTTGACATCACCTAAATATCCATCAAATAGGAATTAATCACAATATAGAACCTCCATTTAGCGGGACTGCATGCAGCTGAGCAAAGGGCCTTATACCCATTTTGTGTGTTTGTTATCAGTCCTGTAATTCCAATAACACGCAACAGTTACCAGCACGTGCTTATTAGGGGTTTTCAACACTTAAATTTTATGTCCTCATTTTAACTAGACAGTTGATAACACTGTAAGTTGAAGAGCCCCTCTTTTCCGTTGGTCTACTCGGATGTGGCCAACATTGGAGAAGCCGCTGTACATCCTTCCTACTACGATTCCCACCATGGAAATATGACCACAATAAATTGGTAACTGGGAATAAAAAATGACTCACAGATCATTACGTCTGATATAATTACACTTTTCTAAAAGGATTTTACAAAGTTTATAACCACGTGTAAAGTAAAGCTTCTGGAAATGCACACATTAAAATATTAAGAGTGCTTGTTCTGGGCGGTGTATATAGACTTTCCCTTAATCATTCCTTCAGCCTTGCCGTCATTTTATGGCTATTCATTAAGTTCTCACTGTGAATCAGAGACACTATACTAGGCACTTGTCCTTTTCAGTTTTATCTAGTAATCAATTCTATGTATCTTTCCCTACAATAAGCATTATTCTTATAATCAGGGCAGGAAATAGGAAGCTTTTTCTTTGTTGAAAAATGAAGTACTCAGCACATAGTACTTAGAACCTAGAGGGTACTGGTAATGGTGGCCATTATTTTATCATTCCGTGAACCTTGGGGCTTCATCTACCATAACTTCTTGAGCAACTATCCTGACCCAACAGTAACGACAGCAAGTATTCCATTAGTATTGATGATGTGCCAACACTATTCTCATACTCATTTTATCTGGTCCTTACGGTAACCATGAGGAAGCAACTCTTCCCATTTTGCACATTGGAAAACTGAGGCAGAAGTGTAGTTATTGTGACACGAGACCTCATCCCTCTACGTCCCCAACCTGAAGTGGACTCAGGGCAATACCCCTCTCCCTCGATCAGAGGACGTGCTCTGTTGGGAAGAATGCAAGCAAGCACAAGGCATACACACACGTGTGTGCGCACACAAACATGCACGTGCACACACTCTCAGCAATGGACTGGGATGGGACTGGCCCGGGGGACTGTAGGTGACTCAGGCAGCCAGAGAGAAAGGCAGCATAACGCAGACAAATGCGAGATAATACGTCTGGAGCCAATGAGCCGAAAGAGAGGGAGAGTAGATATTAAATAAAAAGTCATGAGTCCCTCCAGCCCGGAAAGGGAGTTAGAGGTTATTGGGGAAAAAAAAGAAAGAAAGAAAAGAAAAATTTCTTGGGGTTGTGAGCACCTGTACTGTCAGAGTAAATTTGGGAGATGGGGTCCCTGTGTCCTTCCCTGTGCTTTCCTCCCCAACGGGTGGAAGCTAGGAGGTGGGTCTGGTCTTTCTACGCTGTTGGGCCCAGGTCAGGAGCAGAGGGTCCTTTCTGAGCTGCCGGCAAATGCTGATCGCGGGTCCAAAGCAAGGTGCCGAGTCTGAGTGCCGGGAGGGGGTACCTGGGCACGGTCAAGCAAGAGGCAGGGAGGGTCCGGGCGGGAGATGGGTTTCAAGATCTCAGAGGGAGGAGTCTTCTGGAGGCTGGAGAAACCGGGCAGGAAGGTGAAGTGGGCGTGAATCGCGACGGTCAGGGTGAAGTGCATACATCAAAAGGGCTGAGATTGGGAGGGTTCAAGCGAATAGGACAGATGGAAGATGGGAGAGCCGGGGGAAGTCTTCCGAGGCAGCAGTGTCTGTTTCCATGCTTCACTCCCAAGACTCATGATGCTTTCAGTCACGATGCTGAGATAACCTGACATCTGGGGGAGAGAGGACTCTGGTGCCAAACACAGCAGCTGTGGGTTGTATCCTTTCTGCTGAATACCTGCATTAGCCTGAGCAGGGGACCAGCCTCGCTGCCCTGCGTCTCACTTCCCTCGTGTCTGAAACGTGGAGAGGGTCTGTGGCTGAGGGCAGGTGCTGTGTCTGCCTGAGCTGAGCCTTCCCCTGGGACTTCACAGAAACGTGCGGGCATATCTGGGGAACTGGGGAGGGGTAGAGGGAAGCTTCCTCAAGGGCAGGAATACAACCATGAGAGCTAGAGGGGCCCTCTGGTGCCCAACCTGGGGGCAGAATCAGCAGGGGAGAGTAAGTCTATGGCAGGAATGACCGTGCCCAGCAGAGTGGCAGAGAGGTACAGGAAAGCGGTAGGAAGGAGTGCATTCTTGAGCAATCTGAGAGAGCACGGTGGGTCAGGGCTGCTTGGGGAGCGATCTGCAGGATGCCAAGACTTCCGGGGTAAGCAGGTAGGGCCCAAGGATGCCAGGGTATCCGGACTGCCCAGACGGGTGAGCTGGCAAGAAACTGTAAATATTTCCCTCTTCTTAGTGACTGGTGATAGAGAGGCAGGATACAATTTTCTTGGAGAGGGAACAGGGCTGCGCAAGTCCATTTTACTCAGATTTCAAGAACGTTTCTATTAGGGAAAGGAAGATTCAGGATGCTTTGAGCAGGGAAGAGATTTCAAGGTGACCTTGCGGAAGGAGCCGGCATTATGAAATGTTTTTGATCGAGTAGAACAAGATAAGCTGCTCGTGTTTTGGAAGGGTTCAAAGCCCTGGACACCAGCTGAAATAAGAAAATTCAATTTCTGGCATAAGACTGTGCTTTTTCTGCCTTCTAGGAGAATATACACATCCACCCCACCTCCCCCTAATGAAAGCCGAGCGTTCCTCAGTGGTGATCCCAGCATAAAGAGGGCCGTAAAGGCAGGTTTGCGTGGCACGGGTGATGCTGCCCGCAGGTGTTTGGAGAGAGGATTACTGTTTCAGTCCACGTTCTTACACACAACCCCTCACGTGGCCAGCATTGGGACCCGGGGAAAGGCCCGGGGTTATTTTAGTATCCGGTTTTCTTTTATTCTCCCATAAAAACAATACAGAAAACTCCTCTGTGTTTATCTAAGATGGCCCTGTCCGGCGGAACTCTCTGTGTGGAGGGAAACATGCCATATCCATGCTCTCCAATATGGCAGCCACTAGCCACAGTGGGCCACGGAGCACCAGAAATGTGGCAAATGCTGTGGAGAAACTCGATTTTAAATCTGACCCCATTTTAATTAATTTAAATGGGCGTCCGTGGTTAGGGGCTACCTCATGGGACAGCACAGCGCTCCAAGATTCAGTGGAAAGAGCCAGGTTCACCCAGAATGGGCTTGATTTCCGCCTCTAGCTTTCACTAGCTATGGGACCTTGGACAGGTGTCTTGACCTCTCTGACCCCCAGTCCCCTCACCTGAAAAATGGGGATGATATCTACGCTGCAGGATTGTTGTGGAAATGAGTTACACACATAGACTACATAGCAGGCCATATGCATTTAGTATACTATAGCTGTAATTGATAAGTAATAAGCATGGTCCACAAAGGGCTTGGGATTTCTCAGTTGCCTACATGGGCTCTCACGGACACTGGGGGGGCAAAGCGAGGCTGAGCACTGAGGGGTCTGACACGTGTCGTCCTATGGGAAGGCACTGCAGTGGGCAGTGGGAGGTGAGGAGGAGCCTGTCCCACATGCTGGGCAGCAAGGGGGTCCTGGGCACCGGTGGGAGAGTGGGAGTGGGGAGGGCTGCCTCTCTCCACCCGAAGCTCCGCCCACCACTGATTACTCCCATGGTGGGAAGAGGCCCCTCTCCTAGAGGCTGAGTGCCCCAGGAAGGCCAAGGATGAGAAGCTGCGGAGACAGAGATGGACAGGGAGGGGAAGGGAGGGGAGCCAAACACAAATATGGGGAGAAACGGAGGGGCACAGAGAGACAAGGGTGAGATAGCAACGGACAGTCAGGGACGTCAAGGAAGCTGAGAAACAAAGGAAGATATAAAGACAGACAGATAACCCAGAGCAGAGAACAGCACAGAGGCAGAGACGAAAGGAATAGGCTCAGGGAGAGACAGAGGCAGAGTGAGATGGAGAGACAGAGAAGAGCAGAGCAACACACACACACTCACCGAAGACGAGCTGGAAAGTCAGGCTGAGAGAGAAGAAGCAAACCAGAGAAGCTCAGACTGTGGGAACAGGGAGAGCCAGAGAGGAGAGCTGAGAGGGTCTGGGCGGAGAGGCTCGGGGGACACCCAGAGACCACGGCTCAGGGGAGAGAGGACGCAGGCGGAAAGAGGGTGCTGGGGCCCCGGGGGGCAGTCCAGTGGGCATGGGGTGGGGGCGCCCGGAGCAGGGAAAGGAGCCCAAGATGGGTTTCCAGCAGAAGGGCGGGTTGCAAACACGATGAAGCCAGCCCTGTTTTCTGTCCCTTGGCTTCTTTGTTTCGGCTCCTCACCATCAACAAAGAGGGCTCTGGGGGCAGCGAAGGTTTCCAGAGCCCCTGCTGGCCCGCTCCCCCTCCCTGGGTCTTTCTCCCAAGTCGTTAATCTTGGAAGACAGGTTGGTCTTTTATTAGCTATCTCCAAGGGTCAGCTTAGAAGTATCTGGGGAGATACCGGATCAGAATGTCATTTGTCATCGGGGGCCTGACAGGCAGCCGCATTGATTCCGGGCCTCTCGTCAACTCAGGAGGCAAAAGCTGCTCTCAACCCTGCCCTCGCTGGGGCTTTAATGCCTCTCTCCCGCCCTGCCTTCATGCATCAGGGCAGGGCCGCGGGGAGAAGGGGGCCAGGGTCCACATGTGTCCCGGGGAAAGGTGTGTTCCTGCTCCCTGCAATGCCGTCCCCCACCCAGACCAGCAGTTCTCAGTCTTGACCGCACGGACCCTCCTGTGAGGCTTTAAAAAAGGTGGAGGCCAAGGCTTACCCACAATGGTTCTGACTGAATTACTCTGGAGTAGGGCTCAGGCATTGCATTTCTTCAAACTATCTTTAGGTGATTCTAAATGAGTCGCCAGGACTTGAGATCTGCCCATCTAGATCTTCCCCTGCCTGCCAGATTGCCATGATTCGAGTCTTAGGTCTGGGACACCACCGCTAGGAGGTCTTCCCTGATAACCCTCATTCCAACCAACTCTGTTTACCATACTGCCTGCATTCTCTACAAAGCACCAGTAGGTATCGAAAGTGGCAATTAAGAGCCTGGATTCTCAAGCCAGAGCTTGTGGCTTGGGATCCGTGAGCCACCCCTCAGTAGCTAGGACACCTGGGGCTAGTCATTTATTCCCTGTGCCTCCATTTCCCCTTCTGTAAGAGTAGGAGAGATAAGACTTACTCCTAAGAGCTGTGGCAAGGACTAAATGAGCTCGCAAATCTAATGTGCAGAGGAGAGTGAGTGCTGGGCCTGGAGTGAGCGCCGGATCAATGTCTGCTGTGATTATTACCTTATTTTTGTTTATTTCCCCCTGGATTATCACAGACCTAGGCCACTCTTATCCTCAGCATCATCCCCATTTTACCGAGGAGGAAGCTGAGGCACAGAGAGAGTAGGAGACTGAGCCGAGGGTCTAGGTGTCATCGGGACGGTTCAACCTAGTGCTCAGAGCCAGCAAGGGCACGCGGTCCGTGCAGGAGGCCGCGGCGGTGCTGGGCAGGAGGCCGGCTGAACGCCACCTGTTCAGCTGAGAGCGAAGGAGAGGGCGGGGTAGGAGGGAGTGCGGCTCAGGGTGGTGGAGGCGACGCACGGAGGGGTGGGGAGAGGTGAGGAGGGAAAGGTAAGTGGCACCAGGACCCAAGGGCTCTGGACAGAATACGAGAGTTCTCCTCAGGACTTTAGTTTCTGTCCAAGGCGTGGGGCAGGTCCCTCATCACCTGCCCCTGCAGGTCCCTGATGTCCGGCCCTTGGGTCCTGCCGACTGTGTCCCCGCTTGGAAACCACAGGCCATGGGGGCCTTGTGTCTGAAGTCAGGTGGATGACAGGGAATCAGGGTCAAGACCTCTCCTGCGGATCAGAAGCCCAGCTCCCCCACTCTCCAGCCGCGTGACGTCAGGCGAGTTCCACGGCCTGAGTCTGTCTGGGTTTTCTCATCTGTAAGTGGAGGGGACAGAACCCCCCTGCCAGGGTTGGTGAGGACTGACTGGGGTGGGGCAGCCTGCCTGTCTCAATAAATGCGTACTTGCTATTGTTGCTGGCTCCGACAATCACCTCCTACATGGTGCTGGTACAGGGAAGAATGAGAACTGGTGGAAACTTCCTCGTGGGGGGGGGGGGGGCTGGGAGGAGGGAAGGGTGACCAAGCGTCCTGCTTTCCCTAGACTGAGGACTTTCCTTATACATGTGACTTTTAGTGGTCAGTCCAGAAAAGTCCCAGGCAAATCAGGATGAGTTAGTCACCCTAAAGCAAGATTTAAGAGAATAATATTTAATTCTTCCAAAACGCAAAATCAGTGAAAAAACAAAAAACAGAGAAATGGATTTAAGCTACAGCACAATGGACTGCGGTTAGATCTCATGCAGGACTTCCAGGCTGCTGAACAGAAGGCAAGGTTGGGCATGCCCAGAGCAACCCAGGAGGAAGCTCGGAGCCCTGGAGGGAGCCAGGAGAAACGCGAAAGCACCTGTCTTCAGATGAAATGTCTGTGTCGTCCCCTGGCTGCTCCCGGTGACAGATTCAACTCGGTCTCTCCTGGCCTGTGACCATCAAGCTCCAGAGAGCCAGCAGCGCGTTTCCAAATTCCAGACCTCAGAGGCTTGCGGAAGAGGCTCAGCCGGCTCCTGAGGCGCGGCTGAGGGGAGGGCATACGCTTGGTGGCACACAGCCTAATCTCAGAGAAAGTGTTCCTCTAGAAAGGTTCATGAGAGCCATCCAGGCTGCAGACACGAGGCCGTAACTTCCAATGCCGGGAGCCCTGTGGCGTGTGCTCTCACCTGCCAAACGGCGCTGCGTCGGGTCTGGGATCCGGCAGGTGTACGGCATATTATCTGCAAATGAAGGTCACGGCAGCTCCCCGTGCTTCAGAAGGACAACTGGGAAAGGGATGCCGCAGGATCCAGGCGATTCAGAACCCCTTTCTAACCTGCTGTGTAGACGGGAGAAAGGGGGTGGGGCAGGGGCAAGGGTGATTGCAGCCACTCTCTGCATGCGGAGCCAAAACAGGGGCGCCCAGGGCCACACAGCAAGCTAGAGCGCTTCCACGGAACGGGGAACGTTCCGGGCCCCCCACTGAAGCGGACAGAGCCGGGGTGTGTCATCACTCCTGGAAGGGATCGCATCACACTCCACAGCCGGAGCGCAGCTCCTTATCTGCGGGAACGCCATGCTCCAACGGGTTCCTGACGCACAGCCTGAGGGCCATGAGGTGGGACCCGCGGCGACTAGAGGGGACAGAAGCCCGGGGCAGCCTCTCTGTCTGACTTCAGGGGGGGGCCGCTAGGAGCACAGATCCAGCTTCATTTTCCCCAATTTCTTATTAGGAAAACTTTCAAATATTCATGAAAGTTCTAAGAGACAGGCCACAAAGATCACCCAGATTCAACAGCTGATATTTCGTGACGATTGGCCTATCAGCTAGCCATCTACCCACCGGCCGATCAGTCTATTATCTATTTGCGTGTATGGGTGTTTCTTTTTTTCCTGAACCATTTCAGCTACACACATCATGACTCTTCCCCACCCAGTCCAGTCTCCTGAGAGCAGGGGGTTCCTCTCACAACCACAGCATCATTCCTACACCTAAGAAAATGAACAAAGATTCCAGAACATCTACTATCCCAATTCAAACCCCCTCAGCTGTCCCCAAAATGCATTTTAAAGCTGATTTAAACCACTATCCACTCAAGATCCACGCACGGTATTTGTTGTTTGTCTGTTCTATCTTTCGATTGAGACCAGCACTGCTACCCTCCCCAAACACATGCCGATTTTTATGACGTTGGGTTTTTTTTGTAGTCCGGACGAGTTGTCTCGGAGACCATCCCACCTTCTAGATCTGTCTGATGGCTTCCCCATGTTGTTATTTGATTTGTGGCCCTGTCCCCTGTTCTTTCTGTAAACTGGAATTTGAGTCTAAATTAGATTCAGGTTAAATTAGATTCTAGAGAATTCAAATTAGATTCAGGTTAAATTAGATTCTAGTTAATTCAAATTAGATTCCACTTTTACCTTTTTGGCAAGGATCCTTGGTGGACGATGCTCTGTGCTTCAGAGCGCGCCCCGTCAGGAGGGGCGTAACGTCAAGGTGGCGGTCACCACGACACCCACGGGAAGGCACGCTTCACCCCCCTTTACTTTAGAAAGGCAGCGACAGGTGACTTGTGGGCACTGGACAAAATTTCTGTCCCCAGTAACCCTTCTCCTGGAGGCGAGAGCATCCTTTGCTAATTCTCACCTGAGATGATTCTTATGTGGCAAATTTAAAAATGATATTTTTCTGACATTCTGTTACTCCATCTGTATCAGCTGGTATTCTTCTTAAAGCAGCTCTTTCTTTTTGTTTCTCTCTCTCCATCCCTTCCTCCTTCTTTCCCTCTCCCTCTGTCTCAAGAGTCCCTGTGGACTCAGGAAATTTTAGGCATTCAATGTATGTATAACAATGTATAACAATCAACGACTGTTGTTTCTCATGTCCCAAATTTGGACATTACAAGTCCCGTAAAGCTGGATCAGGGGCTCTCTTGACACATCGCCATCATTTCTGACACTTCCTTGCTCCCCAGAACAATGAGAGGACCCAGGCTCACCTCACCTGCCCCAGACTAGGAATCGGCCATTTCTCCAAGGAACATGGCTCCTCCCAGTGAGGAGTGGTATTTTTGAAGCAAGATCTGGGCTTCAGGTGTGAGAAGCGTGGATTCCGCCACCAGAGAGCCCAGCTTCGATCCTAGCTCTGCCACCTGCTGGCTGTGTGCCCTTTGGCAAGTCACATCACTGTTCTGAGTCTCAGTTTTCTCATCCGTAGAATGGGGATAATAACTATATATCCTACTTTGTGCGATTATGAAGACACATTATTAACTATGCTCCCATTTGTAAAGCTGTTCAAGCAGTACTTGGCACAGAGTGAGTGCTCCACAGATGTTTGCTAAATATATAATGCCTCACACTTTATGCAGATGGAGGGACAGGGTGGAAAACACCCTCAGGCATCCACAGGCAGAAGAGAAAACTTTATTTTTTTTAAAGAACTGTTCTATTCAATTAGGATAAGCATAAGTAAAAATACCGTTATATTTATTTTTACTCTTTCCTTTCCTTCTATTAATGACAGCTGATACTGTTTTGACATTTGGAGTCTTGAAATAAAGTTTCCTTTTCATGAAAAAGTAAGCAAATTTTTATTGAAGTAAAACATGGCGATGCAATTTGACATTTCCTTTTATTTATCTTTTTTAAAGATTTATTTATTTATTTGAGCAGGGAGAGCCAGAGGGAGAGGGAGAGGGAGAGAGAATCTCAAGCAGACTCCACGGCCAGGCACAGAGCCCAATGGCAGGGGTCCATCTCAGGACTCTGGGATCACAACCAGGGCCAAAACCAAGAGCTGGACGCTTAACTCACTGTGCCACCCAGATGCCCCTCGACATTTCCTTTTAAAATAAATGTATTCCAAAAAGCAAATAAGCCAGGTTTTTTAAAACTAAATACTAATTTCTGTGGAATGCAGATATATCAAAAATGAATGATGAGGGCATGGGAGTGACCAAGGTTTGGGCAACACCGTAATCAAGTTGTCTGGGGACTCCCATTGTTTGGAATGATTTTAAATGTAAAATTGAAATAATTTTAATATTGTCTGGATGCATGTGCTATGATGTCCTCTAACACTTGGGTCTTTCGGGGGCTGATGGACTGACCAGAAAGTATACGAGATCTCTATGTGACAGTGGGAACAGAGCTTTTAAGGTGAACATTCCTGACTCTACTTACCCACCTTAATAGTATTCTCCTCATTCTCTTTCCTGTGATGATATGTGGGTAGAAGGAGGCTAAAATTTTGAGAAGTGTTGCTCCTGGGAAAGACCGTATACGCTATGCTGGGGCTTCTTATGATCTATAGATGCCTTGGTCAGAAATGCTCATCGTACACACAGCAGTAGAGGTCCCACACTGTCTGCCTGACGCATTCTCTATCCATGGAAAACAAATTTCCCTGTCCAGTTGCAACAGCTTTTGACTTCTTTTTATCGTTCCCAGGACCCCAAAGAGCCATGACTACCAAAATGGGGTTTATTGACCAGGAAGCTTACAGAGATCTAAAAAGGAACTTGGTCAAGAATACAGGATAAAAGGGAGCAGGAGTCAAGGTCAACGGCACTGCCAGAGCTAAGGATGACCACCCTCAAACTGAGAAAGCTGAAGCAGAGAGTCTGTATGTGGGGTTTGCCTCATTAGCTCGAAGATTCCATTTAATGCTTTGACATCTGACTCAACCATCTTTCTTTTTTTCCTATTTTATTTATTCATTTTAGAGAGAGAGTGTGTGTGAGATCAAGGGAGGGGCAAAGGGTAAGGGAGAAAGAATCTAAAGTGGACTCTAAACTGAGTGCAGAGCCCGACACGGGACTCGATCCCACAACTGCGAGATCACGACCTGAGCCGAAACCAGGAGTCAGACACTCAACAGACTGAGCCACCCAAGTGCCCCTGACTCATCAATCTTTTAATGAGCATCTATTATGTGCACTGAGGAGACCTAAAGACATGTCATGTAGCATTGCCTAGTGATTCCAGATGTTGTGAATACGATTAACTGATGGCACGGGTTGGAAACAAGGTTTTAATCAGGTAGCAATTCCAGGATCATTAGGAAACCACTGTTTAGAACAGTCACTACAGAGAGACTATTTCTAGGAACTTGGAGATCATTAAAATGGGAGCGGTGCCTTAATCCAGCTGGATTAGGACCCTTTCCGGAGTACGTCTGAGTGTAGAGTATATGTAAAGTGACAGTGTTTCCTAAACCAAAAATTGGGACACACAATCTGCCAAAAATAAGTGTCTGTGGGGATAGCAAGACAGGCTATTTTAAGTTGGAACTCCCCCAGAAAATCTGGGGTGTAAGCTTCTGAAAATCACCGTAAGGGGCTCACTCTAGTGCCTTCTGCACACACAATTTTAGCGTTTGTGCATTTCTCACATGGCCACAGCATCTGCCAGCAGTTGTGTTTGCATGTGCTTCGAGATAGATGGCGGGGAGTGGGGGGAGAAAGGGAGGACGGGGGCTGGGGATGGGAACCCAGAAGCTCTTTCATGTGCACAGAATACAGAACTTCTGGGCATAAACAATGGAGGCAGAGTTCTGTAAAGAAGTTAGAAGATTGAGTGGGATGTCCTGATCTTCCCTCTTCTGGAATCCTCCGCTGAAATCATCAGAAGACAGCTTCTCAAATCAGATGTCTTTATGGAATGGTACCTACCTGGAGAATTTTTTTAATGTTCAAATTTTAACTTTATTAAAACGGCAGAATAATTAGGAGCAACAGAGCATGACTACTGAGTAAGAACCTTCCAGTCGGTTGAAGTATACTTCTATCAATCTCAACAAACAACGAGGGATACAGAATTAAGAACAGCCAAGTGGAATGGGAGTGGACACTGTGTAGTCAGGATTTGGGGGCCTTGTATCCCCAAATGGTCATTCGATAAAAAATGGTTGAATTACTGAATGAACACTACATAAATTACAGACTAAGTGACTTATATATATTCATTGTCTTTTACTTTAGAATCTTGAAAAACAAATCTCATTGGCTGAGATAAGACTATGAACTGATTCATCTTGGATTAAATGGACTCACACTGGTCCAACTGGCTGTAACCGTAAGGGTAGGTCACACAGTACAAGCAGTGCCAACCATTAGATAAGGTCTACTAGTGGACATTGCAAAGGAGACACAGGTTAAGCAGACACTTCAACTTGATCTCAGCCTCCAATCCTTCTCTGCTAAGAAGTGGCAAGAACTCTTCATCAGTGTGCCTAAGAGAGTTACCCTGGTCTGGTATGAATGACCAGAGTCCCACGTTGTTTTATTCTGTGCTGGAATAGTCATGTCTTACCTTTATTCTAAAGTCCTAAGCCTTGTTCTCAATTTACTCATAGTACTTTGTTTCTATGGCAGATGCTATTTGTTCCCATTTTGCTGCAATATTACAGCTCATTCTCTCCCCCTCTCCGTGCCCCGCCCCGTCTCCGTCTGTCTGTCTGTCTCTCTCTTCCCAGCTCCCTCACCAAGTGCCCTGTTGCTATACTTCTGTCCTCTTCAGCATTAGACTCTTTCCTGCAGAATGAAGACTCTGTTGGGGAACTCAGGGAGGGCTAGTTACTGTGTCTGGGTGAGAAGAGGTAGTTATTCTTGCGTCCGATCTGAGCTGTAAGTAGGCTCTGTCGCACAGGGAGATGCAGCCGTGGTCCCTTCCGTACAACAGCATTAGAAAGAGCACGTAACAGGCATGATGGTTTAATCACTCTCTTCGCAATATTATATGGCCTGCACTTATAAACGCGGTGGTGATATATGGTTGGTTATCTGCATCCCTTCTAGTCCTGACAACGAGAAATGGTCCGCGGTCTCCTGGGGACGAGAGTAGAACGGGCTTGCCGGGTAGTGCTTTCCGCCAAATGCTGCCAGCTCTTCCCCGGGGCACGTAGGGACTTGCACTTCCTCACCCTCTCGAGGTTAGGCATGGGCACGCGACTTGTTTTGCCAAATGAAGTGTGAGCAGGAATAGGACACGTCACGTGTGAGCAGAAACTTTAAGACCCAGAATGTGATTTTCCATGCACGTCTTTCCCCTGCCGTGGTGCTGGCCACACTCCAGAGTGGCTGCTCCATCTATCTGGGTCCCGGAGACGGGAGGAGAAGCCCCAGCTGACCCATGATGGATTTCCGCTCAAGCTATGGAGATGTGGGCTAGTTTGCTCCTACAGAGGAACTCAGCTCATCCTGGTTGACATATAGGTTATATGTGCAACATGAAACGTTTCTTTCAGGAGTTTATTCATTCTATCTATCCATTTGTTCCAACATATATTATGCACTTATTGTGCAAAAGATACTTAAAGAGAAATGGGATTGAAAAAGTGTCATCAAAGAGTACATATGATTTTATTATGTGTGTGTGTGTGTACAGATGTATATAAATGTGTGTGTGTACATAAATATACTTGCTTGCATAATGGGACTGAGTTCTGACCATGGGTAAGGCAGAGTGCTAAGTACTCTGCATGATGAATTAACTCAGGAAGTTTGTTTAAAAATTAGAACCATTTTACAGTTTAGGGGAAACAAACAAACAAACCAACCAACAAACCAACAAACCTGAAGCTCGCAAAGGCTCTGGCACTTACCCCACACTGCATAGCGAGTTAAGTGGCAGATCTGGGGTTCAAACCAAGGTGTGTCAGCCTCCAAACTATTTAACCTCCACGCTCTCTCGCCTCTTTCCAAACACTATGACAGTTCTGTGTTTGTTCAGAGAACCACAAGAAAGCAAAGAAAAATAAAAGCTCTGCCCTTTCAAATGCTTGCAGCCGGGCACACTCTCGGGTCTCCTTTGACAGGCTGTCTTCCCTTCAAAATGAAAAGAGAGGAAGCAGGGAGAGAAATAAAGGGCAGCAGTTCGGCGGAGCAGATACCTGCGTGCGGGCCGGCAGAGCCCATCCACCCGGTCAGGAGCCCCCGGAGTCGGCCCCTCTGCTCCCCCCTCCGCTCCCCCCTCCGCCCGTTCTGCGAGCATCAGCTGAGGCTGCCCGTGACCCGAGTATGGGAGCATCTCCGCAAATTCCGTGTTTTTATACGGACTTAGGAAAATGTGAGGGATGATGGCAGGAACGCCCCGATACCATCATTCTTCAACAACCATGGAGAGAAGATGACAGGATGGAAAGGTAGTTTCTTATATCCGGAAAAGATGTGTGGGACGAGATTAGAAATACTGAGGAGACAGAGACTTTTTTTTTTCGGCAAACGCTTTTTCCATTCTTAAAGCTTTCAAACTTAACGTAGGAGTTTCCTGGCCACAGAGGGAGCCAATAGAGGCAGCCCCCGAGAGAGTCACTCATTCATTCATTCGAAAATCACTTTCCGAACGTGCACAGCGTAGGTGACTGGGGTGTGAAGACAGAAACAAAATTTTCTGTAACAAACATTTACATGAAACCTACTACGCGCTAGGTACCATCCTAAGCAGGCGTCAACTCGTATAGCGCTCACAAAACTCAAGACACACGGACTCTTGTTATCTCCACTTTAGAAGGGGAAACAGGCACAGAGAAGTTTGATTACCTTGCTCAAAGTCACACAACCCCCCAGCAGGTCTGGCTCCAGCACCATGCTCCCTACTGCATAGCCTTTTGTGGGGTCTTGCTCCTCAAGTTCACAAATCCGCAGCAAAGAGGAAGTTAGAAATAAATCACTTTTTTTTTTTAAACCATGCGAAAGCTATTTTAAACAAGAGATCCAAGGAGGAAGATTCAGGTCTACCTGGGAACATGAGGGAGAGCGGTCCTGGGAGAGAGACATTTAAATGCCTTGATGCATGTGTTAGCATGGGCAGGTGGAGGGAAGGGCCTCTGAGGTGGAGAGAGCACTTGAGCAAGTGCCCAGAGGCACAAGGCAGCCGGGGCTGACTGGCAAAGTGCTGAGGCACAGAGCTGCAAGGGAGGGCAGGAGCAGATGAAGCAAGGAATGCAGGCAGAGGAGGGTCCCAGAAGGAGGCTCTTGTATTCCTACTGAGGCATTGCTGGGGGTGAGCGGCTGCCTTCCTGCAGTGCTCATACGCCCAGAATGAAAGCATCGGGCTGTTGGCAGATCTCTCCCCACCTGCACTTCAAGAAATGCCTGGCGTCAGTGTGGAGGGCTGGCTGGGAGGGAGGGAAGCATATCTGTTCAGAGAAAGGCCCCTGGAATCAGACAGCTCAGAGCTCAAGTCTCAGATCTGTTTCTACCTCCATGACCTTAGGCAATTAGTGACTGGATCTGCCAAGCCTCAGCTGCCAAATGGGTGGCCGCAAGAATCATGCACGAAGGGGTCGTTAGCTCTGTCACTGGTATGTTTGTATTGGCTTTGGATGTAGGTATACCACTTAAGAGGAGATTACTGTACAACAGATGAAGGGGAACTATAACGCTAGTGACCTATCATGAACACGGTTGTTTCCTCCATTCCACAGTGGGAAGGATTTGTTGGCACGGATTCATCCATGTTCCCACACCAGGATCCCTTCAAGACCAAATGCAAGGTTAAGTTGGTCTGTTGTCAGCAGAGCTGATGTGGGAAACCAACTCATACTCTTGGCTTCGTAATTAAAGGCTCTAATCCAGTGCTGCTCAAACTTTAATGTGCACACAAGTCACTTGAGATCTTGTTAAAAGGCATCACGAGAAAAAAAAAGGAATTGCAACTATGTGTGGCAGTAGATGTTAACTAGACTTACCATGGTGATCATTTGGCAATATATATAATTATTGAATCATTATGTTGTATACCTGAAAGTAACATTACATGTCAGTTATATCTGCATTTTTTAAAAAGCAAAAAAAATCTTAAAAACAAATACAAATCAGTTTAAAAAAATTTTAAAGGCAGATTCTGATTTAGTAGTCCATGGAGGGCCATAGGTAATGCCCATGTTCCTGTGCCAAGGATCACCCTTGGAGTAGTAAGGTCTCAATCCACTGAGATCGCCATCATCTGAAGACCTAAATTGCCCAAACCAAGAGTAAGAATGAAACCCAATACCTCTCATTAATTGGCTTAATCACTCATCTTTCCCATTAAATATTTGCTAAGCACCTGCTATACTCCAGATCTTAGAAAAACAAAGATCCATACACCATAGGTCCTGTACCCAATCAGCTTGTCCCCTATACAAATGGAGAAGGAAAGGACAAAGGGGACTGACTACTTCTGCAGAGCCCACATCATATACTCCATCTCATTCAATTCTCCCAAAAGTTCTATGAAATTGCAATCATGCTCGCCACGTTGGAAAGTAGTTAACTATAATATAAGGAGTAAGGAGAACTACCCTCCCCTGCAAATTGATCAGCCAGCTGGGGGCGTTGGGATTTGAAGCCAGGTCTTTCAGATTCCGCTGCCTTGTTTATACTTTACAACTGAAAGTTGATTGCATTCTGTTTTTATTTACTCTGAACTTGACTGTGCCTCTTTAGGTTTAGAGAGTGAACTTTTTTTTTTTGCTCATAAATTTAATTGCTGACATAAAGGGAAAAAATCCTGATGTAATTGAACAAGAAGATGTTTACAACCCTCTTCGAGCCATAGAGCTGCTGGCACACAAAATTTATGACAGCTAGGAGAGGGGAAATAAAAAGATGGGGAAGACCAAAACAGATGTGGCTATGGAAATGTCGTGTTAATATATGAGTTGATGACCCGACACTGGCACACTCAGTTGGATAACTTTTTGGAGATCATTTAACCAGCTAATGAAGATTTACTTAATAAACTCTCAAACTTGCCAAAGCTAGCCTCCTAAAAACAACCCTATAAATTACAAAGAAAGTGGCGTGTTAAAGAGTCATGGTGGGTGTTTAAGGATGGAGTGAGATTGCCAGGTTGTAAAGGTCATTGTCCAGGAGCTTGCAGCCGTCACTGGAGGGCTGGCAACCTTTCAGGAGAGCAGCTCCTGTGTTTGCACCCAAGCCAGATAAATGCGTACAGATGTTCCTTGAACTTGATCAACTTGCTTCTCAGCATGAATACAAAATTGATTGGGCCAAATCAGAGCTCGTGCCAGTGAAGGCTGGCTGCATACAGAAATAAAATCAGCCACCTCCCATTTACTTAGAAGTCTCTGGCTTAAAATATACTGGAGGAAAATGTGCGCTTCACTTTGGAGCAAGAGCCAAATTGCACAGCGACAAAATTATTCCCATCATCATGACAGCCTCAGCCAATCGCTCCCTTTTTTAATGTGCTGAAAGGAGGCAAGTTGGCATCATTAGAAGTATTTTTTTTTCCAAAAATACATCATGAAATATGGAGAAACTAGAGACAGAAGAAGGGGGCCCACGCTTCAATCTAATTCTGAGACTGGACTACTGAGCTGTTGTGGATGTACTTTGAGGGCCCTAAGAAAAGAGATTGTATTTATTGCTTCCTGCTTCCCTTGATACTCTAGATTAGCAGGGTCACCAACAGTGTTCCTCTAACTCAGTTCCTGTTTTTCAAGTGATACCCCTTTCACTCAATGATGATCCCCAGAAATATTTAATTGTCACTCTTGCTTGATGGACTACAAGTGCATCATGTCTTTTGTTCTTAAGTACTTAGTCAAGGACATAATGGATATGGCATACTTCTGTTTCCTCTTCCCAAACTTATCTGATGTTCCTTTCATCCGCCCCCCTGTCCTTTATTACCTAATGAAGTTCTAGAAGCCAATCCAGGATATGCTGATATAGAAATTGCCTAAAATGGAAAGGTTAACTTAGATGGTGCTCAGCCAGCCTCACCGAAGGATCCCTGTTCTTGAACTATGATGTGATGCTTCTTCACACCCATCTTCGTCCTTCATCTTTTCCCTCTGGAAAAGGATTTTTTACTCAGCCCCAGCGAGTCGGCATGCTCCTCACTCAGTTTCAGCAATTCTGATGTCCAGATGTCTTATGCCCTTTTAATATCTGTTTCAGATAATCGCCCTCATCACTGAGAAGTGATAGCATGCATATTTTTCTGTGCTGAACTGCATTTTGTTCTTTTTTTGAACATCATCCTTGGAAATTAGATTTTGCTATCTTGGGTTGTTTCTAGTACATGACTAAGAGTTTCTTGCCAGCACAGTTACTTAATATCCCTTTCCAGAATATTACTTAAGGAGCAAAGGAGTAAATTCTTCATAGACCTGTAAGAATATGTCCTAATTTTGACTTGGGAGGAAACTGGTTGCTATTGATTTTAAGGATGAAAGTTACACAGATGAAAGGGGAGCATTTATGCAAAACTGAGCCCAGTAATTCAAGAATGATCAAAGGTTTTACATCACATGTCAAGTCAGATCAATTGCTGGTAATGTCTGGCAGATGGTGGTGAGAAAGATTCTGAGTTCAGATTGGATGAGAAAATACGGCGGGATGGTTCAGTAATGTCCCCCATGGGCTTCATATATATAGAGAGAGGAGAGCAGCCATTCACTTTTTAAAATGCTAATTCTGGAATAAGAGAATCCACAGTTTTCTGATACATCTATCAGGTGCAATGACAAAGAAGTTTCAAGAAAAAGCAAAAATTTCCAGGATAAAGTATCAAGTGGTCTTCCCCAAAACTTATATCAAAAAGTTTAATTATATGTGCCAAATCTGATTAATTAATGATTGTCAGGACCGCTGAGTTAAGTTCCATGATTGGCAAATAATGTCCACAAATGAAGAAGTGGACATGGTTCTACATGTATCCTACATTCAGCACTCCCAGCTTTGCTCAATATGCCATTTAGTCTGTCTTGGGAAAGGAATAAGGCAGTAAAGGCTTTAAAAGTATCCTACAGAGTCAAGGCATAAGTTAAGCTCATATCTGTTACCGAAGAAGCGGAAATTAGTTGAATATGGCAAAATGCCAACAATCCTACATCCGAGATTTAGAGAATAGACTTCCTTCCAGCCCATATGAAATATTTACAAAAACTGACCATATATTGGTCATAAAGCAAGTATCAATAGAATCGAGACCACACTCCAAAAAGATACAGGAAAACAAAAGTAAAACTTCCAAGCAATTTGATAGCCACATGAAAAACTCACCATATATTTGCAAATTTAAAAACATGCTTCTAAATAATTCAAAGATCACCTGACATGACTTATTTATGTGTATATTTTCTTTTTCCTCCTGTGAATGCAACCTCCAAGAGGTCAAAGAGCTATGTTCGCAACACTACCGCAGCACGCACAGAATAGAAGATTCTTTGAGTCACAAGAAGGGCATGTTATATGAGTAAATGAATATCAACACTTACAGGATTCTATTTATGGAGTACTTTAAGAGAAACGAATAGCCTTAAATACATTCCCAAAGAAGAAAAACAGATCACGAGCTAGAGACTTAGTTTGAGATATCAGAAAATAAACAGTAAATTCAAAGAAAGTAGAAAGAAATGGTTTTTAAAGTGTGCAGAACTCAAAGAAACAGGAAAAAAAAGGAATGCGAAAGGAACAAAACAATGATTTGACCAATTATAATCCTTTTCTTAAAGAGCATTTTTTAAAAGATTTATTTATTTATTTAAGAGGGGTGGGGAAGTGTAGAGGGAGAGGGAGAGAGAATCCTAAGCAGACTCCGTGCTGAGCATGAAGCCCCACATGGGGCTTGATCTCATGACCCTGAGATCATGACCTGAGCCAAAAAGAAGAGTCAGACGCTCAACTAACTAAGCCACCCAGGCACCCCATCTTACAGAGCATTTTTAAAAGGACAGAAAAAGAGCAGAAATGTCAGTTAATTTTATAAGGCTAATATGACCCTTGATACGAAAACCAGGCAAGGAAAATTATAAATCAATCTCATGTATGGATTTAGATGTAAAAAACCTTTAAATATTGGTAAAGAGCACCTACTAGCATAATAAGAAATGAAGGGAGAGCCATAACCAAGTAGAGCTTGTTCCAGGAATGTAAGGATGGTGTAACATGAGAAAATGTCCTAATATAAATTACTACTAAAAGAGAAAAATGATGACTATCTCCACGGAGGCAGAAGAAACATTCAGCAAAATTTCTCATTCATTCATGTGTTTAAAAAAGAAATGTTCGCAACTAGGAATAGTAGGAAAAATCTTTAACATTTGAAGAAACATTTGCATTTGATAGGATTATCTGTGTAAGAGAAACAAGAGACTGTCTAGGCAAACCATTAGATTTGTGCGTATATATATATATACACACAAACTCGAATAAAACTAGCTTATTTGAATACCACCAATAATAAGTTAGGAAATGTAATTTTTAATGTCTTATTCATAGTGGTAAACAAAATACATGATTTTATGAAATAAACCTAATGAAAGATCCCTAAATCCTTTATGGGAAAAAAAATACAACACTTTATTGAAAGATATGAAAGAAGAGCATTGGGAGAGATATACCAGGTCCATGGGTGGGAAAATACACTATGATAAAGATGAAAATGTTCCGGATTAATCTATGCAATCAAATGCAATTTCAAAGATTTTCTGTCATAAAATTTGACAAGCAAACCCTAAGATTCACAAAGAAAGGTCGGAGCCAAGAATAGGCAAGAGAGCTTTGAGTAAGAAGGACAAAGATGAAATATTGTAAGATGTAAAGACTGGTTATCAAGCTAGGTAAAAGGGTGTGGATTTGGTGCAAAGACAGGAAATTAGAAAAATGTAAAAAAAAAAAAGAAGAGCTACAAAAACAAATCCAGAATATGAGACAATATTTGTAATGAATAAAACCAGAATATATAAAGAGCTCCTAAAGTCAATAAGACAAAACTGAGTCAAAAAAAAAAAAAAAAAGCAATAGTAATTTACGCTAAAGGGAACATAAATCTACAACAAACATTTTGAGAAGGTGCTTAGGGAACTGCAATTAAAAAAATCATATCAAATGATCAAGGTTAGGTAGAGATGTGGAGAATTTGTACGTTTTTATTGCTAGTAGGAGTGAAAGTTTTTACAATCGCTTTGCAGAGGAATTTGGAGGTATCTGCATTGCATTAATTCTAAGATTCTTTTCAACCTCCAGCCCCCCCACCCCTACATTTTAACATTTCTAAAATCCAGATTCATTTTACAATTTGGGGCATCTCAAGAGTCTAAATGATAGCAATTTTGTTGCAACTTATATTAGGTGGCCTCTTAGTTTTAATAAAATCTGTAGTAAAGGTGAAGATGCTCATACTCTGTGATGCAGCAGTTTGCTTCCTAGATATAGCTCTAAGAAACTCACAACTATACACAAAGGTATGTGTTGGGCTGATGGGGTTTGGGAACCCTAGAGGAGCAACCCCAAAATGGCGGCCGAGCCTCCATCTTGTCTCACCCTGAAGCTTCCCCCTGGGACTTTCCACCTCCAGTGGACCCCCAGAGACACATCATCTCCGGGAGAACAGAACTTACTCAGGAAACTGAGTTCAATTTCACACCTTATATGGTTATGTACTACTTACAAGCGGAACCACCCCTCCCTCCCCCTATAAAACTCTGCCTGTATCAACCCCTGGCACGACTTCCCCAGTCTCATTCCTCAGAGGCCGTGGAACCTCGCCCGAGAGCACCCCCATTAAAGCTTGCTCTCGAACCATCTTGCCTGGCTCCTTTCTGTTCATCCACCACCGCCGACTCAAAACCTGACGTATGTACAGTGTTGCTCATAGCAACATTTTTTACTTAAAAAAATTTTATCCTAAAAAGCTGGTAAAGTTGGTTTCTTTAACACTTGCATCAATAAGAACTATTGTCTACTGTTGCCAGTAAAGTGGCTTTAAACAGGGAAAAACGTGCTCTCTTCCATAAGAAGTCCAGGAGAGTTGCTTCATTTTGTGACTCAGTGATCACCTCAAGAACCCAGCTTCTTTCCAGTTCTCTGCTTTGCCAGGGTTGGCTTACTGGCCCCTTCTCTTATACTTGTTCACTTCTTGACCACATTTCTGACTTAACAATAATATCTTGGGCTTCAAATTCACCCTTTATTCTTCTATGACATTTGTTTCAACTTTTTTATCTTCAAATAATTATAGAGGCACATGAGGTTGTAAAGACAGGAGGAAGATGTGCTATGTACAAACCGCCCAGTTCCTCTTAATAGTTACATCTTACCTAACTTTAACACAATATCAAAACCAGGAAGTTGATATTGATACAGTGTGCCTGTGCATAGCTGGATGTCATTTTGTCACATGTATACATATGCGAAACCACCACCAGAGAGGAGAGAACCATTCCATCACCACAACGATTTCCCGGTGACATCCTTTATAGTCACACTCCTTGTGCTCTCTCCACCCATCCCTAACCCCTGGGAATCACTATTTTGTTGTCTTCCTATCATTAAAACAGTAAAATACTATCCTTTGCTTCCTTTTCAAAGCATGACAAAAATTGGATGGATGGATGGATGGATGGATGGAAGGATATATGGGACGGACAGATGGATGCAAGGAAGAAATGATAAAGCAAATGTAACAAAACATTAGTTATAGAATCTGGGGCTATGGTTCTTCACTACACAACTCTTTAATTTGTCTGTATGCTTGAAAATTTTATCCATACAACGTTGTAACAAAATTAACCTAAATGTCCACCAATAGGGAAACAGATGGGTAAATTATATTTCTACAATGAATTACTCGACAGCATTTAAAATGAAGGAACTAACTCAACACCCAAAGAACAAATAATCTAATCAAGAAATGGGCAGAAGACATGAACAGACATTTCAGCATTAAGAAGACATCCAAACGGCCAACAGACACATGAAAAAGTTCTCAACATCACTCGGCATCAGGGAAATACAAATCAAAACGACAGTGAGATAAAACTTCACACCAGTTAGAATGCCTAAAATGAACAAGTCAGGAAACGACAGGTGTTGGCGAGGATGCAGAGAAAGGGGAACCCTCCTACACTGTCAGTGGGAATGCAAGCTGGTGCAGCCACTCTGGAAAACAGTGTGGAGGCTCCTCAACAGGTTGAAAATAGAGCTACCCTATGACCCAGCAATCGCACTACTGGGTATTTACCCCAAAGATACAAATGTAGTGATCC
>CM052890.1:22037873-22062942 GCA_028534135.1 Potos flavus
TGTGTGTGTGTGTGTGTGTGTGTGTGTGTGTGTGTGTACAATGGAATATTATGCAGCCATCAAAAAACACAAAATCTTGCCATTTGCAATGACGTAGATGGAACTAGAGGGTATTATGCTAAGTGAAATAATTCAATCAGAGAAGGACAATTATCATATGAGCTCGTTGATATGAGGAATTTGAGAAACAAGACAGAGGATCATAGGGGAAGGGAGGGAAAAATGAAACAAGTTGAAACCAGAGAGGGAGACAGACCATAAGAGGCTCTTAATCTCAGGAAACAAACTGAGGGCTGCTTGAGGGGAGGTGGTCGGAGGGATGGGGTGGCTGGGGTATGGACATTGGGGAGGGCATGTGCTATGGTGAGTGCTGTGAATTGTGTAAGACTGATGAATCACAGACCTTTACCCCTGAAACAAATAATACATTATATGTTACTAAATAAATAAATAAATAAATAAATAACATGAAGGAGCTAAATCCATATGTAACAATATGGATACATCTCAAAAACAGCAGTTGGATTAAGTTGCAGAATAACTCATGTGATGTAATAACACATAATATCACAAGGATAAGCTCCATTTTGAGGTTGTTTTTCCTACTTGTTTTCGTAATTGATTACATCACGTGTCATCTGGGTATTGGTGAGGATATGGGTGCATGTTTAATTCTTTTTTATTTTTCATATCTGAAATCTCTTATTATTAAAGAAAACTTGAATAAAAAAGAGATGCTACATAGAGGCCTGCAGACAAGGGAAGATACTGGATCAAAAGTAAACTTCAGGAAAGTGTGAGTCAACTTATGCTAACTTATGCACACGTCCCCTTCTAGTTTCTCAAGGTATGGGACACGTGTGCCAATTACTTTAAAGAACAAGGGACTTTGGGGAGAAAACACGCTACCTTTACATGGCCTCAATCCATGCTAGCTTTAGGTGTTTAGAGACGTCCCATGATAGCATCAGTACACAAGAAAGCAGACAAATTTCACACCCATTTAGTAATTACCCCTGGGAGCATGGCTCACTAGTGCAAAGCACTGGTTACCATTACGAATAAAACCTACAAAGCCCTTTAAGACAAAAGAGACTAAGAGCTTGGATTGTGCAGTCAACAGACATAGGCAGACAAATATTTTCTAAAAACCCAAACTGCTCGTGCTTTTCTCATCCCAGAAGTTAGGACAGTGTTCCCTTCGGTGAGGAGAAATGAGTTTTGATCTTCTGAGGACCTGGAAATATGCCATTTCTCCGTCTGGGTGGCTATGACAAAAGTGTTCCCTGTATAATTATCCACAGGACCATTCACATGTTTTATGCATATCTCCGTATTTATGTTGCACAATAAAAGAAGAGGTGTCCTAAATCTGTGTGAATTAGGCCTGGTGGCTCGGAATACAATTTTTAGTAACAGTATCATATGTGAACTCAAAAGCTGCTGTCTCTCAAATACTTTGGATGGAAGTGAAAGTGGCATGCTTGGAAAAACCGTGAAATGACTCAGAAGTGGGCTCCAGGCTCACCAGAGAAAATCACATGCGAAAGGCATGTGAACATCGGAGGGAAATTGTTTCCTGAGATGTGAGTAAAAAAAGAAGTCTCATTTCCAAATTATAATTCTGTGTGTAATTTAAAGTATGTGTGCAACAAAACAATAAACTCATTATTCTTAAGTTGGATGTGAGACGTTATCTATATCCCGCAGCTGTAAATTATACATGTAATTTGGCTGAAAATTCTGGAAAGTTAAGAATCTTCTCGTGGAGAAAATGCAGTCACCATCTAGCCGGGGCCATCTTGTGTGTAGGTATATGCAATTTTTTAAAATTAAAAAAGCTGTGGTTCCGGATCTTTCTCTCTTAGAGGCTGTATCTCACAGACTTGTCAGAAGTTATATCTGGAAAGAGCTTTATAAACCATCCAGGTTCTCATTCTCTCATATAGAGCAAAGGAAGGAGGGAGAGTTTGATCTCCCTGAAGGAAAGATTACCCCCCAAAGACTTGGAGATAAAGAAAAATAATAGAGTTGTCAAAAAGATTTCACTCTCCCCGTGGTCTTGATAGATATTTGTCAACTCCTGTCAGAATGGCTTGTCATTCTAATGCTGTGCTCTTCCCTGAGAAACACGGAGCCACCAGCACTACAGCACAAAAACAATAATTACATGGAATCGGCACATCCCTAAGTCATTATGTGAGGGGAGGGGGAAGACGGCAGGATAAATCATGGTTGAACAGGAAAGGCCTACTATTTGAGGAGGAAATACTTATTGGGGGTCACAGTTATATCATTTCAGGACATGGAGGTGAGGATAGAGACAAGTGCTAAGTAAATTTACCTTATGGAAAATGAAATACTAAAAACATACTTATAATTCATGCAGTCAGGGCACCTGGGTGGCTCAGTGGGTTAAGCCTCTGCCTTCGGCTCAGGTCATGATCTCAGGGTCCTGGGATCAAGCCCCGCATTGGGCTCTCTGCTCAGCGGGGAGCCTGCTTCCTCCTCTCTCTCTGTCTGCCTCTCTGCCTACTTGTGATCTCTCTCTCTCTCTGTCAAATAAATAAATAAAATCTTTAAAAAAAAAAAAGAAATTTGTAAAAATAAAAAAATAATAATAATTCATGCAGGCACCACAGCCAAAGAGTTTTAAATCTTGGGACAGTTGTAAACTATGGTATTTCACGGAAAGCCCTCGAAGACTGACAAGGACAACAAACAACAGAAACCCACCACTGAGTTATCAGAATGATTTTGAGAGAGGTGTTTATTTGACAGTAAAAGAACGCGAACATAAATTGAGCATCCTGATGGTATATCTGCATAGCTTACTCTTCGACTGTCCTTTAGCAACATGCAGAGAAAAGCTCCTTCCGATGGTGATTATATGACATTGGCCGTGTCCTGTAGGACAACTAGTCACAAAGTGTGGAAGTGATGTGCGCTCTACTTGACGTGCTTGGGAGGTTCATTATTGCCAAAATTCTCTTTTACATGTTATCGGTATGCTTAGAACTTTCTTAAAACCATGGTCACACAAGAGAGAAAAAGAACTATGTGTGGCCCAGATACTAGGATATTAGGAGGGTTGATTGATGATGAGTAGTTAGGGGTCCAAGAAGTCAAAAGACTAGATGTATAGAGAGCAGTGCCTTATATACATGATATATATATATATATATATATATATACACATACACAGTCAGTAAGAAGCTGTTAAATGGATGGAGAGGATTAAATATAGGTCTGGGAGTAGACCATCCAGGTTCAGAAATATACATAAATCCAAGGAGGCAAAAACTCAATTGACTTCTGGGGAATGGAAAATTCAAGAGGTCTGCCTACTCACCCCGGAGAAGGGGAGAGAGAAGCCCAGTTCAGCCAGGAACACTGAGGCAATTAGGCCATGACTACAATTAGGAGGGAGAGTTTTTTAAAATCTGATCATTTCACTCTTGGAATGGCTTCCCACTTTTCTTAGGGGGAAGTCCCGATGCTTACTATGACCTTTTTTGGCCAGGTCCTTCTAGAAGCAGATCTGGAACCCAGGATTCTAGTGTATGTGACTGATTAAGTGCTTCCAAGAGACTGGAAAAGAGGCTGGAGAAGGACGAGGAGATAAGGAAGGTTATGTCCTATCCCCAGCCTGGCCCTCCAGGGAGCTGTGGAGTATAACGGCATCTCGGTCTGTTGTGTCTCAAGACGAAGAGACTAGGGGCCTGTGCTCCTTACCAGTCAGTCATTGCCAAGGACCACCCAGTTCTCAGTCCTGAGGTGGCTCCAGTAGCCCAAGGGCAATCCTCTGAAGAAGGCCACGAATGCCAGCCACTGGCAGCAAAGCACACAGAAGCTGAGGGATCTACATACAGAAAAAGGAAGAGGGACTGGAGATACTGTGCAAAGGACAAAATGTGAGTCTGCTACAGTAGTGACCTACAAAGCCAGCATGACCTAGCTCTCCCCATCCTCCTCTCTCCCTGAGCTCTCTGGATTAGTTAAGGTTCTCTAGAAAAACAGAACCAATATAAGAGATCTATTATAAGAAATTGGCTCATGTGATTATGGAGACTGAGAAGTCCCACAATCTATGTGCAACTGGAGACTGGGAGTGCTGGTAGTGCAGTTCTGGTCCAGGGCAAGAGAAGTCCAATGTCTCAGCAGAGGGAGCAAACTTTTGTTCTGTGCAGGTGTCCAATAGATGGGAAGAGGTTCACCCACACTGGAGAGGGCAACCTACTTAACTCAGTCTACCAATTCAGTTGTTAATCTCATCCAGAAACACCATGGCAGACATAGCCAGAGTAATGTGGGCGTGCCAGAATTCAGTCAAGCTGACATGTAAAATTACCCATCACGCCCCCCTGGTCTCTACGTGCAATGCGATCGGGGACAGGATGGGGGCCCAAGAATAAAGGACATGTGATGCTGGTCAGGTAAGATGCTGAGTTGTAGAAGTGCTGCCATCGAAAGGCGATCATGACCTCATTCCAAAAAGAAGTTAGTTGTTTTTAGTCTTTTTTTTTCCAATGAGTGTTGTCTTTTAAAGACAGACTGGCTTCTTATTTTACTGAGATCTAGAAGTCAAAGGAAAGGACAGGGGCCTTTACTCTACAACATGCTTTCTCAAAGGGGACTATATCCTCCCCAATGGGGTGCAAATGGGCTCTTCAGGGGGAAGGCAAGACAATTTTATGCTTTTTATGTATAAAGCACAGATACACATGCAGCACAAAAACAGATAAACATTTTATCCATGGTGTTAAAATTTCATGGGGAAATAATTAAGAAACAAGTGCCTAAAAAGGCTTGGGGGCATGTAAGCAATATAATTTTGACAAAGGTTGAGAAACATAGTTCTAAAACCATAAATATCTAAAGCTGGAAGGGAGCACCTGTTCCTCCCAGTATCCTACAAGAGGCACCTAAAGGATCCAGACGTTCAGAACTGCCAAAAGTCACACAGGGGGTCAGCGAATGAGCCTGGAGTAGACCATGATTTTTTTTTTTAAACCTAGACCAATGTCCGTTCTAAATGGACATTGCAAAAATAAATATATCCACAAGCCTCCACATCTCCTCCACCCACATTCTCCACTAAGGTGACACTCTGGAAATAAAATAAATGCCCCACATGATGTAATTATGCACCTTTGGGGTCCTTGGGAAGAACTATGTTGTCTGAGGGGTGTGACAAGGGGCAGGCGGAGATGACAGAACACCCAGAGAGTCAGGACAAAAGCTTGTCTGGGAATGGGCAGGATGCAGAGCTTAGATAAGTGGGGAGCAAAAAAGCACATTTTTTTTCTGACTCCCACTCATCCTCCATGTCTAAAGTTGGACTCTCTCTACTGCTACTTAAAATCCATCCAGAAAGCTTAGGAGGTGTAACGGACAAAACAAAAACAGGAAAAAAAATCCAGTGGGTGAAACTATGGTTTTCACTACCATCTGATAATTTAGTGAGTTTAGACTCACTTGTGGGGCTGTCAGTTAGCTTCAGGATTTTCCCCAGGGTCTGCTTCATACATCCATCACTCATTCAGTCACTAGGTGGTTTACTGAGCACCTACTACATGGCAGGCATATTCCTAGGCAGTGGGGCCGGCACTGGGGAAAGTGCTGACACAACCGATGAAAACGGGCTTCGGCTGGCAATCCAGGCACATTTTAAATTTCACAGAGGAGCTAAGTACCTGAGACAGGTAGAGAGACACACATATGGACAAAACTAGCCGCCGCTACTCGTGAGGCGCAGGATTTCCACCTATGTCGGGGCACACGGGCTCTGTCGTCCACCGGGTTGCATTCTCCTCTGGCGGGCTCCTCGGTCCGTGCTGAAGGGCAGTCGGGGCCGAATGGAATTATGGGAACAACCACAATAAGAATAGGGAAATGCAAATAAATAAATAAACAAATAGAAGTTTTAATTGGCTTACTCTGATGTCACTGCTGTGATCGTATCACCAGAGCTGGCAGCTCGGCACAGGCAGTTGCCAGGCAACCGGGTGCGCGGAAGGCCCACGACATGACAGCCGCTGTCTTCCGTCTTGGGCTGCAAGTCTCCTGGCGGCTGGCGCTGAGGTCTGGCTCTCCCTAACCCTCCAAAGGGGTCCAGCCTGCCCCCTCCAGCCTCCCAAGTAAGCCTCTGACTCACGGCTTCCAGGGGCCTCCCAGGCAAGTTCTTGATGAAACTTCAGCCCTTACTCAGTGACCTGGCGCTCAGGCTGTGACTTTGCTGAAACGACCCCAGTGATCCCAGACAGGCCTTCGGAGCCCCTCAGGGACCTCAATGGAGCAGGTGTGAGAGCGGGCAGGGGGGAAGCAGAGCACTGGGGTTCACCTTCCCCGGGTGTGCTGCGGGCTGCTGGGGCCTCACTCTGCCGTCCTCTGATAGTGCCGCTGCGGGAGGGCTTCTGCAGACAGACAGAGCTGGGCCTAGCGGCACACACAAGCTGTGCCATTGAGGCACATCGCTCAACCCCTCCGTGCCTCTGTTTCCTCCTGGCTAAAGGAGGTAACACTGCACGCATCCCAGGGGCGTGCTGAGCACGTCTGGGGCCAGTGTATGTAGAACGTTCAGCACAATGCCAGGGGCACAGCTCCTGCTCCCCAGTGTTCGCGATTGTTCTAGAGGCTTCCATGAAGAACTCCGAGACATTCGTATAGTCTTGGGGCCAGAACAGAAGTTCGCAATCTCCTCATTCCTTTAGTAAAAAGTCTGAGACTCAGCGAGTCAGAGTGAAGAGCCTGGAGCCACAGAGCTGGGACTCAAACGAGGACTTGGTTGCCACCACGAAACTTTACCAGGAGGGGACGCAAAAAAAGCCTTCGCGTACAGAATGCATCTTGAAGGCAAACGGTACCAGTACTTCTCTTGGGTCATCAGAGCAACACTGAGACACAGCAACCCAGAAGATTCTGAGCAAGTATCATGTGCTTCAGGCAGGGTCGATGTCTTCTGGATGGTATCTGGGTATTTCCCTGATGGCTGATAGAATAATCTCCCACCTTCTGAAGAAAGTCCATCATTCTTACTATGGCGTCCAAGACTTTTCTTGGCCTAACTGCTGTTCCCACTTTAATCCAGTTCTTCCCCTCACCCCCGTTGATCTTTCTGTTGATCCTAAAACATGCTAGAAAAGCTCCTGCCTCAGGATCTTGGCAGGAGCCACTGCCTTTGCTAGTGACACAGATTTCCAGAGGCTCCCTCCTTCTTTTTCTTCAGGTCACTGCTCAAGGAATACCCTCACTGAGAACTTTCTTAATTTTGTATTTAATATTGTAAACACTCTCTCTTTGTCCTGCTTATAGTGCTTGTCAGCACCTGATACATTACCCGTGTGTGCGTTTGCTATCTGGATCCTGCCCCCACCACTACACTGTAAGCTCCACAGACACACCAATTATAGTCTTAGGTTCATTGCTCTCTTCCTGGGGCCTAGAACTGTGCCTGGCCCACTGAAATGCTCAATAGACACTGAATTATTACTGAATACACGATAGCTCTGTCCTTTTGTATGTGAGTTCTCCTCTGCCCTTCCCTTCCCCACCTTTTGCCTTCCTAAGTCCTGCTACCATGAGGTAGCAAAAAGCATCATCTCCTTTTAGACACCTCTCCTCACCTCCTCGAACAGGGGCCTTGTCATGTGGGTCCGTATAGTCCTGCTGAATAGCCACCAAACCGTACCCAGTTACGTGTTTACCTGGTGTCCCACCCGGAGTGTGGTTGGTTATACAAGTGGAGGAGCCATGAAACAAAGGGGGGGGGGCAGTTTCCTTTGCCCAGCTGCTCTGAGACCAAGCTCCCTGCCTCACCCTCCAGTCCCAAAGCCTCATACTGTTTTTCCCTCCAGACTGAGCCACTTGAGGGCAGGGCCAGCAGGTAATTCATCTTTATATTCCCAGAATAGAATGCAGTTCCTGGCCAAGTGCAAGTGCACAAAACTGTTGCTCAAATGATAACAGCCAACATTTACTGAGTGCTTACTGCCCTCCATAAATCAGTCTATTAGGGTTTCCCAACCTTGGTACTCTTGACGTATGGGGCAGGGTAATTCTCCATTGTGTGTAGAGGCTGGCTCTCCTGTGCACTGGAGAACCAGCATCTCTGGCTTCTACCCATAATCCAATAGCATGCTCCCCAGTTGTCACAACCAGAATGTCTACAGACATTACCAAACGTCCCCTGGGAGGCAAATTTACCCCCAAATTTACCCCCAGAACCACTGGTCTAAGTGTTTACTTTCAATCCTCACAGTGACTCCATGAGGAGTCATGGAATCATTAATATAGTTTATAGTATTAATATAGTACAGGAGTCATTAATATAGTTTAATACTAGTATTAAACTATATTACAGAGAAGCAAAGTAAGGCTCAGAGAGGTTAAGCAACTCACCGAGAGTCACACAACTAGTAATTAGCAGAATGAAAATATGAACCGGGCAGACTAGCTCCCAAGCCTAGACAACTCAACCGCCTATGAGTTAAGGTTGGAGGGGAAGCAGGTGGGAAATGGGGAGGGGAAGAGGGGACTAACATGTACTGTTTATTAGACGCAGGCACTATTCTAAGCCCTAAGGTAAATTATTTCACTTAACCCGATCTAGCCTTCAACACTCTCATCATTGCTTTTAGCACTGGACAGGAAAGGAAACTGAGGCCCAGAAAGTACCCAGCTATTTGGAGGTGTAGCAGCAAGAATTCGAACCCAGGAAGTCGAACTCTAAAGCTCATGGGGGTGGTGGGCAGTGGCCGGCGGGGGCGGGGGGGGCGAGGGGGGATTTCTACTGTGCTCCATATCTATGCAAAGTCACATTGCCCTTCACTGGCTTTCCCTGCCAGGCAAGCCTTGGCTCTGTCCCCATGTTCTCTCTAAAATAGTTTTGCTGCTCTTCACACTCGCTGTGCCCCACTCTCCGGGGCACTAAGCCCTGAGGGTCTTGGAGAGTGCTTTCATGTTCCAAAGCGGTCTTAGACACAAAGCCAACTGTGTGGGGAGAGTGCCAGAGGCCTCCCCAGGGCTGGGGCTTCTAAAATGGGGGCAGCCTTTGTCTCCAACCAAATCAGGCTTAACAGAAGAGCATGAGGGGAGCACGGTGGGGAGATCTCGGGGGTGTTTTCAGAATATTATGAGAGTCTCCTCTTACAAAAAAAAAAAAAAAAAGAGAGAGAGAGAGAAGAGAACTACGAGGCACCTTGTCCAATTTTCTCCCTTTCAGTAGTTACCAAAGCAGAGATAGTATGTTTCAGAGGCGTCTTTTGCTATGATTGCCTCGGTGTTTAAAATAATGATCAGATCATTTTCCCACAGCCATTTCATCCGATGAGCCCAAATAGGATTATTGAGAAATTGCAAGGTCTTGCAGGAAATATCTCTTCTGACCTTGGGTATTGTTAGTCAGGCTGACTCAGAGAAAATAAAATCCCCTTTCATCGTTAGAGGTGACAGTTCGGCAGCCTCTTCTCCAAGTAGGGTGACCCCAAGGTGGCAGGGAAGAACTACTCGGCATGGACGATAATTGATCACCTGTGCACCCAGACACAACTGCCCTCTGTGCCCATGGGAAGGGGAGGCACTGTGTGTGTGTGCAGGTGTATGTGTGACCGTTTCTGTGATTCTTGGCAGTGAAGCAATGTTAGCTTTTCTTAAGCAATGCTCTCAGCTTTGCCAAGATGCAGGGGGAAAGATTATAGTAGGCAGAACACAATCGATTGTCCTTTAAAATTTTTTTTCTTAAAAGCCCAGTTTGATAAGTAGATGAGACTAGTGAAGACCATATGAAAAAAAGAATGAGGGAAGACTTGCAGGGTCAGATATTGAAGTGTATGCTAAAGCTGTAATAATTACAATGATAAATATGCACATGCACAAATTGGCAAGATCAACGAATCAAAATAGATAGCTCCAAAACAAATACACATATTCTCTCTTGCTTCCTCTCTCTCCCTCCTTCCTTCTGCTTACCATACACACACACACACACACACACACACACACACTTGCACACACACACACTAAACCTGGCATTGCAAATCAGTAGGAAGATTTATCAGTGTAGACAAAAGAAAACTGAAAGCAATCCAGGTATATCCAACGGAAAGGAATTACTACAGGAAACTGATTACAAATACACGGAAAACCCAGAAGAACAAAGAGGAGTACGTCTTGCGTTGCGCAGAGATGAACACTACTACCACTTCTAGGGCTAGAGAAATAAAACATAAAAGGTAGTGTTATCAAGAGCCTAGGAGTCAGCATTTCTGCTGTTACTGTTGCCACAAGCAGAAAAATAGCTTCTACATTTTTCTTACTTGTTAATCTATGTGATCACCTCTCAATGGCAGAAACTAACATCAGCTGGCAAAGAACTCTGGGAAATGTAGTTTTCCCACTCCTGGCTATGGCAGTGTGGAACAGAGCACATACAAGGAGAGGGGTGGGCTGAGAGTCAAAAGACAATACCTGACACAGAGAGGTTATCTGAGAATGTTTAAAAAAAAAAAAAAAAAATTGGTTAGGGATGCTTGGGTGGCCCAGTTGGTTAAACATCTGCCTTTGGCTCAGGTCATGATCCCGGTCCTGGGATCAAATCCCACATCAGGCTCCTTGCTCTGCAGGGAATCTGCTTCTCCCTCTGCCTGCTGCTCCCCCTGCTTGTGCTCTCTGTCTCTCTTTCCCCCTGACCAATAAATAAACAAAGTCTTTAAAAAAAGCAATTGGTTAGCAACTTAATAAAAGCAAACATGTTCACTTCTTGCTGTAAAGCAAAATAAATTCCAAATGGTGTAAAGGGTTAAATGCATACCTAAATACTCAAAAAGACAGAGAAGGAAAAGAGCAACAAAACAAAAGAACATAATGAAAAAAAAAAATTCCATTTAAGGGTAACAAAGAACTTCCTAGATATTCAAACAATGAAAGAGTCACAAAAGAAAAAATCCATACACTGGAATAAAAATAATTTCCAAGGGCACCTGGGCGGCTCAGTGGATTAAAGCCTCTGCCTTCGGCTCTGGTCATGATCTCAGGGTCCTGGGATGGAGCCCAGGGGGGTCGGGCTCTCTGCTCAGCGGGGAGCCTGATTCCTCCTCTCTCTCTGCCTGACTCTCTGCCTACTTGTGATCTCTCTGTCAAATAAATAAAATCTTAAAAAAAAATAAAATAAAAATAATTTCTAATTGTCAAAGAGATGCTACAAAAGATTAGGAACCAAATAATCTGGATAGTGTACTAACAACATATGTTAAAATGAACTTAAAACCTAACATATTACCAAGTAAAGGTGAAGCTGTACATACGAAGGACTCATGTTCCTTTAGAGAAATATGGAACCTACATGTGTACAAAGCACAACTATTCAGTGTGAAAAGAAATGAATTTTAGTATATACATTAACATGGATGAATATCAGTTTAGGGTGAAATAAGCCACAAAAGGATATCTACATTATTACTCTATTTATATAAAGTTCAAAACCATACAAAACAAACTTTGTTTTTAGAGATGCATAATGGGTGGTAAAACTATAAGGAAAATCAAAGAAATAAATACTACCAATGTTAGAATTATGGTTACTTCAGAAAGAAGGAGGGAAACATTCATAGGAGGAATACCCAGAAGATTTCTAAGGTATGGAAATGTTCTATTTCATAAGCTTGAGGGTGGAAAAATTAGTGTTTTGTTGGATTATCATGATGATGATTTAAACCATATATACACATAATTTTGATTTATGTCACAATAAAAATGAAAAATTTTAAAAACTCAAGATATAAAAAATTCAAAACATGGTTAAAAAACAAAAAATCAAAAATGAAATGATAAGAATATTCAAGACCATTTTAAATTGAAAAATTGTAAATTTATTTTATTTTTATTTTTTTTTAAGATTTATTTATTTATTTTGGAGAGCAAGAGCGTGAGCAGGGGCTGGGACAGAGGGTGAGGGAGAGAGAGAATCCTGAAGCAGACTCCCCACTGAATGTGGAGCCCAATGTGAGGGTCCATCCCAGGACCCTGAGATCATGACCTGAGCTGAAATCAAGAATTGGACACTTAACTGACTTAGCCATCCAGGCACCCCAAAGACTTGTAAAGTAAAAATAATGGGATAAGATTTTAACAATCAGACTAATAAGGATTCAAAGTCCTCAAATTCTCATTGTTAGCATGCTAAAGTGAAAACTATCATTCTCTTGGTTAAATCACTAACCATGAACTCGGTTAAGCATTTCTAGAAAGCCTTTAGGCAATGTGTATCATGAGCCTTTTAAAAAATTTTTATTTTATTTTATTTCTTTTATTTCTATCATGGGCTTTTAAAAATGTCTATGCCTTAGAGAAATGACTACAAACTTAGATCAATTTCGTATATGAAATCGTGCTCATCTTGGTATTTCTCTAATCATGGAAAATTTAGAAACAGTATGGGAGTAAGTAAATCATGACAGAATGAAACATCATGCAGCTTAATTTAATGATGATTACAGAGAGACTGCCATTATCATAGGAAAATGTTTATGTTATATTATCTGGTCAGAGAGGCAAATTATAAAACTTTACACCCAATATGATTTCATCCATTTTTTTTAAAAAGCAAGCATATTCTAAGAAGAGACAACAAAATATCAACAGCGGTTGTATCCGGGTGCCAATGCTATGGATACTCTTGTCTTCATTTTTTCTATGTTTTCCAATTTCCTAAAATAAGCAGTTTTTACTTTTATGATAGGGTGGGAAGGGTGGGGGGAATTTATTAAAAGATAAAAGTCTAGTTTAACTCATGTCTTCTTCCCCATTCAGTCATATTACATTGGACTTCAGCTCTTAGCATGGCCTTATTCCAAGAACATTCTCTTGTGGCAAGGAGATGGGAAGTAAGGTCATTTTCAATTGCCATGCTTTATTTCTACCCCGACTTACATAGTGTTAGAGGAAGGTGAACTAACGGTTATCGACTGTTGTCTTGGGCACCATGTTATTCCTACATATCGTCCCTTTGAGATAGAAAATACTTAATCCATTTTAATGTTGAAGAAACTGAGACCCAGCAGGTGAAGGCACTGGCTTGAGAGCACACAGCTAGTAAGTGGCAAGGAGCTATACTGGGTTCCCAGTTGTTTCATCAGACTCCTTCCTTCCCATATGATGGGGCCACCCATTCAAGTCTCCTATCAGAGCCTTAGTGACTTGGCTCAGGAATCAGTCTGCCTGGGCTAAAGTGCTGCCTCTACTTAGCTAACTACGGGACTTCATGTAAGTTTTATTTAATTTCTCTGTGCCTCCGTTTTCTCATTGGTAAAATGAGAAAAATAATGATGTCTTTCTCATGAGGTTGGTTATGAGAAATATACAATATGAAGCATATAAAGTGCTTAGGACAGTTCTGGGAACTCAGTAAAAGTTAGCTAACATAGTTCTCACTAATGGGGTCTAAGCAAACAACTCATCCCCTGCTGCCTGCAATCTTAGGGTTAAAACACTTGCCTTAGTTACGTGTCACACTAACTTGTGATGCCTTAAGACACCTGAGAGCAACCAGAACTCTGAAGAGCTGCTAGGTGGGATGTAGACTGGGAGAGCCTCGTCAGAAAAAAGCCAGGCAGTATCTTGCTAACCTACCCTATGACCCAGCAGTGTTTGTGACAGCTTTATTAATGGCAGGCAAAACTGAAAACCAACCTAAACGTTCATCACTAGGAAAATGGATTAAAAAAAAACATGGCAATATTTACTTCGTGGAATTTTATACGGCAATAAAAAAGAATGAAACACCACTACATGCCACAGTATGGTTAAATCTCACAATGTGTTGATGAGATAAGTAAGACAGACACCAAAGAAAACATATAATGATTCTACTTACATGAAGTTCAAGAACAGGCAAAACTAATCTATGGTGTTAGAAACTGTATGGTGTTTATTGCTGCAGGGGCTTCTACCGACGAAGAGGCATAAAAGTAACTCCAGGGATCATAGAAATATTCTGTATCTTGACTCTGAATGGTGGTGGGTACACAAGTAGGAATATATGTAAGATTTCAGCAAGCTTTGCACATATGAAATGTGTCCTTTGCTCTATGTATATTATATCAAAATAAAATATTTAAAAACAAATCCTGTGAGCTGGATCACTAAGGTTTCACTCACTAGAAACTCAAAATAATCCAAAAGCAAAAGCCAGGAAGATAAGGTTATCTTTTAAGTCAGCCTGTGGACTGTGAATACCTCGTAGATTCTTCTTTCTCAAAGACTTGATCCCTACACTGCCCCTTCTCCGAGCAGCCACTGGCATTGCACTCACTGAGTGGCTGTTGTCTCATCAGAATGCATGCCCTGAGGGAAGGGAACCTTGATCCATTCATCTTCTCACCTCAGTACCCAGCAGAGTGCCTGGCTTAGAGTAGACACTCAGAAAATATGGGTGGGCAGCTGAAGGAGTGGGTGCATCAGAAAATGAACACGGCACGCACAAATATGATCTATGCCCACAGTCTAGAAAGCTGCAGCTGGGCTATGAGCTGTAGGGACAGTGTTCGGGCAGCATCACGTGGACCAGGGATTCTCAGTCTGGGGAAACGTGGCTTCCCAGGAGACATTTGGCAATTTCGGGAGATATTTTTGGTTATCCCAAATGGGGGGTGGGGGAGGCCATTGCACCTGGGATGATGCTAAATATCCTATAATGCACAGGACAGTGGGCAGCCTCCTCTCCAACACACACACACACACACACACACACACACACACACACACACACACAAATCACCCAAAACAAAATGTCAATAGCATTGAGGTTGAGAAACCCTGGTTCAGAGGAACGAGTAGTAAACACAGAAAGAAAGCCTTGATGTCAACTGGCTACTCATGAACTCTGTGACTTGGAGTAAGTTACGAAACTTTTCAGAGCTTTCTCCCTCGTACAAATAGGGCTGATGACCACCCTAATGGTATTTGGAGGATTAAATGATCTCAGCTATGTGAAGAGTCTGGTTCAAAACAGGAGTCTGGTGAAATCTGGTTCCCTTCCCTTCCCTAGAGCCACTGATGGGCAATTTCTAATAAGAGAAACGGCAAGCATTGCTTCTTCTCCCTCTGCTTAAGTAACTACTGAAGAGAGAGGCAGCCTGTGAAGAATGCATTTTATTTACCAAGTACATCAATAGCCCCTGTTCCTAATGAAATGCATTATTAAAAGATAAAGTCAACATATTCGGAACTCAGGCCCACGTCGCATCCCAATATAATCTGCCATTCTCCCAGCATTGCAGGTGTCCTGTAAGCTTGCCTCTGAAACACCTATTCTGATTTCCCTGCTCTCCCTCGCTTTTCTCTAAACAGGCACAAACACACTGGGTTCCCAGGAGATAGGGAGCAGAGCTTCATACAATGCTAGTACTATGTGCAAATGGCAGGAACCACCACAAAGAAAAAGCTCAGCCTTGTTCTTTGCAAGTGGGAAGTGGGATTTCCCGCAGGGCTCAATCTAAGGCTTGCTTCCTTCCTATTCCTCCCCTACCTTTTATGTATTTGTAAGAGTGACTGGCCCCTAAGAAATCCTATGCTGAAATCTTAGGAACTGATTATTATTTAGTTTGCTGTCCTTGGTGCTGAAAAAGTCTCATGTGCTGAGCGTGTCTGGGTCACTTTTACATTTCTATTATTCATACTGACCAGGAAATATAAGACAGAACACTAAAATACATTTCCACATTACTGTAGCAGATGCTTAATATGGAATATTTGAAAAACACATAGAATAAAATAACAAAAAAGACTACTATTTACTGAAAGTATGCCACTTATCAGACATTGTTATTTATCTTATCTCATGAGGTATGTACCATATATTCTCCAATTTTCAGATGAGGAGAACTGAGGCAATAACAATCCATTAGCCTGACCTTCCAGGGACAACCACATTGACAATGGAAAAGAGCTGGGTTCCTTCACAGGCCAACCCATCCATTTGGCTCTAGATCCCATCTCCTCTAATCTTCTCAAAGATTCACAGGGTTTGGAGTCCTTGAATTATCCCATTTGCTGCACCACCAGCTTCTCTCTTTCTACTGCACCCTTTCCAGTCTCATACCAGTATGTCCCAGTATTCCTCATCTGACAGAAAAAGAAGCCGAAGCCCTTGACCATCATATTTCTCTGGACATTTCCTCATCCCTTTGTTCCTTTTCAAAACAAACAAACAAATGACACTCCTCAAAAGACTGGTTTTAGTCACCATTCCCACTTCTTTACCTCCCATCTTACATCTTTTCCAGAACACTCATCCACATCATGGCCCTACCCTGAACCAGAAATGTCTATCATATTGACAAATCCTATGGTCGCTTCTCTAAACTCTTGTTTTATTGCCCAGCAACATGTGACATAAATAACGACTATCATTTTGGAATATTTAATATCTCCTCTTGACTGCCGTGTCAATAAAAAACCCCGGTTTTCCTCCTTACTCCAGAGCCCAGATTCTCAGTCTCCTTTCCTGGATCTTCCTCTTCCACTTCACTTGAAACAGTGAGTGTCACAGGGCTCAGTCCTGGCAAGTACACTCTCCAAGTACACTCCTCAGCCAGGAAGTAATCTCATATAACTCTATGGCTTTAAAAACCATCTATATATTAAAAAAAAAAATCTATATATTGATGCCTCCTAAGTTTATATTTCCAGATCAAATGTCTAGCTTGACCTCTAGACTCCTGCATTCAATTGCCTTCCCAATTTCTACCTGGATGTCTCTATCATCTCAAACCTAAGTTCAAAAATCAGAAGTTCTGATTTTCCTTCCAAAACTACCTTTTACTCCAGTCCTCCTCAATTCAGGAATTATCACAACCATCCCATTTCTCAAAACAAAATCTTAGGGATCATCTTTGATTTTCCCTCACAGCTCACAACCAAACCCCCAGGCAAATTCCATAGACAGAGTCTACCAAACATATCCCAATTCTATCAAGCTCTCCCCAGCTACAATGTCACTATTTTAGCATCTCCCTTATCCCTCCCCTGGATTACTGAAATCCCCATATTCTATCTTAATGTTGTTTGAATAGATAGGACACATGTTCAAACATCAAACTATATCAAAATATGTATACCCTTATTCTTCATTGGCCCATTCCCACCCCTACCTTTCACAGGTAACCACATTTTAGCTTCTACATGGTAGCGCATGATACATCCTCTTCTCCTCTCACTTTACCATAACTTTACAGATATTTCCATATGAATACTTGGAGAAAGCTTCTGTGTTCTTTATGTAGTTGCTTAGTATTCCATTATATGGCTGTAACAGAATGTATTCTAGTAACCAATCCTTTGACAGCTGGGTTTGCTATCACAAACGATACTGCAGTACCCTTTTATGTAGTATTTTTGTATATGCAATTATATCCATGTAATAAATTACCAGAAGTAGGTTTGCTGAATCAAAGGGAACATGAAAAAGCCACTTACCTGCTTTCTCCGTTTTCTCTCTTGACCCCTACATTAGATTTCCAAAGGTATCTGGGTATTTTTAAAATGTTGATTATATTAGGTCACTCCCTAGCTTAGAGGCCTTCGAGGCTTCCCATTACATATACATGAGATTTGAATGTCTTACTCTAGCCTTCAAGATCTGCTTATTTTGGATTTGCTTCCTCACACAGTAATCTCCAGCAGTTGTTCTTTATATTTCTGGAACACACCCAACTGCCCTTGCCTTTGCACTGGTTCTTTCCTCTGGTTGGCCTACTCTTCGACCAGATCATCACACTGCTCCCCACACCCCCCCTGCCCCCCCGCCATCTATGACCTCCTGAGAGGCTTCCGTGATGTCTGATCTGAAGCCCTCCACCCTGCCCCTCACTGCTGACGCCATTCAAGTGCACTGTCACAGTTTACTTCTTTGTAACTTTTAACTGCTTCCAGATAGTGTCTTGACTTTTTTTTTTTCCCCCGGCTATATCTCCTACTAAAATGTAAGCTTCATGAGGGCAGGAACCTGTCTAGCGCCACTGTAATCTCCAGTTCTAGAACAGTTTCTGAAAAAGTAGTCCCTGACAAACACCTATTTATGGAATGAATGACTCTTAACATCCTAGTATGTTAACTTACAGCACCTTTCCCAAATACTATGTACTTCTGACACAGTGAGATGGTGTCACACACATGACTTTACATCTTGGTTTTGTCCTCTAACATTACATTTAAAGATTTCTCCAGGAAATTACAAATTCTTTGCAAAGCCCCTTTTTTATGAATTTGGGATAATTTTCAAAGGGAGAGATTATAATTATTTCAATCACTCATTTTGTTAGATGTTTAGGTTGTTGCCACCATTTTTATTTGAATTAACACAGTGATAAACATATTTAAGCATAGATGTTTGCCTATAAATCTGAATATTCACTAAAACTGGATTTACTAGGTTTAAAAGGGTAAGATGATGTTAAGCCTTCAGATACCTTTCTGAAATAGCTTTTCGTAAAGATTGCAATAATTTACACACCTCCCAGGAGTAAATCACCTCATCCTCAGCAGCTTTAATAGTTTTTCATTATTTGCTAATTTGATAAATTAAATTGTTGTCTTTTATAACTAATAATGTTGAATATTTTTATAGGGCATCTTTTAGTGATTAATAACAGCATTGTATCAACACCCATTTCTACAGGCTTAGGAAGGGTTTGGCTTTATCAAAGCATCATGTAAGCTGACTGTGAATTTTCTCCAATGGAAAAAAATATTAAAGAGCCTTATGGGATTACCACATAAGTACTGCTTGCTTCTCACCTACTTTGAAGAAATATGTACCTCTTTTAAGGTACAATTTCCAGGAAATGCATTATACCCTCCTTGTTTTCTTCATAGGATGTAATTTCTAGCACCACTGCTACACTTCCAAGAGTAAGGCATATTTGAACGACTGGTGGATATTTTTAAGGACCCATCACAAAGCCTCCGGTAGGGGCCTTTGTTTTGCATTTTCTTGGACCATGCTTCTGGGCAAAATTTTGATAATTTCACTTACCCCTTCCCCCAGAATGGAATCCATGAGTGTGTATCAGCAAAAGGACATTAACATAGCACGTCTCCTCTATAGTTAAGCTAACCTTAAAGCTAATCTTAAAATTTTCAATAACTGTCTCCCAAAACGAGGCATTTTATCCAATGATATCAAATTAGCACATTATAAGGGGTGCTGCACAAATAGCTTACATTGATTCACAGATGACTTTAAAAATTCAGCGAGCCAAGAAACCCACATTATTGATTCATGCTAACAAAACGATGAAGCACAGCTAATCTTTACAACACACGCTGGGCAGAGTGACATTTACAAATGCAGACAGACGGAAACCAATTGGACATAATTCTTTAAGGATTAAACTGATGGCTGCAATTAGATGAGAAAAGGTGAGCAGTCTCACTGCTGGGAATTGAGACAGCCTCCGGGGTCTGGGCCTAATTTGGCCTCTCCCTTGGTTAACCATGATATCCCACTGACCAGCTAGGTGAGTGGAGTTTCCCACGGCTAGTCAAATTTAATTAAATTGGTTTGTAAAGTATGCTGTGTTATTGCTTCAAATTGCTTCTTAGGCTCTTAATCACAAATGCTCTAAAGAAGGCCACGCTTAGGATCATCACAGTTGGATGCTACCATTGTAGGATACCAGAGGAGCCCACCAAAATGCTTGTTGGGACAGAATATGAATATATCCCTTCCCAACTGACTCTTTGTTGGAATTAAATACTCTGAGTCCGAATGAAGGGGAAGTCCTTGGGATCTGATTTTTTGTTTCTTTTCCTTCCTTCCTTTTTTTTTTAGGATTTTATTTATTTATTTATTTATTTATTTATTTATTTAGAGAAAGCAGGGGGAGGAGCAGAGGGAGAAGGACAAGCAGACTCCATGCTGAGCGCAGAGCCCGACCCAGGGCTCGATCCCACTACCTGTGAAACCAAGAGTCTGCCGCTTAACCAACTGAACCACCCAGGCACCCCTCCTTTCTTTTTAAAGAAATATTCAGACCACACTCACAGCTCCCCACCTTAGAGAACAGCTCTGCCATTTCTGAGCAGTTTCAAGGTTAGCCCGATAAACATTGTGCAAAGAACAGAAAATCTTGATAACCTTCGAGATAACTCTGACCGTCTTAAAATTCATAATGACTCTGGTTATCAGCAAAGTGGAACAGTGATGGAGTTAGAAGTGCCTTGCAGGTGTGGAGCGTAACAAAGCACCTGTGTTTGAAAATCAAATCCCATTCCTGTCACTTACTTACACAGTAAGGGTTTAGTACTTATTGTTCCTATGTCCTAGCTCCCCCAGCCCAACTAGATCTGGCAGGGTTTCTTAGACGCTGCTGGGATGGCTGAGGGAAGCTCTTCTAAAAAGTATAAAACACACCATCCTAAAACACCATGGTCCACATTTGATAGTTTCTTGGTCCTCTCTTCCCTATCTTTCCACAGCATTCCATACCTTCCCCACTCTCTGCTATTACTTATATCTGGGGAACAAGCAAGAATATACCCAAAGAAAAACTCCGAGAGGACAATTGACAAGAAACACTCATCAGCATTTTTGTAAGAGTTATTACTCTTTCTGTGGAAAGTGAGCAAAAACCAAGCAGACAAAACCTGTAAATTATCCCGAGACACGAAAGTAAGTGTTTATCCCATCAAACACAGGCATTGCCAAAAGAGCATAAAATCTCCTTGATGGACTCAAACTCAGACCTACTAGTTTCAAAATTCATCATTTCTCACACTTAGAGGAGACGGCGCATTTACTAGTCATGGTAGGGTCTTACAGCAGAAATTGCTTCCCTTTTGAAATCTGACCTTCAGAGTCGAATCCTGTCTCCTAGACATTTGGGACAAGTAACTAAGTCTCACCTAGCCTCAGTTTCCTAATCTGTGGAATGACCACTGTGTGACAGAACTCAAGGCTCAGTTTCTGTCCATCTTTCAAACCTACCTTTCTCTGTCCAAGCTTCATTCGTAGAATCCGGGGGGCTCCCAGCTTCTCCAGGTTCAAATCCAGCTGAAATGAGGAAACCTCCTGCAAAGTCCTGGGGAACGTGGGGCTGACTGAAGTCTGAGAGTCCTGTTCAAACCAGATCCGTGGAGTCAGCATGTCCAAAGCTGCAAGGATAGAAAGACAGAAGTGAGGAATTCCCAACCAAAATAGGGGGCTGTGGCCTGAAATGGAAAAACATCTGCCATGTTTGCCCAATGGGAAATCCATGGTAACCTTCTCTACGCCGATATTTCTTAACTTGGTTGCAGATTAGAATCACCTGGGGAGAGTGTCAAAAAACAAAACAAACAAAACACTCTCTGGGCTCTAACCCCAGAAAGGTTAAATCAAAACACCCTGAATGAGAACTAGACATTGGTGTTCTTTAAGCACCCCAGCAAATTCCAATATTTTGCCAGGGTTAAGAACCCTGTCTATGTAGATATGTATAGAGATAAATCTTCATATAAACCACACATGCATAAGGGATGTTTGGGCATGGGACTTTGTTTTGAAAGCTATTCTATAGAATCAAAATCAGAACTCTCATCTAACGTTCAAAAGACTACAAGTTAAAAGAGACTAGGATCTTGTCACTACTTCCTAAGTAATTAAAGATCTTCAGGGTTTTGAACAATCTGAACGAGTGGCAGCCTCTGCTCAAAAAAAGAATCAGCTAAAGTGCATTCTAATGTTGTCCATTTTTTTTCTTGTACATCTCTAACAACTGTGAACTCACAACTTTATGGAGGAACAAAGTCCAATTTTGGAATTTCTTCCATAGCTCTGACTTCCTGAGACCTACATATTGTTTAGAATTCTGATCCAGAAGTTCTACAAAATCACTCTAATTTCTCTGTCTCTGTCTCCCCGGCTCTCTCTCTCTCACTCTGTCTCTCTCTCTCCATGGCAATCATCACTTCAACTTTTCCCCCAGTCTAATTTCCTCATCTATTCCTCATGTAGCAATATGCTGCAACTTTTACTGGGACCACACTTGTCTGGATGCGCTCCAGATAATCTGTATGCCTCAAATCATACTCTCGGTTACCAGACACAATGCCCACACCTAGTTAGAGAGCTGGTGGTTGATCCAGATTCATTTTTAACTACTTCATTATTATGCCACTTAGAGTAAAAAAAAAAAAAAAAAAAAAAAGGATGGGGAGCAGTTAATAAAACAGAAAACTAAAAAACAAATCAGAGAAATAAACCCAAGCAAACTAGTGTTATAGCAATAAATGCAAATTTTTTAAGCTCCCGAATGAAAAGTCAGAGACTCTGAGATTGGGTCAAAACTTTGAATCCAGCCTTATTCTGTTTACTGGGTCAAAACTTTGAATCCAGCCTTATTCTGTTTACATTGGCCAGACCTAAAATAAAATCACTTATTTGGGTTAAATGAAAAAGAATAAGCAAAGAGGTGCCAGTCTACTGCAAATAAAAGTTAAGCTGGGGGCTGCAAAATGAATGGCAGGCACTGTAGGATTCAAGTAAAATATCTTAAAATAGAACAGATTATTTTACTCCGATAAATATGCAATGCGCAAGGCAAACCAACAGTCATAAATGTTTACTTACTGAAATCGTTAAATACCTAGAGCTAAATTACTAGCAATGCAAGGGGCAGATGATATAAACACTTTGGTGCTGGGAGATTTTAACACTCAGAGTTCTTGACAGATTAAGTAGACCAAAATAAATAAGGATGTAAGGGAATCTCGATAATATGATATTGATTGAATAGACTTTTAAATATTACACCAAGAAGATAATGAAACTTCTTTCAAGAGATCAATTAATACAATTTCCTAAATTTATGTAATATTAGGTCACACGTACTCAAAACAAAAAGTGGTAGTTCAGGTTAATTTCTCTGAGCATACATAGAAAACACAGCAGAGTATATAAAATATAGAAAGAAAACACAGTTTTCTGGGCATATATAATGGAAAACACTCTTTAAAATCTAAACAAATGAACAAAAACTAGAAAGGTCCAAGCCTTTAAAATTAAAAATCTCCTTCCTAAATAACATGTTGGTCAAAGAGAAAATTAAAACACTGGTTATAGTTTATTTAGAAATAACTTATCTGAGAAAACAGAATACAAAAATGTGATGGTCTAAGATTTTAGCCTGAAATTTTATTATTAAGCAAGAAATAATGAAAATAAATGAACCAAGGAAAGCACATTAATTTTTTTTTCAAAGGCAGCAAGTGAAAACTGAGAAAAGTGTAAAAAAGACATGAAGAGGAGATTTTTAAAAACTCAGTAATTTAAGAAAACAAATAATCTGTATAGTGAATACATAAACCTGAATGCTATTTTATTTGTCAACAGAAATATTTTAAAAAGATTAGAAAACAGAATAATAGTACATACTATTAGTTTTGTGGCTGAAAGTGGTTAACTTTCATTAACAATGTTACAAGGAGGGTACTGTTATTATCTTCATTTTACAAATGAAGAAATTGAGGAGAACTGATGAACCTAAGATCATGCAGCAGAGGTGAGATCAAAATTCTGCCACCCTACTCCAGGACTCACTTCTGACCCGTGCCTTTAGTTAGCCTTGCAATACAAGGGAGAATTAATAGAATAAAAACTACAGATCAATAAATTAGAAGATAATGTAATGTATAATAAATACATAATTGTATACCAAATAAATTTGAAATTTTTAATGATATTGATGGGTCTTCCAGGAAAATATAAATGATAAAAAATTGACTCAGTGGGAATGCGAGTATAATTTTGGTAGAAATTGGAATAAGTCATAAAAAAATCACCTCTGAGGAAGATACTTGGCCCAAATTATTCTAAATGCTAACTATTTCAACATTTTAATAATAAGTCAGTCCCATGTTATGTTAGGAAGAAATAAAAAGAGAAAATGTGTTCTAAATTTCTTCAGTAGGGTTGGCATGAGTCTGCTGCTAAGACCTAATAACTACAGCCAAAGAGGAAGCTCCAGTCAAATCTTACTTATTGATAGAGATATAAACATGCTAAATAAAATACCCGCAAGTGCAACTCAGCTGCGCTTGGGAAGGATAATTTACCATGACCCAGTAGATTTTACTCCAGGAAACCAAGGATGATTCACTATTAGGAGTCATTTAATATTCAAAACTCTATTAACATAATTTATCACACCAGTGGGTCAAAGAGGAAAGACCATAATCAAATACCTAAAGGTTTTTGACAAAATTCTGTATTCATCTCTGACTTACTCATCTTGGAATAGAGAACTACTTTGCTAACCTTGTAAAGAACAGCTCTCGCATCTCAACAGCTGATGCTTTACCCACCTACAAACCCCAGAAACACTCCCACTGAAGTCCTGAACAAAACAAAGGTCCCGGGGCGCCTCGGTGGCTCAGTCAGTTAAGCATCTGCCTTCGGCTCGGGTCATGATCCCAGGGTCCCGTGATGCAGCATCACTTCCCCCGCACTGGGCTCCCTGCTTCTCCCTCTTCCTCTTGCTTGTGTTCTCTCTCTCTTAAATAAATTAAATCTATAATAAATTTTATTATTTTTTAAAGATTTTTTTAAAAATTTATTTGACAGAGAGAGGGCAAAAGCAAGGGGAGCAACAGGCAGAGTTGGAGAAGCAGGCTCCCCGCCGAGCAGGGAGCCCTACGTGGAGCTCGATCCCAGGACCCCAGGACCACAACCCAAGCTGAAGGCAGCCACTAAACCGACTGAACAACCCAGGTACCCCCAAATAATAAGTTTTAAAAAACAAAAACAAAAAACAAAGATTCCTGCTTTTCAATGCTTTAGATATTTAAAAAGACAAGTAAGGGGGACCAAGGAAGATGGCGGAGGAGTACGAGGCTGAGACAGGGTCAGATCCAAGAAATTCAGCTAGATAGTTATCAAACCACTCTAAACAACTACAAACTTAGCAGGAGATAGAAGAGGAGAAGAACAGCAACTCTAGGAACAGAAAATTGACCACTTTCCAGAAGGCAGGACGTGCGGAAAAGTGAATCCAAAGTGAAGGGAAGATAGACCGCGGGGGGGGGGGGGGGGGGG
>CM052890.1:22063442-22082878 GCA_028534135.1 Potos flavus
GGGGGGGTAGGGGGGTAGGGATAGGGTGGCTGGGTTATGGACATTGGGGAGGGTATGTGCTATGGTAAGTGCCATGAAATGTGTAAGCCTGATGATTCACAGACATGTACCCTGGGGCAAATAATACATTATGTGTTAATGAAAATAAATAAATAAATAGAAAGACAAGTAAAGAAACCAAAATACTAGGTCACAGATTAAAATGACAATGAGCTATCACATCTCACCTGTTAGATGGGTATTACCAAAAAGACAAAAGACAGCAAGTGTTGGCCAGGATGTGGAGAAATTATAAGCCTGGTGCATGTTGGTGGGAATGTAAATTGGTGCAACCACTATGGAAAACGGTATGGAGGTTTCTCAAAAAAATTACAAGGGGGGGGGGGACTTACAAGTAGAACTACCTATGATCCAGCAATCCCAGTTCTGAGTGTTTCTCCAAAAGAATTGAAATCAGGATCTCAAACAGATATATGCATTCTCATGTCATTACAGCAGGATTCACAAGAGCCAAGATATGGAAACAACCTAAATGTCCATCGACTAATGAATGGATCAAGAAAATGGGATATATGTGCAACGGAATATTATTCAGCCTTAAGAAAAAAAGGATAAAAGGAAATCCTGCCACATGCAACAACATACATGAACGCTGAGGACATGGTAAGTGAAATAAGCCGTCAGAGAAGGCCAAACATTGCATGGTTCCACTCATATGAGGCATCTGAAGGAGTCCCACTCATACAGAGGGAGAGTAGAATGTGGATTGCCAGGGGCTGCGGGGAGGAGGGAACAGCGAGCTGCTGTTCAACTCACACAAAGCTTCAGTTTTGCAAGATGAGTATGTTCTGGAGATCTGCTGGACCACAGGGTGCCTACAGATAACAGCATTGTATTGGACACTTAGAAATTTGTTAAGAAGGTAGCTCTCATGTTAAGTGTTCTTTCCACAATAAAAATGTAATTCCCTATTTAATAAAAGAAAACAGAAATTCCTGGATGCTTTGACTTTTAGTATAAGGGTGCAGAATCAAGTATAAATTTTTAAAATGTTAAAAAATTTTTAAAAGGTTGGCTTAATGTCAGGTTGGACGGACACGGACACACACACACACACACACACACACCCGGGCATTAGACTTGGGTCTGGATCCCAGCTGCATCATTCACTAGCAATTGAACACCATTCTGGTAAATTAGTGTCGGTTTCCTGTGTCTGAATAACAGTGAACCCGCCCCATAAAGGACAGTGAGGATTACACAAGCAGACACAGACAGAGCCCTTGGCATGGGGCCTGACACACAGCAAAGGCTGAAATCACCACTGCTCTTAGGATTAGTTACAAGCGATATGACCGTAGCTCTAGAAAACACAGTAAAGTCAATTGGAAAGTAATCAGAAGTACAAAAAAGCTCAATAAGATGGCCAGAGACAATGTAAAGACCTACAAATAGCAGTGAAAATCAGTTAGAAAACAGAAATCCCCCAAAGGGTCTCCTGCTCCCTATTGCTGGCACTTGTGCAGAGTCCTTTCTCGTGCCATCTCTGTCCCATCCCTGCCTGGTGACAACTTGGAATTATCATTTAGATTTCAAACAGTCCTCAGCCTCTTGCGGAAGCTTTGCCTGACCTCCAGGTCAAATCCCCTACCATCTACTCTTTCACTAAGAGCATCTCCTTTGCAGCTTATCAAAGCAGAAATTCCATATTTATTGTGGCATTATTGGATAAATGCCCATTCTCCCCTGAAGACTTAGGTTCTCAGATTATGCAGCTTCTAAAAATTATGTTCACATAATTGGATTTAATGTCTACATGCTATTTATACCATTTTAAAATGCATCCTATAAGTCAGTATCTAACCATCCAATCCTAATTTTCAAAAGTGCACACTGATATCCACAGACACAAAAGAACACAAAGATATGCAACAATACTGGAGCATATTAGCACCAACACCAGACGCCTTACTTTTAACCCTTCTTTCTCTTTAATATTCAACAACACTTTTACACATTTAGTGTAAAGTCATACTTTCTCTCCTTTAAATGATACACAGGGACTTATCAAATACCTCAATTCCCCAAAAACTTAAAAGAGATATATTTTTTTTATTTTTTAACTATCTGGTGACAGGTGTTCAGGTGGCCAGTCACTGATGCGGACCACATATAGACACATGTATTACCTAAAAATGTGTCTCTTTCAGAAGATTATCTTCCTGGCCAATAAGTATCATTCATACAGGAGAGAACAAAGAATTGCATATATAAAGAAAACATCAGCAATGATGATAAAGCCGGAGAAATATTTTAGTCTGTCAAATACAAGAACAAGCCCATATTTCAGCCCCCAGAGAATCACACACGTAGGACCCCTTCGGCGACACACACGCGCACGCACATGCCCCGAGCCCAGTACGTCGTCAGGTACACACTGAGCATCCACTATGTGGCTCAGCCCTGTGCTGGTTGCTCCGAGGGCTTACTCCCGGTTCTCAATGAAGTCACTGGCGACTGAGAACCACACATGGAAGAAAGAGAACCAACAGCATAAAATGGGAAGGGAATACCGACAAACAAATGGTAGACTGTAGCTTTGCACGTTTGCAGAACTAGACCTTCCCACCTGTCACGGGCTGCCAGCAGGACTCACGGCAGTGGTGTGAATCAACAACCTTGCTGTTTCCACAGCAATCGCGCAAATAGAGGAATGGATGGAGGAACTCCCGTGCTAAGAAAATGCAAACACCTTCGTCAGGTTCCACTCTCTCGCCACCTACCCACCTGGCAAGTTGCCCCCTAGTCTGACTGCAGCTTGTGCCCGAGCCAAGCACTCCTTGAAACGTACCTCTCCTTCCATCTTTGGTGTTTGGTTCTGCTTCCCTCCCCAGGAGGAAGTCTTTCCTGGCCTTCCACACCAGAGGCAAGTGCCCCTCCTCTGTTCTCCCGGTCTCCCGTGGTCTTTGACTTTTTGCTCTTGCCACCCTATACTGCACTTTCTCCTCACCTTCTCTGATTCATCCACTAGGTCCAACTCTTGTCATATTTTATGTATCTTAATATGCCTGGGTCCTAGCTCTGTGGCCCTGAGCATACTCTGGGCTGAGGATATGACATTTTCACTGAATGAAGGCAGGCAGGAAGGGGTAAATGAAATCCAGCTCTGGACACCTTTACAACCTGAACTGCCTTTGCTCAAGCTGTTCCATTCACCTGAGATGTCCTTCCCTCAACTAATTTCCACACGTTTAAATTCTAATCCTCCTTAAAGGTCTTAGGACAAAGGCCATGTACACCATAAAGACTCCCTGGCTTCTCAGCTTGCAACGACTTCGTCCAATTCCTACAGTCCCATACCATTCTACCCGTTTAGTGATACCTGAGGATATATTTTATTTTATTTTATTTATTTTTGAGAGAGAGAGCATATGCACATCACATGGGTGAGTTGGGGAGAGGGAGAGGGACAGAGAGAATCTTAAGCAGGTTCCATGCCCAGCACAGAGCCCAACACAGGGCTTGATCTCACGACCCTGAGATCATGACCTGAGCTGAAATCAAGAGTTGGACACTTAACCGACTGAGCCACCCAGGCGCCCCAGTGTGGACATATTTTATACACCTTCCCTATTAACTGATGACCCTGTGATGATAGAACCCATGTGTCTCTTCCATCCTTGGCTTCCTCCTAGCTACCACCACACTGTAGGTAACAAACGGAGAGTGGGCAGACGGATAAATACAGGATTACTGGCCTGGAGATGTTAGTCTGGTGTTCATTCCCCCATGGCTGGACTTGGCAAATTTAAGCAGAGCAGAAGGGGGAGTGGTGAAGACAAGTCCTTGGATTTCACTCAGAGCTCAGATATTCCCATCACTGCCATCTTTTATGGGTCGTGTTTTCACTCAGCCTATCAGGAAATGTATGTGATTTCCTGTAAGTATCTGAATGAACTTAAGGTGTCAGAAGAAACATGAGACTGTCATCTGGGGGAACATCACTGATGAAATTCTCTCTGGAAACCCATCCTTCCAGGAGAGGGACGCAATGACATCCGCACTCTGTCTCATCGAAACACACCTCTGAAGACAGAAGTGTGGACGGTCTCAGGTGAGGGGCTGGTTGTTCTTGCTGTCTAACTTGGGGCCTCCCAGACACACTGTTTCTCTCCTGTCTGGGCTGGATCTTGGCAGCTCCTGCAGCAATAAGGGGAGTTATTTTGGGGAGGCAGTTGATACGTGGCTAGTCCTCCTACAGATCAGCAAGAGCTGCTTGAAATGTTAAATGTCTCCCAGATGGAGATACTTAGCATTTGTAGGAGGAATAATTTGGAGGAAAAAAATGCATTTGTCTTTTTGGCATCCTGTGGATTCCGTTCGAGAAGAAAGAGAACACTATGATTCCTGCCATCCACATGTCAGTATTTTCTTGGAATTTTGCAAGTCTACTTGCGCTACTTCTTCCTCTAGGGGTATCAAGTTTTGGATGTGCCTGAGCTCAAGGGAAAAGTATATGGAACCAAGTCTCAGAGGTCAGATAGTTGCCAAATTTCCCAGAAACCATCTGAGTTCAGCCTCTTGTCCATCAGTGGCAAATGCTGCCATTGTATGGACCAGATCTTTGGGTGTGATCTCTTATGTATGGAGAAGGTTGCAAAGTATAGGGCAGACTGGTCTAGAACACCAGGAGTTAGGATACGTGAGTTCTGGCCTTGCTTCTGCCACTAACTTTCTTTGTGGTCATGGGCAAACCACCTTATCTCACAAAGCCTTGCTTTTCTCACCTATAAGATAAAGGGGTTTGGTTAAATAACCTTTAAATTTCCCTCTAACTGAAGAACAACACTATCATTCTGCTATGGCAATGACATTGAGTGACATCATCGTAGGGAAACATGAACTTGTCCTTCAACTAGGAAGGGAAGGCTTCGATGAGCTCCCCATCACACCCACTACTCATGGAAGAGAAAGGGAGCATCACTCACAAAAAGGCTGAATCAGTGACCGTTTTTTACTTTACTCCTTTTCTGAATACCATAGGATCTCCATGGCTCACCAATAAGGCTCACCAGTAAGTCATGCCTTTAAGTAAGCACCTGCCTTTGGCACCAGACTGAATTAAAGCAGATAGAAAGCTGAGCAATAGCACTGAAAACTTGTAACTGAGTCGCAAATGTGCTCCCATGACATTGAGGTATGTAAAGAAAAGTGTACCTTATTTATCTTCTATGACTAGTCTCACATTCTTTAGGAATTCCCACCTTCCTTTGGTAGATCAGTAGGTAAATGGAAGTAGGGGGCCAAATTTAGTCCAAAATAAGCTTGGTCCTGTTCAATAATGTAAATAAGTATTATAGGAAACTCATCCTTCCTTCCTTCCTTCCTTCCTTCCTTCCTTCCTTCCTTCCTTCCTTCCTTCCTTCCTTCCTTCCTTTTCTTTCTTTCAGGATAATGTGATCTTCCCAATTTCCTTCCTCTTGTCCTGATCATTCCATCATTCCTGAGAGATTCTGGGCACTGCGAAGAGGAGAGGAAGATGACCTTGGGTGCCTCTGTATTTCTGCTCCCCTGCTCTCTGCAACAATGCACTGTGCCCACTTGGTCACTGGTCACCGATCACTGATCGGGATCTGATGGAGAAGTCTGGGACTGCTGAATTTGGGGACTGTCTTCTCATTTTCTCAGAACCCAGATTCTGACTCGACCCTATACTGGGCTAGATATACTTGATTTCAATGTGGTCCCAGCTCCAGGAATCCTATACAGTGGCCCCTAGTAGCACAGTCATTTCCTCACCCTGGAAGCCTCTTGGATAACAAACTCTTATCTACCCTCTTCCTCTTTCATCCTGATGTACAGGAAAATTTCTTGGTTCATTATATGACATGGGACTCTGTGTTACTTGGGAATGGTATTTCAGTCTCTATGTGTCTGTCTCTCTCCCTCTTCCTTCCAATCTTGTTATGCTCCTACCTATCACCTTGATATGGAAGTTTCCATTTTAATATAGGGGAAGCTTGGAAGGAGTCAAGTCCTCAAATCCCAACCTACCTCCAGGCTTGATCCTAACAGAGATGGGCAGGATTCATGTTTCTCCCAATATCCTCTCTGACTTATCTGAACCCATTCTGAGCCAGAAGAAAAAGCGGGGGGGGGGGGGGGATTTCTACCCTTCCTATCTTACGAGAATTGCACTTATATTTTAACCTACTCTTTTCTGAGGTAAAAAAAAAAAAAAAAAAAAAGCCTTTTTTTTTTTTTCCTCATTTTCCCCGGGGCTCTACTGGTACAATGGCATTCTGGGAACATGATTCTTGTGGCAGAAGATGAAAACAATTAAGTACTATTTTTAAATATTATTCCCATTACTCAATTAGTTCTCTAATCGCTGAAAGAGATTTGCTTGACTTAGGGGTGACTCACTTCCCCTCTGTGGGCCTTTGAACAATAAAATGAGGTGGTCAGCACTTACGTCCACTGAAAAACCTTCCAGTTCTTATGTCCTGGTCTCACTCCAGCCATGAGGAGCTGTGGGAGACTCACAACAATCTGGAAAGCCAGCCATTTCACTCCTAAACCATGTTAGGTTACTATTTAATTTCTTTGGCATCTCGGCTATGAAAAAGTTAGCCTCACAACCTTTTGCCTAGCTAAACTCCTCTGTGAGTTGTATGCTTTAACAACTTAGTGTTGTAGTTATTTTAGGAAACATAGAGAACAGGAGAGGAACAAGATGGTGGCCAACAAGAACAATTCCGTTGTTCCGTTCTCAATGGCTGAAGCCTGAGGCTGGTGAAAACGGAGAGGATCACAGACATATCAACACAGAGGTCCTGGTACACTCAGCTGTAATGAGGGATTAAGTCGGGTAGGGCAGAGAAATTTCATGATTAATTTTAAGATTTGGAAAGCTGAAAGACTGGATACTGTGATACACATACACACACACACACACACGCGCGCGCGCGCGTGTGCACGCGATCCATTCAGAAAAAGGGTTGAGTGGCACTGGCTCAGGGAGTGATGACTGTTCTCCAGATTGAGATTGTGTCAGTTATTCTAACATGGGTTAGAATCTCCATGCTTTATGCACACACATGGTCTAGGATTGCTTTTTTATGACAATAAAAAGATTGTGGTAAGCGTGAATGTCACATTTCAGCTATTCTAAGTCAGGATGGGAAGGAAGGTGGACCCTACCACTCAGAAAAATGAAAAAAAGTCTCTTGGGAGAATGTAGTGTTGAGTGACAACATTCCATTCCTTTGGCCTATCAGGAAATATTATTAAGGCTGCTGTGTGCCAGGTAATCTACCAGGTGATGAGAGATTGTATCCCACAAGAAAGGCACAGTCCCTCACCTCGCAAATGTTATAAACAGGTAAGGAAGTTGGAAAAATAAGCCAACAATTCCATTTAAGCACAGTTAGCGCTAACACAGGGAAGTAGAGGGGGCTTCCATAGAAGCCGAGAGCTAACCACCTAACCTATCCCGTGGTTGTTGGGTAGGTGGGCAGTCAGAGGAGACCTCTGAGAGGACACCGCCTTTGAGGAAGAGAACTTACAGTATTCCAAATTGGCCTGGATAGGGTGTTTTCCATAAAAAGAGACAATGGAAGCCTCCAATCCTCGGATTCCCCAATATCAGTCCCAACTGCATTTGAGTTGTCCGATCTTTCTCCCTCCTAATTTGTCTGTATTTATAAACATAGAGCTGAATCTCAGAGAAGCCCCGCATGGCTGCCTTTAATGGCAGCAGAGAAAATAAGCAGTTGGCATTTCTCAGGGCAACTCAAACTATGTAAACTCCTGCTAAATTCTTGAAACAGCAACACTTACAAAGATTTGGATTTCTAGCATGGAGCCCATTTTATTTACTTATTTATTTTTAAGGGAAAGAGATTTTAAAAAAAGAAAGAAAGAAACAACAAACAAACTCTAAAAGAATGCCTTCAAAACTCCCTGGTTCCCAGTGCAGTCAGACATCAATAATGTATTTTAAGGCTGTGAATTTCTCATTCCTCGCTGTCTTCCGGGGTAGTCCTCAGGGACTGCCATATTGAGTTGCTGCAATAACCGTCTTGGCCACAATGGGGATCGTGCCTGGAATCATGCAGTGAGTAGCCCACGGCCCCCAGTCTCATTGCCTTAATGAGGCGCTCGAAGAGTTTACTGCACACCCGGCTCACTCTAACTGACCTCACAGGAGGCTCATAAGGGGAATATTATCTGTCAGAGGCTGGTTTTCTTTAACTGATTTTTACATAGCGAGCAAGGAATCACTCCTGAGAAATAGGAACATCCTGAGGTGTTAACATGGATACTTGTGGGTTCGAATCTGCTTCTCTGGTTTACCTGGGCAGGTCACCTTACTCTCCAAGCCTCAGTTTACTCCTCTGTCCAATGGAAACATTCCTTCTTTGTAAGATTGTCTTAAAATTAAATTTTATATTTGCCAAATATACACATTAAAAAAAATTAAAGAGTACTAAAAGTCTCATAAAGAAACTTGGCAGTTTCACCCCTCCTCATTCCTGAATGCTGCTCGCCGGGGGAGCCACTCTCCACTGCCTGAGCTGATTCTTCTAATATTTACCTCCACATATTGAAATACTGTAGATTTCTCTTGTTCTCGCCTTGTTTCTCGCATATTTGGGTCTTCCTCTTTCAGACTGGACATTTCCTGCACAGAGTGGCGGTCAGATTGAAGAGTAAGACTCTGGGAAGCCCTCGTCAGTTTCATGCACGTGGGGGCAGGGCGTTGGCTGACGAAATTCTTTGTAGGATGAGAAGGCAGTGAGTCAGCCCATTTATTTGAGAACCACAATATTTCAGGATCTTGATGTCTTTCCTCATCGATCTGTCACTTTCTCCAGATAGCATTTGGGTGAGAAGAAAGGAGCTGAGGGGCCCTCGTGTTTACTCACTTCTCTTTTCAACTGTCTGCTATCTCTCTTGAACCCAAGAGTCCTGGGCTTGTCTCCTTGATTAATACAGAAACCCCACTTCTGTGTGGCAGGGGTGAGGGGTGGAGGGAGAAGAGGTTGTCTGACTGTGTCAGGGAGGGGCAGGGGACCTGGAGAGTCAAAGATCCATATAAAGCTTCGAAGTCCCAACTCATTCCCACCTTCCCTAGTACCCTGGGCCTCAAAATGCCTGCTTTGCTACTATCTCTTCTCGGCGATGTCACTCATGAACTCTTCTGCTTTGCGCCTTCCAGAATCCACCTCTCGTGGTCTGCTCTCCTCTGCTGTGTTCTTTGTCTTTGTAAGATAATCTCTTCCTCTCTCCCTCCCTCCCTTCCTTTTTTGCTACCTCTCCAATGGGATTTAAGGAGGGAGAAGAGATACATTCTTATGGCCAATCTGCCAATCTGCTTTTACCCCTTGCGTTATAAACAGGAGTTCTGTTGGAAGACCTACTCGAGGTAAAGTACAGTGTCCTGCCCGATACCTGGCATATATTTAAGTACTCAATAAAATAACTGCACCGTGTCTCTCGTCTTCCCCGAGAACATTCCCTGACATCCCCAGAGGAAAGGGTGTGTGGCCTGAGAGCTGTAGGATTTTTAGGAGATTCCTGGAATCCATAGTGCCTCTGAGGGAACGGTGAGGAGTCTGAAATGCAATGTTTCTCCAGGTCAATTAGCTCCATTAATGTAATTAATCCTCAAGACAGCTTCGTTAAGCAGGTATGATTATCATTCCCATTTTATGCCCATTGTCTTAACATCCAGGCGCTGTAACAAGGGCCTGGGGCAGTCTCTCACTTGGGAGGAAGGAAAGAAAGAAGAGAAACATCCCTTGACTCTCTGCCGGTGACCAGACATCAGAGAAATGCATCCACCCTGCCCTGTGAGAGCCTTTCCAAGGTCCAGACGGACACAACTGGACATTAATTAAAGCAGTGAAAACAGATTTCATCTTCTATTTTATTTGGTAACTACTGATAGCAAGGGGAAAAGCGGGACTCTTCCATTTGTGCAGAGATGATTTGGGTGTTTTAAAGGGAAGAGAAGGGGAGCGGGAGGAGAATGGGGGGCTCAGCTGAGTCAGAGAAGAGAAAATTTACAAAGGGCTGGTCAGGTAAATGCAAAGGGCTGTGTCTGCTAGCTGGCAGTCATCGAAGTTGGGATTCTCTCCTCCTGCAGAGACTGGGAGACAGAGGCCCTATCCTTCTGATCACTACATTTAAAATGAAAGGCTCTCAGGTCCTTAAGGAAAACATTTGCATTTTAAGAGATACATATTCACAATCGTAAGACCTTTTTAGTAGATGGTCTAAGGAAGAAAGGTCAGGGACCTATGTCAGGTGTTGGCTAGAACAAACAGTAAATCTCCCCGCAGCACTGAGCTTTCTCAAGCAGACACTTTAATAGGGGGCTGGGGTCACCTTCCGGACGTGGCCTTCTGCTGCTAGAAGCCACGTTTGGACAGAGCTGTGATCTGCAGTTCTCTCCACCAGGTCCCACAAAGGCCTAGAATAATCGTCCTAGCATGATGCTCGTGTGTGTGCACACACACACACTCACCATGGAGAGTGATAACTAATAAGTGAAACTATGGTCCCTGGGTATGCTGGTGCCTGAGCTCCCCTGCAGAGTTCCCAATCAATGCAAGGTTGGCTGTCTGCGGCTCGACTGAGTTACTCAGATTACAAATGAAAACCAGCCCCCAGAGAGTGCGCACTGCTGTAGCACAGAAGGAAAGCATAATTCTTGCTTACACTCAGCTTTGTGATCAGTTTCTCCCCTGGTAGCTACTCTTGTAACTTCTTTTTAGGGCTGCCAATTTTATAAACACACACACACACACACACTCTCTCTCTCTCTCTCTCTCTCTCTCTCGCTCGCTCTCTCTCTCTCTCACAGCCCAAAACTTCTGCAGATCACGTCTTTATCATCTCTCCACGGTATTCCTTCCCGACTAAGTGCGGGATATTCTTTCTCTGTGGCTGTTTCAAACAGAGCAGCTCTTTTTATAGTTTAAAAAATATGCTGAATAAGGAATAGTAGTAACAGTAATAATAACTATTATTATTGGGTTTACTGTTACAATTTCCAGTTCCCAGGTTTAAACGTCCAAACACTGTGTCAGATATTATGCTAGGCGCTATGTAGACATTACCTCTGAACCTCCCCCAAACCACAGCACTCATGTATGGGTATCATTTCCTGATAAATAAGGAAACAGGGCTCAGAAAGGTGAACAATGTGCTCGAGGTCACACAGCCAGCCCAGAGGGTCTCAAACCCAGATCTGTCTGCCGGAAGAGCTCAGGTTCTCCCAGTGACATTGAGATAATGGGACCACATTCTAGGCATAAGAAGAACTGACTTTTTGACTGGACATCATCACCATCAACAGAGGTTCAAAACGAGATCAGATTAAAAAGTCAGAGGATCTTCCATCAGCCCAGGAAATGCTATCATCTGGAACTTGCAGGTTTATCTCATAAGACAGACAGAAGGAATGACGCCTACCCATCTCCGAAGATCAGTGAGTGAGTAAACTCTTGGAACAGTAGCACAACTTCAAAGCATCTGGTAGCTAAGGAGAATCCCTAATGATTTAATAAAATGCCTGTCCTCTACCATCCCTCACAGAAGGGACCTCAAAGTGGAAATCTCCTCTACAACACCCCTGACAGATGGTCATCCTGTTGATATTTCAATGTCTGAAATCCAAAATGCTGACAGTCCCAGAAGATTGCTCTATTATCTTTTATGAGCTCCGGCATTTTTTTTTTTTAATTTATGCTCTGATAAGCAAAAGTCTGTCTTTTTCTTCCTTATACTTGTTAATAGTAAAATAACAACAGCGGCGATCATTGACAACTTACCACGTGCCTAAGTGCTTTATGTATTATCTAAGCTCATCTTCAAAGCAACTCTTGAATGTAGGTATAATCATCCTTTTTTTTAGGAGTCGAGGAAACAGACTCAGAGCAGTAGAATGCTCTGCCCAGAATCACATGGATAGAAAGTAGCACAGCTGGGATGAGCACATGGTTCCCGCAAAGCCCGTGCTCTTGACCGCCACACCAAGAGGATGGAACATAGTCCCTTCCTCCGCCTACTGCCCTTCTGATTTCTTAAGAAAGAGCCGTGTGTTCTTTTTTCCCACCACCTTTCCCTCCTGGCTCTTTCACTGTTCATTTTCTGAAAGGATTGGCAATGGAAATAATTTGAGGTCCGCGTGCTAAGATGCGGAGCAAGAGTGGAAAAGCCAGGCTTATTTTTGTAGCATCCTAGTGTTTTACTTGAGATGGCAAATGGAGAGTATCTGGACAGTCCATCTGGTCCCATCTGGAGGAATAACACTTTGCCTGGAGAGCCCTGGGCTCTTTGGATGCTGGGGAGCAGAACAGCGCTGGGGCACATCCCAGCTTCTCAGCCTGTGATTCTCAAGGGCAGGTGAGAGGCGAGGCCCCATCCTCTAGGGTGGCTTGGCTGAGCTGGACAGTGGGGGCTCGGATGAGGGTGAGGTGAAGGAGACAAGATAGAGGCTTCACCACGGCAGTTGGCAGTAAGTAGGCCCAAACAGGTTTTCAAAACCAGATGGCTGAATTAAGTTTAGAGTGAGCATTGCCTCTCCAACACCACACTGGCGACACTGGCTTCCTCTCAGTCCCTGGCACTCAGCAAACGTCCTCCCACCACAGGACTGTGAACATGCTGTTCCCTCACCTGGTAATGCTTTTCCTTCTCTTTGCCCCAGTAACTTCCATTAGTCCTTCAAACTGCAGCTCAAGTGGTCCCTGGATTTTTAAACCAGCTGAAAACTACATTTCGAGTTTTCCTAGTAAGAAATACCTCTCCTTTCTGTGTTAATCACATCTGCAAATTTACATTTATTTCTGTGTTTAATTAATATTTATCTTCTTGGTTAGGCATAAGCTCTATAAGAACAGGCCAGATCTGCTTGTTTTTCACCATCATTTTCTCAGTCCCTAGCAAGGGGTCTGGAATAGAGCAGGGGCTCAAAAAATTATTTTCAAATTGGAGGATGAATGAATTAATTGGAGTAGGGGAAAAAGGCAAGTCAATGAGGGTAGCTGCCAGAGAAGCTGGGATGAGCCTCACAGATAGTTAAAATCACCAGGCACTTCCCATGGGGCTGTCACATATGATCATTTTATGCAACTGGAACCTCTTGGCTTTGCACAGTGCACAACCCAGACGACTATATTTGGTGGTTCTTCAAATGGTCCAAAGGGCTTCCAAATGGTCCAAAGCTCCTTGTACCGATGTACCAGATCTATTTAAGACTCAGTGGTGTAGAGCAGACACATTTCGTCATTTGTTATCCTTTAAAGAAGTTCTCCAATGAACATACTGGTTCTCACTGGCTTAGGTAGCTCCACAAACCCAACTTCCAATATTAAGAAAGGACTGTGATATGAGCAAGGAGTAACTTCCACAAACGCCAGGCTGTCTTCACAGATCATGGTGATGAATCCACCTCAGAGGCGATCAGGTTTATTTATGCCTACCGTCCACCATGCTGCTTGGTTTCTGGATCCATCACCCTCAGAGCTCAAATAAAAAGCCAAGTGCCTTCCCTCTGGGAAATTCACATCTCTTAAAAGGGTGATAAATATCTCCAAGCTTTCCATCCATATGAGACGCTGTCAGCGTTCTCCTTCATGGGCCCAGTCTGTGCCCTATTGACCTTGCAGCTCCCTGATGCATAATGCAGGGAGGAAGGGAGCCTGGCTCTCTCCTTAGGCTCAGATTCATTCAAAGACCCCAAAATAAAACTCTTAGGCCAGCACAGGAAATGAAGACCAGGTTATCCGGGTTCCCCTCAATGCCTACCCCTGCTCGAGGTTACGCACACTAGTGATTTGAGAACTAGGCAACGCTCCTCTAAGTGGTAGACCTTGTAAGACATGCCTCAGTAAATTCATATAATTTGTTTGGGAATGCTCTCAGACACAAGTAGTAGAATAGCCAATTAACAAATAGGTCCTTCCTTTCATATAACAAGAAGGCTCCTGACTTGGTTCAATGATCACATGGTCTTAAGCATCTCTGTAGCTCTCTTAGCTTTCCTTCATGGTCTGCTCTGCTCCCAGGCCTCAGAGCCATGACATAAGTAACATCAAGCAGGAAATGTGCATGTGCATGTTCGTGTGTGTGTGTGTGTGTGTAGCCATAGTCGTAGTAGCAGTAAGAGTAATGAGTAAAGGGACATCTTCCCCCTTTTATCAAGAAAGAAACTTCCCTGGAAGCTCCACCCAGCAAACTGTTTTGATCCCTTCGGCCATATCCTGGCTTCAAGGGAATCTGGAAAATCAAGAGTTTTAGTTGGGTACATTTCTACCCTGCACAAAAACCAGAGTTGTTTTAATAAGGAAGCAGAGTAAATCAATGTCAGGTAATTATCTTTCTGAATTGCCAGTGCAAAACTGTTTAGTTATCCTGAATTATAGTCCTCTCCGGGCAGCTCAGCACTTGACAAGGACTTCTTCCTATCAAGGAAAACCCCCACAGTCTCCTTGGGACTTTTTCAAATAACAACAATGGTGCAGGATAGCTGAGATATGAGCGAATTGTTAATCAAGGCTTGTGCTCTCTGGCTTTTCTACAGAAATGGATATACAATGTATTTTTCTTGGTAACTGAAATCTGATTTGTGCACCTGATGGTTTAAATAAATAATTCTGCCTCAGGAAAAACCCATCACCCCGCATGTAAATGGAGATGAGCCCTGTCCTAGTGGGATTTGAGAGGGAGAAACCACCCCATCTCAAGGAGACGCTCACATATATGTTGATTCTGATTCAGCGTCTGCCTTGCCAGCTTTGTCTGCCTGAGCTCTTGGAACGAGTCTGCTAGAAATCCTTCATCTCAGAGATTTATCCCATGTTGAGCCCACATCCCTGGCTAAAGCAAAAGCAGGTGTGGAAGAGAATTTTAAAAATCAGCTTGTTGTTCAAGAAGCTGGAATTGGAACCCAGGGCTTGTTGCTTGCTTGCAAGTTCAATGAGGTTATGTTTATAAAATATCTAGCTTGGTCCCTGGTGCACAGATGCTCGGGAAATGTTACTCTTATTAACATCGCTTTAAGAAAGCAGAGTCGAAAGAGATTAAGACACCAAATTCTAATTTTCACCAAAATCCGGCAGAACCAAAACTGGTGTTTTCAGAGGACAGAACATGGTCTTTGGAGTCCTCTAGAAATCAAGTTCAAATTCCTTCTCCTCCACGTAGTTACTGTCTCCTTAGATAACCTGCTTAACCTCGTGGAGTTTCATAAAGGAGGGAAATAATGCCTACCTTACTTAGTTGATCATTCATTCAACAAACGCACATATGTACAAACGTGAAAGATGTTGGGGATACGCATATTAACAGGACATAGTTCCTTTCCTTTGGAATTCAAAGTCTAGTGTATGGATATGCAGAGTAACTTTAACTGCTTAAATCTACTAAAAATCTACTAGATGCTGAATGTTTTAATCACATTATCCAAATACAGCTTCCCTACAAGATAGAGAATATCATCCCTCTGTTACAGTTGGGGAAACTGAGTTTAGAGAATTGAAGGAAATTGCCCAAGGACACACAGTCAATGGCCATATCAAGATTTGCATGCAGGTTCATGGGAACCTGGCACTGGGCACGACACCAAGGGCATGGCAAACACAATCCAGTCACGCGTACTCCAGGAAACCCGTACTCTGTTACCCCTGAGGTCCCATCAGCGACTTCGGCCCCGTGCGTAGGGGAAGAGTTGCGCGTGACCACGGCGACTGCTCTCACCTCTACCTGCCTTGCAGACACAGATGAACGTAGGTTTGCTTTAATGGGTCTGGAAGATGAGTTGCAAAAATGATTATGTAGCGGAGGCAGGACTTACAAGACAGCAGAACAAATAGAAATAGCCTGTGAGACCAGCAGCCCGGCATAAATTACCAAGGGCCCTTGGAGAGCACAGCTGTATCCAAAGCACGTGATTGCACAGATACACACAGAGAACCTGTCAAGAATGTATGATGACTGTCCTTAAAGCTCCCTAAATAGGTACACTAGACAAATGGGCCTATACCTGCCAGGAAAATGAATAACGCTAATAATAACAATTACACTTATCAAGCAATTAATAGATGTCAGGCATGTTGTTAAGTAATTTACATACACGGTCTGCTTCTCCTGTCAATGGTTCTTTGAGTTGGATACTATAAATACCCAAACTCTAAGGGTGAGAAAACTGAGGCTTCAAGAGGTTGAGCCGATTGTCGAAGTGATGTACTTGGTAATTGGCAGAGTTCAAAAGAAGGTCCGTGTGAGCCCCGTACTCTTCATGACACACGTCATTATAATAAACACAAACATTATAAACTTGACCCGCACCCATAACATACCTCTATGACTGGACAGACAGACAACCACCCCTACTCCCCATACTTACCGCCAACTCCATCCCCATCTGGGTCCCATCCCCACCCCCACGCTGTCCATCTTCTCCGAGATTTACTTCTCTATTCCCATCCCCAGGGCCTGTATCCTCAAAGAGAATGATTTTCCTGAAATGTGACCTCGGGTCACGTGCTCCTAAAACATGTTGAAAGTGTACCCAGGCCATTTCACATCACTATGTCTTTGCAATCCTTCCCTTCCAGGGGACTGAATCAGAAAATCCTTGGTTCAGGGCCCCCTGGGTGGCTCAGTCGGTTAAGCGTCCAACTCTTGGTTTTTGCTCAGGTTGTGATCTTAGGGTCATGAGACTGAGCCCTGAGAGTCTGCTTAAGACTCTCTCTCCCTCCGCTCGTCCCTCCTGCTCTCTCTCTCTCTCTCTAAAATAAGTAAATCTTAAAAAAAAAAAAAAGAAGAAGAAGAAGAAGAAGAAAAAGAAAACCCTTGGTTCAAATCTAGGCTTCACTCCTCCCTGCTGTGTAAAATTGGGCCAGTCACTTAACCTCTCTGAGCCTGTGTCCTCATCTGTATTGATGTCTATTTCCTCAGGGTTCTCATTAGGAATAAATTAAATGAAAAATTTTATGCATATTAATTTGAAAGACATGAAAATGCCTAATACATAAGAGGCAAAATAACTTATTCTCCTCTGGAGAGCACATACTCATCCTTGAAAACCCAGATCAAAGTCTCCTCATTTTGTCACAGGTGGATTTTGTCACTCCATCCTCTGTGTTCTGGGAACTCTCTGTATCTCTAATTAACATTTTCCACATCATCTTTTTTTTTTAATTTGTTTACCAGACTCTCTTTTTTATTAGAAGGTGAGCTCCTACAGGGAAAAGGCTTTGTCTTATTTCTGTGTGCATCCAGACAGTCTATTGCCGTCCCACCACAGGGTAGGGTGATCCATTATTTGCCAATTGAAGGCATTAAACCACATTAACACTCCCTCATCCACACAAGCACCCGGAAGGGGGGCAGGTCTTGGAAAGCAGATTCACTGTCTTGTTTTGTGTATGGTCTCACAACCAGCATGAGAGCATCTGTCCAAATCTGAAAGAAACCAAATGATTGAAAACACAGCGTCCTTCCTTGGAGCCCCTATCCTGTGCTATGCACCCGCGACTTTACATATGCCTTCTCCAATTCTCAGAGTGCTCTTGCAAAGTTTGTGAGACTGGATTGGGAGAAAGATGTGCTAAATTCTATTTGTGGTCAGGCTCCCTGCTCTGCCTGTGAAGGGGCAAACCTTGCTCCGGCTCAGGAGATTCTGGTTATTAGGCAGTGCGATGGTTCATTTTACGTGTCCACTCGACTGGGGGGTGGGTGGGGACAGACATTTGGCCAAATGTTCTGGTGTCTGCGAGGGTGTTTTTGGAGAAGATCGACATTTGAACAGGTAGGCTGAGTAAAGCAGGTTACCCTCCCTAATGTGGGTGACCCTCAACCAATCAGTGGAGGGCCTGAACAGAAGAAAAAGCCTGGCTCTCCCTCAAATGAGAGGGACCTCCTTCCGCCTGACTGTTCTGAGCTGGGACACAGGCTTTTTCTGGTCTCTGGAATTGAACTGAAACCAGACTGGAATCTGTCGCACTGGCTCTCCTGGGTCTCTAGCTTGCTCACTACAGATTTGGGACTTCTCAGGTTCCATAATTGCATGAGCTGATTCCTTACAAGTCTCTCTCTCTCTCTCTCTGCATTATTTGGAGTTTTGTCAAATGAACAGAACCAATAGGATATGTCTCTCCTATTGTTTCTTTGGAGAATGCTAATACAGGCAGAATCCAAATGATATTAAAATAAGGAAGATTGGGGCGCCTGGGTGGCTCAGTTGGTTAAACAACTGCCTTCAGCTCAGGTCATGATCCTGGAGTCCCAGGATGGAGTCTTGCATCAGGCTCCCTGCTCCCTCTGACCTTACCCCCTCTCGTGCACGCTCTCTCTCAAATAAATACATAAAATCTCTAAAAAAAATAAATAAATAAGGAAGATTGGAGGGGCGCCTGGGTGGCTCAGTCGGTCAAGTATCTGCCTTCGGTTCGGGTCATGATCTCAGGGTCCTGGGATCGAGTCCTTGCACTGGGCTCCCTGCTCAGTGGGAAGTCTGCTTCTCCCCCACCCTCTGCCTGCCACTCTGCCTACTTGTATGCTCTCACTCTCTCTAATAAATAAATAAATAAAATCTGTAAAAAAAAAAAAAAAAATAAGGAATAAAACTAAAGAAATAAGAGAGGCTTATTTGATACATATAATTTTAAAAATACTAAAGTGGGAAGAGAAGTAGAAAAACAGAAGAACATCCTAGCTTACATATCAAGAAGCATTGGGGGGCAGCACAGAGAAATGGGAAAAACAGTTTTGTAAGGAATCATTCCCAAGTATGAGACTGAGACAGAGAAATAGAGAAGTTTTATGAAATAGGTAGAAAATTGGGATGTATTCCCTTCTTCGTCATTTTCTCACAATTTTTTTTTGCTCTATTTCTGATAAAAATGAAATATTATTTAAGACAGGACCATACAGGGCCCTGGTTATACGTTGGTCACAATATGTATTCATGTTCTCACGAATGAACTGAGCATTTGGGGTGGGTGATGGGTCTGTGACAATCTCTCTCACATTCTCTCTTTCTCTGTATATCTCTATATTTATCTCTGTTTCCTTCTTTGCCTCTTTTTCTCCCTCCCTCCTCCCCGAGGTAACTAATGTATTGAGCTAAGATTACAGAAACCTGTTGGAATCGGGGGCCCCATGAAACACAGGCCATTGCAACGTGTCTCATGGTCTCCAGGTTCTCTGGAAAGTACATATTCACATGCACCAGGTTTGGAAAGTCCCATTCCTAACTACAATCCTTGAGTTTTATATACTCACAAGGTGCACAGCAGAATTGCAAACTAAGTTTCACCCACAAACTACATACTTCCATTTAAGGACAGTTGGAAGGAAGGAAGGAAGGAAGGAAGGAAGGAAGGAAGGAAGGAAGGAAGGAAGGAAGGAAGGAAGGA
>CM052890.1:22083378-22140790 GCA_028534135.1 Potos flavus
TAAATCTTAACAACAACAAAAAAGGAAATGATCCTTTGTAGGAGATACAAACTCAAATTGGTCCTCCCACCTCCAGTGCCAAATATCAGGACTGGGCACACGAGAAGTGAGTTTCTGAAGATGCAGTGCAGCCGACCTTGGAAAACGGCCCTTTGTTCATTCGGTTCTTCCCTCTATCTAGCCTCACACGAAACAGCTTCCTGGGCCCCACGTGTGAGTCAGCGCTTCTCCGAGGAGCAGGCCTGTGTATGGAACCAAGGTCAGGTGTGGGTGGGGGAGAAACCATCCCAGCTCCCCCAGCTCTGCTCTCTGATTCAGCTCCAGCCTTTTCTGCCCATGCTTCCCCAAGCTTTGCTCCAACTCCTGCCGTCTTCTCTCTGCAACCCAGGCATTCATTCATTCATTCATTCGGCAAATACTCAGTGCGCACCTACATCTTGGCTGAGTGTCGCGGGGCAGAGGCTGAGACAGGGATGTGGGGGCACATGAGTCACGGAGGGAGAACCCTCTAAGAAAAGCTTCTAAGGGAGGAAGCGAGCAGAAGAGAGCAGGAGAAAGACCGGAGCAAGAGAGTGGTCACAGGCAGAGCCTCGGCTTGGCCCGATCCCCGGGGGTATGGCTCTCAGCAGTGACCACCAGACTCTCTCTCTGCAAAGAGCTAGATATTTGAGGCTTTGCAGACTGTATGATCTCTGTCACAACTGTGAAACTCTGCCAGTGCAGTAGGAAAGCAGCAGGGACAACACACAGATGCGTGAGTGTGGCCACGAAGTCGAGGAGCTACCTCTCGTGCCCACCAGGGTACTCCACGCCTGGAACACTGCAGGCAGGAGTCAGTGCTGTCACAGCCCCCCCACACACCCAGGGGTCCTCTTCAGGGTGCCACTGGACCCATGCTCCAGCCGCCATGAATGCTGGGTGCTACTGGCTTGCAGCCACTCTCCTTACACAGAAAAGTGCCCACACCTCATAGAAAGCACCTTGCATTGGAGATCACACTCCCTCCCCTCATCTACCCAGCAGCATCCCACAGCCAGTGGCTGAGGCATGTGGAGACACAAAAGACCAACCCTCTTGCCTCACAGATGGATACTTCAGGGGTACCTTATCTGCTCTCAAGCAGGATTAGCAAGTTACAGCCCAGGGGCCGATGTGGACCCACCGTGCATTCAACTCAACTCCCTGTGCCTGGCAGAGTCCAGAAGAGAGCAGACAGAGCAGATGTTTACTGAAGAGAATGGAATAAAATTAAACCTTGAGATCAGCAGGATTTGGGCAGGGTAGGGAGAGGAAAGCATTGCTTCAGGCCCTCAAACAGACCAAGGGCTTTATTACGCACTGTCCCATCTGCCACCGCCGTTAGCCTGCTTCCCCCCACACCACTGTGCCTGGCTAACCCACTTCCCCAGTGAGCACTACTCAGATTCAACAACCGTTAATATTTCACGTCCTACATTTTTGCAAATAACAGCAAACATTCTTTGGGCATTTACTGCAGGGCAAGCACCTAGCAGGTGTCATATAGCAGAGACGATAAGCTCTCCTCTTCTTCCCATTTCACTGATGAGCAAAATGGGGCTTTAAGAAGTGAAATCACTTTGCAAATTCAAGCAGCTGCTAATGGTTTCAGCTGACGTAGAGCTGGGGTGGGAGCTAACTTCCTGATCACTGGATTGTGCTGCCTCATGACCCCCAACTGTAGAACGTGCTGGAGAATCCCAGAGGTTATGGGGTTATTTCTGGAGTTATTTCTTCTGAGGCAGATCCTGAAGAGACAGCTCCACAGGGCGGCTGAAAACCTGACTGAGCTCAGGAAGGAATACACGCCTGAGGTCTGGGAGCCAATCACCAGAGAAGAACTCCAACGGCATCTACTCCGATCCTGTCCTTCCTTGCCATACATCTCCGACATGCCCGTTATTAGTGACTGGGCTCAGAAGCTTGCCACCTTGTATGATCTGAATTGATCCAGTAAAGAATTCTCTGAAAAGCACCATTAAGATGATTTATAGTCTAATTTTGGTTGCTATAGATTCTGAGTCAGGCTTATGACTGGAGAGAGGAGAAGAAAAAAAAAAAATCCTGCACTCGCTTGGAATTCAGGCGAAGGTTTCCGTATTGATAGAGAAGCATAGCTGGCTGGGAAAAAGTCATATTTTTTAAGTTTACAGCTACCACTCCTGTTTGGGGTTGCTATGGCAACCGAGGGCCAGCGGGGGGGGGTGGGGTGGGGAGGGGGCGGAGGAGGGAACTCTGCAGTACGGAGCGCTGATTGATAGGTCTCCTGAACACTGTTTAGACACTTCTGTGCTAGGAGCCAGATAACATTAGTTTATTTATTAAAATCCTTGTTAAAACACCCAGCCGTCTCTCTTGCCCCGGCATTTCATTCTAATCATTGTTGTTAAGGAATTGTTAACAGGCTACTGATAGGAATGGAAGGCAGGTCCCATTAGGAGCTAAACGCCATTTTTCAGGGGTGGGAGGATGTGCCCAAGGCTCTGGGCAGGCCCCTGCACCATGCGTAATCATGCTAATTGGGCACGACTGACTGCTTCACTGTCCCAGCACCCCCGACCCAGTACTGGACCCGCCTGGGCTTGCAGAGACTTTGAGGCAAGGCTAATCCCAGCAAAGACTTCTGATCCTGGCTGCGAGGGGGGCCAGGCTTGTGTCCAGCTAAGGCCTCCGAATTTCTGTTTTCTCTGTCACCAGGCTGCCGGCCCGGCCTGGGTGAGTGGCAGTTTGCGCCTTGAGCAGAGCGAGTGTCATGGGGCAGAGGGGGCCGGTGTGTATAGCCTGTCGAAGGTGACGCAGCTCAGGAGAAGGTCTACAGCTGCGATCTGGACAGGCCAGGTGTGAATCCCTGTCTTGCTACTTGCTAGATTCCTTACACTAAGCCCAAATACCAGCCGACGCTGCTCTGCGCCATGAGTTCCAATCTCCAGAGCAACCTAGATATAAGCTTTCCTTTTATGCACCAGCTCGTCCCATCTGTATTTGAGAAGAATCACCATCATGCCCATCTTCGATTCCCCCTTTGCTCATTTATTTATTCTCTCATTCATCTACCCGTTCAGGTACCCAATCATTCCACAGATAGCTGTGGAGACTCTACTGTGTGCCAGACATTGGGCCACCAGGCTCAAAGGAACGGGCACAGTCCTACTTCCACGTGATTTATATTTTACTTGGGAGAAAGGCATTAGAAACTTTTTTTTTCCCCCATGGTGGATCTTAAGAGTGACAAAGGAGAAATAGATGATTCTAAAGGACAAATCTAGTATCCTGTGGGAGCACACAACTGGGACAAATAGGAACTGGTATGGCAAAGAAGATGCTGGAACGCAAGATAGGCATGTCATATCTGAGGGGAAAAGCATTCCAGGGAAAGTGAGAACAAAGGGCAAAGGTCCTGTGGTAAGAAAGAATTCAACATGTTTGAGGAACTAAAAGAATAGTGGAATTGAAAGAGAGTGACAGATTCCATTGGAACATAATGAAGTCAGAAAAAATCCCATTCCTTGCCTCTCTTCCAGCTTCTTGAAAAGCACACAGAAAGGACGTAGGGTCCTGGATGGAGCATAAAGGTTGGAAACAAGTCGGACTAATAATTTATTCCAGGCCTCGATCCCTGAATATGTCTGTGACTCTTGTGTTTATGCCACTGTCACCTTATTTAAGCTGACAACTGTGTTTCCCAGAATCACCTTTCCTATACGGTTCTGGTTTAAACTGTCCAAAAAAGGAACTTGTGGGGGATTTTGAAGGTAGAGATTGAACTGCAGTCATTAAGAAAGTCATTGGGTCCGATATGGTGAGGGACACAGATGTTCTCGGGACACCTCAGCGTGCCCTCCCTCTCCTCTGTGCCGCAGCAAGCTGGCCTTCCTGACCGCCCACCCTGCTGACCGACGGCATCCCAGGCCACTGCCAGGCGCCTGGGTGCTGACTCCCGGAGGTACAGCCATACAGAGTGACCTGTAGCCCCGCAGAGCTCCCTGGGAGCGCCCCTTTCTGGTCCTGCTTCTCCAGCTGGACGTGCCGAGAGTCTCACACTTGCCCCCCAGGACAGTGCTCCACACAAACTGGTTATTGGCTTTTTCTGATGCCCTCGTTCCACTTTCCAGGCCTTCATTTCCCCAGCTCCTCACCCAGGTGTGTGAGGTCCAATTCCTGTAAGAAAAGCCGGCTTCTATAATACTCATCATGACTTTATTTCCCACTGAAGCTCAAATGACATCAATCCAAGAGAAGGGAAGGGAAGAGAAAAAAGGGCAGGGGAGGGGAGGGAAGAGCAAAGAAGACAAGACATCCCCTTCCTAAGATCTCATCAAGCTGACTTGTCCCCCTGCAGGAAGGAATCCCTGATTAGAGCCTCCTATCGCAGGTGCCTTTGTGTCCTTCTTCCCTGATTTGAGCAAGTCATTGTTGTTGGCCTGTTGACACTCATTTCATAATTGAGGAAAAACAAGATGCCCTTCTGCCATCAGGAAATACAGCGCTGATTTGCATGGGCATGGAGGTGCGGTGAGAGGTGAGAACGGAACTCTTCCTCCTCCCTTTCTGACTTCCGCGTGTCCCACACTGTTGGGACAGCCCCTGCCACGGTTCTGCCCCATCACTCATGGGTCAAGACCTGGCATGCACCTGGAGGCCCATGGCCTGGGCTCAAATACCTGCTCTGATGCCTCCTGCATGTGGCCCACGAGTGACATCACCTTTCTTGTCCTCCTCTGAAAATGGAAGTAATCACCATCGCCCAGGGAAGCATCTAGTGAGATAGTGGGTAGAAAGTTCTCAGCACAGTGCTTGACAGTTCGTAAGTGCCACTGTTCTCATTGTACTTGTTACAACAGGTCCAAATTCCTCTACCTGGCTTTGCATCTTTGAATGAAATAAAATATGCAAAAGTGATGCATCAAAATATGCATCAAAATATGCATCATTTTTGCATATTTTGTCCAACATTTTTTCACAGCAGTACGTGCTGGTTACTCTGAGAGTTCTACTGCCCTTCCCTGGTGTTCTCTCTCTTGTACCTTACAGAGCTAGTGAAGTAGTGGCTGACTCTTTTGTTTGGCTCTCCCAAAAGCCATTCCCAAACCTTGTAACCTCTCCCACTGCAGACAGAATGAAAATAAACCGGATAGCTCCTCTGCCATGCTCCCTGCAGCTCAGAGTGGACCCATGACCCAGTTCTGGTTAGTGAAATATAATGTGGAAATTCCTAAAGCATAGTGTCTGGGAAGGCTTTACTTTCCTGATGAAAGGGGCAAGTCTTATTGGTGCTTCCCGTCCTCCTTTCTGCCTTGAACGTCGATGTGATGACTGGTGCGGTGGCAGCCATCTTTCACACATGGGGATGAGAAGCTTATAGTCAAGAATATGAGAACAAATGGACAGAAAGGACCCAAGTCCTTGCAAACATGACTGAGTTGCTGAACAAACCTGGAGACACATATGTATGTCCTTATACTTATTCAATTTGTCATTGGATAGAGGTTTGTGACTGCCACTTTTCATCATATCTGTTACTCGCAAATAAAAGCATTCCTAACTGATACCAGGCTACTATGCCTCTTTTACATATAGGGAGGCTCAAAGGTTGGGCAAATTCCAAAAGCTTTCACAGATTCAGAGTTCAGTCCCAGAATTCTTTCCAGTTCCAAGCTCTCGACCAATACCACTCTGCTGTGCTCTATGAATATGTTTCCCTACTCTGCCTTCTCTTCTCCATATATTTAAATTCCATTTTGATATCAAGTCTGAGTCCTAGACCCACAAGTCTTTCCATGTTTAATCTAGTCCACAGAGAACTCTTGCCGCACTGATTCCCATTTTCCCATTTCTACCCCATTTTCCCATTTCTACATTTAAATGTGGCACTTTGTGGTTTTCTAATTCTTCAGGGGCATTGCACTTTTGACCCTCCCCTGCCCCTACCCCATTAGATCACGTGCTTCTTAAGGACAGGGAAGCCACCTACTACAGAATGAAGATCAGGGGATTTGGGGATTAGTTTAAATTCAGGTTTTATCTCTTGCCTGTTGTGTGGTTTTGAGAAAAAGTCAGTTTGTCTCTCTGGGTCTCATTCTGATTTATGCAATGAAGGTCATAATGTTGCCTTAAGGTATTAATGAGGAAACTATCTTTAAAGCAATTAGCAGAGTGCCTGACTCATAGCAGACACTCAAAATGATAGCTACCACTGTTATTACTGTGTGTATTATTTCTTGCGTACTGCCTTAGTGTGTCGCAAAGGGACAACAAATAGGATGAGTTCAATAAGCAACTGTTAATAGAATGGTCCATTGACTACTTCATTAAGAACTTACTGAGATGTCACTATATTTCAGACAATGTGCTAAGTATTTGACTTTAAAGATTTTTTTTAAAGTCAAATACAATAATCCCTGTCTGGGACACATGAACAGGTAACTATAATACAACGTGACAAATTCAATAATAAAGAAACGCATACGGTTTCATAGAGGAACAGCGCTTATCAAATCTAGGAAGGCTTCCAGGAGGAGGTCCCAAGTTGTCTCCAAAAGAGTAGAAGAAATTAAACCACAGGTTTGCAAAATGTCTTCCGGCCCCCAGAACATTGTTATCCTTGCCTGGATTAAGTACAGAAACAGCAGACACAGGAGTGGCATTTGCATATGTACGAGTAAGGACTTAGATTCATGTTTATGATAATTTGCTCACGCATCTTAGGACTCCTGTCTAGAGGCTGGATTAGTTAGAAACAAGCTCCTTTTCAAGCTCACTTTCATTTTAGCTTTTCCTCCTTTGCGGTAAACACACAAGCCATTCTCTAAGCTCTCTCCTTTCCCTTTCAAGCACTGTGCATATTCTTAGAAGCAGCCTGCCAAGAAACAAAGGTTAATTCTGTAGGGAATGAATTGCCAGAGCTATGTTCTTATTTTAAGTTTTGATTTAGGGGAGCGACGTGGGCCTGTCTTTATTTTGCAAAGTTCCGTCACATCTCCAAAGGCAGATCCATCAATGTCCCTCCGCACAGGGGCCAAAGTCACGGGCAAGATTTTGATCCTCCAACTCTGAAAAGGCAGGAGACTGGCCTTGTCAGTGGTTTACCTACCGGCCGAGGGGCGCTCTGTTGGAAGACTTCCGTCCTGCACCCAGGGTGCTGTAGAGTCAAGGAGCAACAACAAGGCTGACAGTAGGACTTAGATAAGAGCCCCTGAGGTCGATGCATTTGTGAAATACCAGAAGGTCACAGGGGTCACCCTCAGTTGGTTACTGTGCTGCTGGAGTACTGCTGTCTTCCAGCTGTGAGTCTCTGATTGCCCCTGCCTGGCCTGGTCTGAAAAGATTTTCCAAGGGCTTCTTGGGGGAGAAGGAGATTGCTGCATAACATGGAACATTCAGTGGGTCTTGGGGTGCTTCGTTCACTCACCGAATATTAATGAATATCTACCGTGTGCCACGGGCAATCCAAATCCCAAATATGGATAAGCAGGGCTGCCACCTATGTTTCTCAAGCTCGGTGCTGCACACAGAAGGAAACTGTGGGGTCAAATCCACTCTCCAAGCTATGAACTCATGCAGCTGTGTGTGCCAAGAAAGTGGGATGTTTTCTAACTCATCTGCCTAGAGAGCAATTTCCTCTAATTTGCACAAACGTGCAGTCTACTTGGTGTACAGGGCGATCACAGTGCTCGCTTTTATTCTAGAAGAGGATGAGGAGGGGGCCAGAAGATGTGCGTTGTAAGCAACTTGAAAACTGAGCTTATGCAATTTTTCCAACTTGGATAGTCTAGATAGGAGCTGCCTATCGTGACCTCTTAAAAGACTCTGAAAAGAATTTCTGTTCATAAATGCATAACTGAATAACGCAAAATTTACTCAAAATTCCATGGAGTAAACTAGCAACCTAATAATATGCGAGATGACTTGAGATTTTGCCGAGGGCTAAAACGGAAATGAACAGTGTGGCAGTAATGCAGTGATGGGGGAAGGGTATTACCTTAAATAAGTGTTTGATAAGGTTTTCCTCAATGATGAGCATTTGAGCTTAGACTAAAGGTACAGAAGACCCAGCCATTAAAAAATTGAGGATCCAAGGTAGTCAAAGAGTCCAACAGTCTAACTAGAGGAAGTTGTATGTGGATTTCCAGGACGTTTATTGGAGGGAAGGAGAGCTTCCCAGGGATAGCAACTGCATTTCCTTCTGGCTCCTAACATTGTTCTCATGCTCAGAATTGATCGATTCCTTGCTATTCTTGGTGGGCAGAAAGTCTTTGCAAAACTTGACCTTTCCCAAGTGTTATCAATAGAGCTAATAGAGATGCTGTCAGAAATGTCCACTAATCATCACACTTCAAGGGGCTTTCTGAGTTCAATGCTCTTGGTTCACAATTTCTGCTGCCCTTGGAATGTGTCAATGTTTGTTGAAGAGTCTTTCTTTACAGAAGTTCAATTATGGTATCATATTGATTCATTTTATGTCTTATATTTTTACATGTTTATATATCTGTTTTCACCAACAGACTAGGAGTCCCTGGAAGGAAGGGCTCTGATTTTTCCATTTTGTGCTCCCAACACTAAAATAGTATAGAATTCAAAACAGATATTTCAGTCAATGCTTTTGTGTTCTGATGATCCTAAGATGATCCCATAACAAAGCGGTTTGTTGTTTTGATACTTTAATTAACTTTTAAGATTGACAGATAGATAACTGTTAAGTCCAAAGTCACTCTCCTGGACTGATGACACTTACTTATGTATTATAAATGACTTGAAAATGGGGTCTTTGCATTTTTCCATACTCGGGTGATCTAAATATGAACGGCCTTTTTGTGTCCTCTTAAAGGACCCCGAAAATAATTTATTCTCATAAATGCATTAGTAAATAATGTAAAATTTACTAAAGATTCCGTGGGATAAATAAGATGCTTAAACTTGCACACCAAGGTCAACAATCTAAAATCCCCTTTTGAGCTGCCTTTTAATCAAAGTTCACTCTTCCGTACTGTCTGAAAACTGTGTCTCTGTCTCCATGATTTCCTAAAAAGCTCCAACTTCATTGACATCTCCTCTTCCTTACTTCTTGGAGTATCTCCTGTGGGCCAAACCATTTGTCAAAGCTTTTCTTCTAAACAATTCCTGTACTTTCTTCAAATGGAGTTTTCGTAACAGCTTCTAAGAAAATGTAATACTCTCTTTATTGTTTGTCCTATAGCGTTCGCAGTGTTTTGAACATAATAGACGCTCGATTAGCAGCTAACTGACTCCTAAGTAGCACAGTGCAATCTATGACTGCTGTGCTATGAACAAAACAAAAGCTTCTAGTCTTTCTCAGACTACTGGAGATCTATCCCATTTTTCGGTTGGAGGGGGAGCCGCTGCTGAGGTCTGTCATCACCAAGCAGCAAAAAAAAAAAGACTTTCCTCAGATCTGTTAAACAGTTAACAGCTTCTAAGTTTGTGCATGTATGTATGGGTGAGTATAAAACACTTCTTTTCTACTTCCTTCATGAGTTAGAAGGTGTTCTACTGCCAAAAAGCCAGTGGCACTGGGACCCTAGGTAGTGACTGCTCTGACAATTCCTCTTTCCTTACAGTGGCTTTTTAAAAAACTCTGCCTTGCCAGCAACATCTCTGACCTTGGTCGAGGCAACTTCTTACTAGACACATGACCAGAGGCAAGAGAAACAAAACAAAAATAACTACTGAGACCTCATCAAGATAAAAGTCTTCTGTACAGCGAAGCAAACAATCAACAAAACTGAAAGTAACCTACAGAATGGGAGAAGATATTTGCAAATGACATATCTGATAAAGGGTTAGTATCGGAAATCTACAAGGAACTTACCGAACTCAACACCCAAAAATACAAATGGGTAGTTAAAAATGGGCAGAAGACATGAATAGACATTTTTCCAAAGAAGACATCCAGACGGCTACCAGACACATGAAAAGATGCTCAACTTCACTCATTATCAGGGAAATACAAATCAAAACCACAATAAGATATCACCTCACACCTGTCAGAATGGCTAAAATTAACAACGCAGGAAACAACAGGTGTTGGCGAGGATGTGGACAAAGGGGATCCCTCGTGCATGTTGGCGGGAATGCAAGCTGGTGCAGCCACTTGGGAAACAGTACAGAGGTTCCTCAAAAAGTTAAAAAGAGAACTACTCTATGATCTAGAAATTGCCGTACTAGGTATTAACCCAAAAGATACAAAAATACAGATTCAAAGGGTTACATGCATCCCGATGTTTATAGCATCATTATCAACAATAGCCAAACTATGGAAAAAGCCCAAATGTCTACTAACTAATGAATGGATAAAGATGGGGTACATGTACATAACAGAATATTAGTCATCAAAAAGGGTGAAATCTTGCCATTCGCCACAGCATGAACGGAGCTAGAGACTACTCTGCTAAGTGAAATAAGTCAGTCCAAGAAGGACAAACGCCATATGATTTCACTCATATGTGGAATTTAAGAAACAAAACAGATGAAAATATGGGAAGGGGGTAAAAGAGAAGGGGAAAACAAACCACAAGAGACTCTTAAAGACAGAGAACAAACAGAGGGTTGGCGGAGGGAGGCTGGTGGGGCATGGGCTAAGTGGGTGATGAGTATTAAGGAGGGCACTTGTTATGATGAGCACTGGGTGCTGGTTTTTTTTTTAAGATTTATTTATTTGAGAGAGAGAGTAGGAGGGATGGAGGGAGAATCTCAAGCAGATTCGGTGCCTAGCACACAGCCCAACGCGGGTCTCAATCTCACAATCCTGAGATCACAACCTGAGCTGAAACCAAGAGTTGGATGGCTAACCAACCGCACCGCCCAGGGAGCATGAGCGCCCAGTGCTACATGGAAGTGATGAATCACAGAATTCTACTCCCAAAACCAATATTACACTGTATGTTAACTATCTACAATTAAATAAAAATTTGAAGAAAAAAATCAAGAAATGCATGTTCAAAAAATAATAATAATAAATACAATTAAAAAAATGAAAATCTACTCTGCCAAAAGTCCATAGCACCTACCTGGTGACTCTGCTCCCAGGACTCTGCTACCTAGAACAAAGGAGGCACATGACCCTGACTGAGCCCATCACCTTCTCTCTCCCTGGGTATCTGGCACTGGGGCACGGAGAAGGAATTAATGGCTCAACTAGAAGACCTGGAGATAAGCAGACCTATAGATAAGCACATGAGCCAGAGGAGAAGCTGGACTGAGGAGAGAAGAGATGACGTGGTCAGAGAGACCAAGCGGGAATTCCCGGTGATTCTACAGTTTCCGTGATGCCTCTGGCATCTATCTGGTAAGATTCCATCCGCATCTTTATAACAGCTTCACTTTCCCTTTGTCCTTGTTCATGTGTGTCTCTGGCCCATAAATCAAACTGTGCCCGACCAACCACCTCCTTCCACCTGACAGAGACAACCACGCCTTCCCTGTGGGCTCCCTGTCCACCTGGCACACAGGCTCCTCTTACCACATTGAATGTGACTTGTCATTTACACATTTCCTCCTTACTAGGCTTTGAGCAGACTGAAGTCAAGGTCTGTGAGTTCATCCCTTATCCCCACGAGCTAACTCCACCCTAGGGACATAAGAAATGCCCAATAAATGCTGAATGCTGAATCGAATTAAGAACAATGTCATCTGCAGAAAAAAATCATGTACATCTCGATTTGTTCCTAAGCCCTCACTGTTTCCACAGGAGACCGGGATCCCACAATCAGCTGAGACATGCCTTTACAACATGCACCAACCACAAACCGTGTGGGGGACTCTTCTCTAAAAACAAGCCCATTCCTGGGGCACCTGGGTGGCTCAGGCAGTTAAGTGACTGCCTTTAGCTCAGGTCATGAGCCAGGGTCCTGGGATGGAGCCCTGCATTCATGAGGCTTCCTGCTCAGCGGGGAGCCTGCTTCTCCCTCTGTCCCTCCCTCTGCTTGTGTTCTCTCTCTCTCTCAAATAAATAAATAAAATCTTTTTAAAAAATAAGCCCGTTTCCTTAATAATATCGCTGCCTCCATGAAACCAGAGGACCCTCTTCAGTAGGAGCTTTTGAATGCCAACCTGTGTGCAGTCCTGTGTGCACAGTACTGAAGGGTGCTACTGCATTTTTCATTACCAAACAGGCCCTCGACCCACCTCTTCGGACCAATGGAATCACACAATTAGATGTGCTGGTCATTTCTTTCTTTCATTTCCTTCTGATTACAAGGGTAATACAACCGGAGACAGTGCTCCAATGGCATCATAGGTCATTTTGGTACCACCTTCCTAGACCCGCATTCAGTGGCCCACAACATCAATCTGCCTCTGCCCCAGCCCTCGGCACCCCTTTATCCAAGGCTGGGAACAACTTGTACAAGACACCCAGCGAAACCCACCAAAGCTGCCTTTGCTGCCATTATGGACGTTACTGCGTGGTAAATGCAAGAAATTATTTTTTTCCTACAGTCTGTGTAGTTCACCAAAATGCTGCTGAATGGGATTTAAAAAACAAAAAACAAAAAAAAAACTAAAATGAAATTTCAAAACTCAGGAAACAAAATGGACAGGGTTAGTAAATAACAAAAATCCATGTTTTAAAACAATAATATGAAATGTGGGTCCACAAGTATGGCTTATAAAGCTGTGAACACAACTGAAACTGGGTTAGCTCTGTAAATCACTAGAAACACTGTCAAGGATGGTCATCGATGTTCACCTACCCTCTGTTTTGCCTGGCTATTTCAGAATCAGCTAGCAAAAAAGTAGCAAGGCAGGTTTTACCCCATAGTTTTTCTTTGAGAGAATCCACAAAACCTTAACTTTTGTACACTCTAAGATTAAAAATTAAAACAGTATATTCTAAGATAAACGCATTTATCTTAAATTGAGTAACCCGGAATCGGATACCTTTCTTACTATGCCATTTGACCTACATGTACCTTTTCTTAGAATGGTGGTTTCCAAACTCATACACACATTAAAATACCCAGTGGAGATTTAAAATTGTTTGCCCACCCAAATCAATTAAATTAGAATCCCTGGGTATGAGACCCAGGCCTTGGCATTTTTAAAAGCTCCTCAGATGCTTCTAATACACAGCCCAGACATAGAGCCACTGTCCTCGCCCTCCTTACGACAAACTACAAGCTGGAACAACATAAAATAATGCCAACAACCCTTCCAACAGAATTAGTAAGACGTTTTAGAGGTATGCATAAGACTTTATGTGCTCCTACAAAACACTGACCCGTTATTCAGTTGGTCCGCAGTAACCACTGTAGACATAAAGATAAATATATAGAATCCGATTGGAATAAAGGATACACATCCCTGGAAAGAAATTTTCTGGTTGGGAGGTACTTTAGAAGTCAAACATTCCAACTGCTATATTTTAGGTCAGAGGATGCTGAGACCCAGAGAGGACTAATTACTAAGGCTCCGAATTCTAAGACCACCATGCTACCTTCTCCTCAAAGTCTTTTCTCTCAAGCCCGTCAAGGGTTGACCACTATGGTTGATTAATAATATTTCAGAAAGGACACGGACACAGGAGGATAATGTTTCCAGAGTGACATTAGGCAGAGCTAAAATGTGAACACTAGTCTCTCTTACCAAGTCTAGTAGGAACAGGCATCGGCTCCAGATAAACTACACATATTCTAGTCTGAACCGCCAGCTCAGAAAAGTATTCACTGAATTGTCTTGGAAAAAAAAGTTCACCTCTTGGAGCCTCAGTTTCGTTCGTCATAAGTAAAATACATATAACACAAAAATCTATCCTGCAGGACAATTAGGAAGATAGAGCGAGATCACCAGGGGTCAGGGGGCTTTTTCTATGAAGGGCCAGTAGTGAATATTTGAGTCTTTGTGGGCCACATGAGGTCTCTGCTGCAACCTTCCACTCTCTTTTTTTATAACCCTTTAAAAAATGTAAAAAAAACAAAAACAAAAAACATTCTTAGCTCATGGACCATACAGAAGCAGGCCACCAGCTATAATCGCCATGCCGGTCAGGACAATATGGTTCAAGAATGTAGAAACCAGGCATGTCTTAGTGCTGTATATTCAGCAACCTAGGGTAGCACTGGATGTTTTGAGTATTTGCTTTACAAATCTGTTAGTGAATAAAATACGTAAAGGGCTTGGTCCAAGGTCTAATATGTAAAACTTACTGTGTTTATTTCATGTTGTTACCATGAGACAATACGAGAGAGAGAAATATACCATCTGTACAGGGAGACTAAAAGAGGTGAATTAGTTAATAAAAGGATTCAGAGAAAAACAGGCAACTGTGATCTGAATAGCTAGGCAAAGTATCACTGGGGAGGTGGCATTTGCCTGGAAGAACAGGGAAATTTTAGAGAAACAGAGAAATTCAGAAGGTAATGATAAATGTGTTCCAAGGGAAGTAAGAAGGAAGTTGTGCACCTGCCATTATGCCATGTTTTATCTATGTTATCAGAACGAGATTATGGGGTTTTGACAAAGACCACCGCATTCTATGATTCCTTGGGATGTGAAATTCAATGGTTCTTAGAGTAACCAATGGATATGGGCAAATTCCCATAGGGAGGACGGACCCCTTATCATTTTGAGTTTCAATGATACTAGACTCCTTCTGATGAACAAAGATGGCCTTGAATGACCAGTGAACATGAAAACATACAAAAGTCTCTTCTGACTCACTATGAAATAAAAGGGAAACTTGGTCGTTTAGATCAAAGCCACCATCTCAACAGTCACAGAAGCTGATTCTGCACACAGACTGTGGCTAAGCCTGGAAACTTCAGGCGTCCCAGCCCACTGAGCGCCATGTTGCATTTTGGATTATTGACTGTGCATGTGTATATCAACTGCAGACCTATAATTGTGAAGCCAGTCCTCGGATAGCAGGGGACAACCGTGGTTGAGTGTCACATGAGGGAGAAGCACTCTCCTTCCCCCTCCCACTAATTAACCCTCCAACACATGCTCAGATGAGTTACTGCCAGGCCAGCAATGGGGTTTAGAATTACACTGATCAGATGACTAACGGAAGTGTTCCCCAATTTATATACCTCCCAGCTCGTGAATGGTTACATACTAGCAATGGAAACGTTATCACAGGGAATTCTCCCATCCTCTTTAACACATGAGGAAGTAGTTTCACAGGTGAAAAAAACTGGCTCTAGCTCACCCAGCTCAAGAGTAAAGTTGAGTCTTTTCACTAAACCACATGGTTCACCTTAAAGGATGAATTATAAATGACTAGCATCAGCCCCCTTGCCAAGAATGGATTTTGAAGGGCAGAAGGCTTTGAGTCTCTGCACAAGGATTTGGCGCTCAGACAGGGGAGGCAGAGAGAGTGAAGATAAGCTTCAGAGCTGTTTTCCTCGGGTACAGAAACCCCAGACTTCGTCAGTCAAGTACACAAGATCTCAGAGCCTTACTCGAGCACAGCTGGAGTTTGGATGACGATGACGCCCAGAGGGTCGTTAGACCATTGCTACAGTCGACAGGTACACAGCCATGAGGGCCAGGGTTGCAGCTCAGGCTTCTGAAGGCTGCTGTCACGGGGAGTCAAGAAGAGATGGGCATGTACCAAGGAGACAAAGCACGCCCCACTCCCTCATTCAGAATAATTGGCCGTGTCTATTAAAATATAACCACCAGATTCATCATGCTAGGTGGGCTATGTCAAGTACAGATGTTAGTAGTGGGTCTGTTTCATTCAACTCTTTGAGATTGATCAATAGAAAGATGTATACGGTGCCTGTATGTCTGGCAAAAAAAAAAAAAAAGAAAAGAAAAAGAAGAAGAAATGACCTCAGTGAATATGAACAGTGATTAGATTTCTTAGAGCACCTATGAGACCCTGAGTAAACCAGGCAAGTTCAAGTATGTGATGGATTTCTGCTGTCCAATTTAATATTTAATATTTTAATATTTAATCCGAAAGCCATGTGCCCCATTTTTTAAGTTACAGAATATTAAAAAGTGAAGCTATTAAAAGCAGTAAGTGTTTCAGTTCAGGAAGAGAGTACAACCTTCCCTAAGTGACGGGTGGCTCTGGGTGTCTTGCTTTGTTTTTGAAAACATGGATTTATTTCTTAAATATTTATTATTAATGCAACAACGATCCTACCTGGTATTTATATAGTATCTTGTCTTCCGAGGAATATTTCGACTGAATAGCATCATCTGTCTTTATGAACTTCTTTGTCAGGAAGAATACTGGACTAAATTTTGCCTTCTCCCACATAAGAAAACAGAGGCCGGGAGAGATTAAACAGGTTTTCCCAAGTCACAGAGTAAATCTACTGGATTTACTCACAGAGAAGCTGCTCAAACCAGTGCTGGCTGGCTACAAGAGTAAAATCCCCACTGTAGATTTTCAGAGCAATTTCCTTTCCACCATTTGTTTACTGCTTACTCAGAAACCTTTACCTAGAGAGGGATGCATGTGGGGCAGAGACGCAAACCTTGCTTTCCAAATGACTCATTCAACTCCTTGAAAAAATATTTATTAAGTGCCTACTGTGTGTCAGGCACTATCAAAGCCTGGAGCTGTGCATAACTATCCTGCAGCTGCTGTAACAAATGACCACAAACTCAGTAGCTTAAAACAACACACGTTTACTCTCTTATGGTTCTGGAGGCCAGGAGTCCTAAAATTAAGGTGTCAGAAGGGCTGTGTTCCCTCTGCAGGCTTTAGAAGAAAACGCACCGCCTTGCCTCTCCCAGCTCCTTGAGCATTCCCTGCTCATGGGCTCTTCCCCCATCTTCAAAGTTCACTCCTCCAACCTCTCCTTTTTCTGACTCTGGTCCTCCTTGTCTTCCTCTTACAAGGACGCCGTGATTGCTCTGAGCGCATGTGGATAACCCAGGCAAATCTCCCCATATCGAGGTCTTGCTCTGCGACGTAACATACTGACAGGGTCCTGCTCGGGGAGGTGGGTCATTATTCAGTCCACCACAGACTGGAAGGACGCCTGACGTGCCCGAACCCCTCCCAGCCATCGTCACGGGGCGGGAAAGAGGCACACTGGTGAATGCGGAGAAACCGCGACGGCAAGCAGCAGAGATGCTAAAGGGACGGGCTTCTAGGCCAGCCTGACGGGCGGGAGGAAGGCTGCCGGGGAAGACAATGTCCGAAGCTGGCCCTAGAGGACTAACGGGACACAGTCTCGCAGCAGCGCGAGGTGGTGCGCTGCAAGTCAGGCGGGCCAGGAACAAGGGTGAAAGGCTCCGCAGAAGCAGAACGGAGGACACGGGTCTAGTTCGCTGACTTCGGTGTGTGCTTCCAACTGGTCTGCTTTCCTCCAGAGTCATCCTGAGTGACAGGCAGGAAAAGGACCAGACTGGCCAGCATAACCATGAAGCTTGGAGCTGCTCTGTAGGTACCACTGTTACTCCCGTTTGACAGAAGAGAAAACAGACGATCAGAGAAGTCCAACTTTTAAGAACGGTCGGGGCCTGGAGAAAGTCCAGATTACCTTGACTTTTGGTTGCTCCAGGCATAAAGTGAAATCACGAGCATGAAGTTCCTAGCATTGCGCCTCCATAGTAGGTGTTCAATAAACACAGGGTTTTTTTCCTTGTGGATGCTTCATTTTGGGCTCTTCTGCCCTGGAATGCTACAGTGGGTTCGTGCCAGGAAGCCCCTCTAGGAAAAGCAGGTGACTCCTGCCTGGGAGACTCTCGTCCCCAGGGAGCTATCACCATATGTTACTTCATGAAGATTATGAGGACTTTCCAGGAAAATGTTACATGGGGGACAAAATACGGTTCAGAGGGAGCAAGACCACGGCCAGCACACCCAGACCTCCAGATCCCACAAAATTTCCATTGTTAGAGGGGCATCCAGGTGGCTCAGTCAGTTAAGTATATGCCTTCAGCTCAGGTCATGATCCCAGGGTCCTGGGATCGAGCCCCACATCAGGCTCCCTGCTCAGCGGGGAGTCTGCTTCTCTCTCTCTCTCTCCCTCTGTGCCTCCCCACCGCTCATTCTCTCTCTCTCAAATATATAAAATCTTTTTTAAAAAATTCCATTATTGGAGTTCCACTTTTCTCTCTTCTTGGAATAGCTACATGCGTTTATTCTGGGGATAAATAAATAGTCGTGATTTCTGTTCATCAGAGGAGCCCTAACTTCCTGACTTTGCCGCACAAGGTAGACAGTGTCATGTGGATGAGAAGAAGCTGCCAGCGCGGGCCAGGTCAGCTGCTAATAATCTCATCTCTTCAGTCACGTGACAGAACCTGAATTTACCCACTGACAAAATAAAAGGTTTTGAACCGGATGATTTGTAAGACTCCGGAATTTAAAATTCTGTGATTCTCTAGTGGGTTTGGAGCATAAAGAGACACCAACTCCAGAAAAGCAGCCCGGGCCAATGGCAAAGCATGACTTTGGGACTTCACATGCTTGAGTCCATGCTCTGGGATTTACTCAAAGGTTACTTAGCTTCCTTGAGTCTCAGCTTCTGCAAAATGAGGATACAAGTGCCCACCTGGAGGGGTTGATTGGGAGACTACATGAAATATCATAGGAGACAGAATCTGGCACAAAATCAGTGTTCGGTAATCACTGAATGCAAAAGTTGAGAGGTGAAGTGTCTCACCAAAGGTTTGCCTTCGATACTGGTGACCAAATCCTGTTCTGAAAGATCTTCTTTTTCTAAATTTAATGTTGACTGTTATCAAAGTATCACGGGTTTACAGTTCAAAAAGTCAGAGTATTAAAAGGCTTAAGAAAAGAAAAAAGAAAGACCATCCCCTTCCTTGCCCCTCCCCACCACTAAAGAATGCTCCTCAGAGGAAATAAATTCTAACTTTTTTCCGTTCCTGGGAGTTTCTAGTTTCCCTCCATATTTCGAAATAACATGCTCATATTATTGTTTTCTTTTCTTTTTGGGGGGATGGAAATGTTTTCATTATTTTAATTTTTTAGTTTGATGAATTTCACATGTTGCAGTTTGTAAATTTAAGATGTACAGTGTGTTACTTTGATACATTACATATTCAATATAATTATACATTTAATATGATTGCCATTGTTTCTTAATGTATCGATTTTAACTTCCTGTTAACGGTATTAAAAAATGTAGTCCCCTCCCCCCACCACACACACACACACACACTCACATCCTGCCAATTCTGTAATACTGCATTTTTGGCTAAATCAATAATCAGCAAGTGCAGCACTGTGGCTGTTGAGCCAAAGAGAGGACAATGATTCCATCTCTCCCCCATTCAGGTTTAGTTCTGCCAGAAGTTACTGCCTTTTTTTCCTTGTTGACTGTCTAGGCACCTAATGTGAATTCTTCCCTGAAATCTCCACCACAAGTCCAAACAAATTTTAACATGATGAAATTCATTAGTAAGCTCTCAGCCCTTTACCCAGGAGGTAAAGACACCAGGTAATGACAGCTGGGTCATCTTCTCCAATATGGACGGGTTGCTCTGCATTCTACTGCGTAAGGGGCGTCCAATTCACCTACTTCCCTCCTCCCCTTCAACACCTTCCCATCTTCCTGGGACTGTCTTTAACCTCTTGGCTCTGCTGAATCCCATTTCCATGTTTCCATATTTTCCTTGTTCTTGATTCCCTCCCCCCCCTTTTTTTAAGAAAGGCATATAGTCCAAAAGCCTTCTTGGGTAAATTTTTAAAAATTTACTTTGAGGTACAGTTGACATACAACGTTATACTAGCTTCAGGTGTACAACATAATGATTTGACAATTCTGTAGCCTAAAAATAGTTTTCATTATCTCTTCACTTATGAGTAATAATTCGAGTGGGCATCGAATTTTAAGTTATAGTTTTGAGAGCAGGGATCTATTGTCTTCTAGCTTCTAATACTTCTGCTGAGAAGTCCAGGCTCGATTCCTTATTCTTAATCCTTTTCATATGACCTGTTATTATTCTCTTGAAGTTTTTAGGATGATCTCTGCATCCTCAGCATTCTGTGACTTAAAAATGATGTGCTTTATAATGAGTTTGAAAATTTATTTTACTGGGTACTCAGTAAATCTCTATAGCCTGGAGCTTCATACCTTTTACTTCTGGGAAAAGTTACACCATTCATTCTTTGATAAGCTTCTCTCTGACATTTTCTGTTACCTCTCTCTGCAATTTCTGGTAGTTATATATACAACTTCTGAACCGTTCCTCTACTTTCCTGAAATCTTCCCTAATTTACATCTCTTTGACTGTTTTTTCTACCTTCTTGGAAATTTCCTGAACTTTCTCTTTCAACTAAGCTTTTGAAAGTTTGTCTTGTCTTTCATATTTTTAATTCCTAAGAGTTATTTCTTGTGCTCTTACAGCTCACCCTGTATAGCCTCCTTCTCTTGTTGCAGCAATGAAATATTTTCTCTAAATGCTATGAGAATCATAATTATCATGTGTTTGAAGTTTTCTTCTGCTTCCTGTATTGTCTCTGTTTTTCTCAACTTCCTTTTTACTGTTTGTATGCTTTAGTTTTTTTCTCGTGAACACTTCCCTCAGATGGCTAACTATACTTGGCAATGCACTAATATTTGAATGAGGTAAACGCAGACACACACACATACTCATGCTCACATGCTGATTGGAGGATCTGTGGACAGAGCTCATTAGCTGAAATTCAAGAAAGAATTTCACTATCACGGACCAAGCTCTTCTCCTGCAATAATCCCAAATGTTAGTATCTGTAGTTATCTTTTGGGGGGTTCTTTCTGTTTCTCTCAAGAAGATTCTTCTAATTTTGTGTCTGGAAGAATAATCCAGGCTGCCAACATTCCAGGAGCATGCCCACCACCCTCTGTGCTTAACATTTCTGAATAAGGAGCCATCTCGGTTTTTCTGAACCTTCCCGTCCATTCCCTGCCTAGCTTCCCAGGATGGAGCTGGGATTCTGGAGGGTCTATGAACCGACTCTCTTGATTCAGTCCATTTTTTTCTCATGCTTTCTGAGGTAGGTGATACCTCCAATTCCTGCAACTTTCTGAGCTTCTGTGACCCAAATCACCTTGATTTTTATTTATGTCTCCCCACCCTTGACAAGACCTTAGATTTTGGTTTTCTTGGGCACCTGGGTGGCTCAGGTGGTTAAGCATCTGCCTTTGGCTCAGCTCATGATCCCGGAGTCCTGGGATTGAGTCCCGTATCGGGCTCTCTGCTCAGTGAGGAGCCTGCTTCTCCCTCTGCCACTCTCTCTCTCTCTCTGTCTCTCATTTATAAATAAATAAAATCTTAAAAAAAAAAAAAAGATTTTGGTTTTCTTCACATTGTTACTTCAGTTACCATTCATCGATCCCCATTCCATTGCTCAAAACTTGGTTGACATACCTCATCCATAACTGTCTTCTCTCTTACTTTAATTTCTTACTCTATTTATACCATTTATCCCTTCAATGCCATTTACATGGGAGTTCCCAGGGACAAATGGAGATAAATGGATGAGTTCAATCAGCAGTGTTTAACTGGGAGGTCTGTTGGGGGTTCCCTTCCGTGAGAGATTCTGTACATGGGTGGCACAAGGAAAAATAGAATGTATATCTATGATTAAGTCTCTAGGTTTCTAATTCACAGTGACTTCATTTTCTAGAGTAATGGAAATGATCTAGAGTTACTCTGCCTTCTCTAGAGATCAAGATGAAATTACCTTGAACTCCGACCTCATATCCTGTCCTCCCTGACATTCCCAACATTCCCAAAGTTTATATTTTTCCTAAGCAACCTTTTCTCTGCTCAGATGGACTGCGGTTGTTTTTATTTGTTTGCTTATCTGTCCTAGTATCACCTCAAATCTGGGGCACAGGCTTTTCTGTATTTCAGCCCATCCTCCACCTTCCCCCCACACTCAAAGGAAATAAGCCTTCTGAAAAGTTTCTCTGCATGTAATAGGCTTCTTACTTCTCTAGAATGACATCTGGTGTCAAATGGTAAGATTTTAATCTCCCTCGCCCTGCTATTTCATGACCTATGTAGAAGTTTATTTCTAAAATGAACATAATTTAAATTGCATGGGTCTTCTATGTATCCTGATAGAAGAGATGAGGAAATCATAGTTTTCTATCAAGGAGGTAGAAGGTCTACAGCCAAGAAATCTCATAAATAATACTTAAGACATCCTGTATCTGTTTTTGGTTTCCATATCCCAAGAAAGAATTAAGATATTTAGAAAAAGGCCAAGAGGTGACAAAGGACATCTGCGTACATTATTTCATTTAATCTTCTTAGCAACCTTGTAAGACATCATTTCTTGCCAGTTTACAGATGAGGCAACAGAGTCTAAATGACTTTTCTGAGCCAAAGAGCTAGAGAACGGCAAAGTCAAGAATTTTAATAACTTCCACTGACCACCACTGTGCTTACTATACATAGAAATAGATACATAGATAATTGGAGATGTGTATACATATAAATGGATTTGTTTGTATGTATATATGTAACTTTTCACTTCATGACTACAATTGGTATTGTTATTCCTCTTTCTCGTATTTAGAAACTAAGGCTCAGAGAAGTTAAGTAACATGCCTGAAGGAACATATATAAATAGTGGGTACATAAAATACTGAAAGGCTCCTGGAGAGCAGTTTAGCAATACATTAGGTGTTTTATAATGATCATGCTCCTTGACCTGGAGGTAATTACTTCTAGGCATTTATCCTTGGGAGCCATAAGAGACATGTGCACAGTTTTTTGTTTTGTTTTGTTTTTAAAGTGCTCAGCATAGTAATCTGTATAACAGCACACTTAGAAAAACTAAAAGAGAAAATGAGACAGGGCAAGAGAGAGGGAGTGAGAGAGACCTTAAATATCCACCAATAGGTTATTTAGGTAAATAAATTATACTATATTCACATAATGGGAAATTATTATATGGCTACTGAAAATAACACAATGGAAATGCTTTTCAAGACATGGAAACACATCCATTGTGAAGAGGAACAAAGCCATAAATAAAACTCTGTGAACAGTTTCCACTGTTTTTGTTTTATGTTAAGATTTATTTATTCTAGGGGCACCTGGGTGGCCCAGTGGGTTAAAGCCTCTGCCTTCGGCTCAGGTCATGATCTCAGGGTCCTGGGATCGAGCCCCGCATCGGGCTCTCTGCTCAGCAGGGAGCCTGCTTCCCCTTCTCTCTCTGCTTGCCTTTCTGCCTACTTGTGATCTCTCTCTGTCAAATAAATAAATAGAATCTTAAAAAAAAAATAAAAAAAAATAAAAAAAAAAAAGATTTATTTATTCTAAAGAGAGAGTGTGCATGTGCCCACGAGCACGGGGAAGGGCAGAGGGAGAGGGAGAGAGAATCTCAAGCAGACTCCCCATTCAGCAGGGAGCCAGATTCGGGGCTTGATCTCACGACCCTGAGATCATGACCTGAGCGAAAACCAAGAGTCAGATGTTCAACCGACCACACCATCTACGTGCCCCTCCAACACCAACAATTATAACTAACACCAAAATAGGGCTTCCTCCATGCCAAGCACTTTTCATGGACATATCAAAGTAAATGATGACTATCTCTCGTTAGTATAATTATTTCTTCTTCACACTTTTTAATATTTACTAGGTATTTTTAATAAACATTAAGAATATAAATACCAACCCATTATTATAAACATAGAATATTTAAAGTAGGTTAGTAACTTTAGGATTTCTGGGATGATTAAAGTAACAGTTCAGCCATTCTGAGATTATCATGCCCACAAACCACACATTCCCACAAGACAGAAGCTCGAGCCAAATTCCTGAGCTAAAGGAGCCCCTGATCTCATGCATGTTTTCAGTGCTTCATCTTCGGTCAATTTTGGGACATCTCCTGGCCAGTTCCCAATTTTGTTTCTGCCATATGCATTAGGCGAGGGATTCCAGAGGGTTCTCTACAGGGGATGGATCAACGGAACGTTCAGTTTTATTGCATCCCGGAAGTTACAAGCTCTCTAGGGATTCAGAACACATGCTTCTTTATGCTCTATAAGCTTGGGAAGCAGGGGTCTCTCTGCATTCTCAACTGACCCTTCTGCAATTAGAAATGAGATTTGCAGCAGGGGCTCTATCTTGGTGTGAACAGCAGACAATAGCCTTTGGCTCTCTCTAACAAGATCAGCGAACCAGGCGCTTCAAATTGGCTAAATTTATATTGCACACTAGGCCCTGTGAATAAATAACAAGGAAATTCTTTTGTTAGCTTGAAAATAATCTATACAAATTCTATCTTAATAATAGTCTCTCAATAGGCCACGCCAGGGCCAGCAGGCAGGAGCCAGAGCAGACAAGGGAACAAGAGCTCGGGGTTTGGAGTGACTGTAATGAAATGCTACACCTGCTGCCTCTCACAGTAGAATTGATTGGATAAAAATTTAGTACACAAGAGTCATCCTGTGCTTGTTTCCCAGGCTTTCAGTGTCTGGAGATTAAGGACCTATTTCCCTGGAACCTGAAAGATGCTTTGAATTTCAAGTGAGATAAGCAGTGGCCTGGCACATGAGAGGTGCTCTGCGTTTAAAAATCAAATGAACTGGGAAGGGGGGGCAACATCCATTGGTCACTCCGTCAGTTGATATTCATTTGGTGTCATGCAGACCTCTTTCCACACTGCCCAAAGCACAAAGGGAATTTATTCACTCACATTAACTGAACATTTCGGGAGCTAGACCAGCTGCAGGTGTGGCTTGATCAGGGGTTAAAATGGTACCACAAAACCTAATTCCTCTTTCTTTAAATTGCAACTTGACCCACCTCATGGTGGCTTCATTTTCTTTTTCCTCGCCCCCCCTCCTTTTTTAACAAGTTCTTCCACTATGATCAGAGACGACTGCAATGTTTTCAGAATTACATCCTTTTGGCTTCAAATTCCTTGTGGAAAGAGCGAAAATCTCTTTCCCTGGAGGCCCAACAAAACGCTCATTATGTTTCACTGGCTCTGTCTAGGTCACATAACTAGCCACTGAACTAACCACCGTGGCAAATGAATAGATCTAAGCATGAACCAACTTCGACCAGATTCACTTGTTTTCCCTTGTAGTTAGGAACGTGGCAGGGAGATCTCATCACCACCCAAAAACATGCATTGAAATGGGGAAGGACTAAATGAACCACAGCTGAATCAGAGTACGCTTGAAAAGAGTAGTGTGCCTGGATCTGGCGGCAAAGACCTCAAATTCAACACAGACATTAAAGAAAAATGCTAATTATGCCCTTTAAAGAAGCCACTTAAAGCTCCTTCTCTGCAAAGGAAGAGAAGGAACTTTCTCTTCTATTTCTCACGGTACAATCCACGGGGCGGGAGACATCTCCCACCTCACTGCAACCCCTGCTCTTCGTGGGTGGGTCTATCCAGGTCCCTCCTTCCACTTCTCGCCCTCTCTCAATTCTTCAGCCTGTCCTGATGAAGGGAGGGAGTTTCCTCTACATCGTAGGATCAGCCGTCACTTGCAGTTTACTTAGTCTATGCCAGGCACGGCGCAACGTCCTTTAGCCAAAATCTCATTTAGTCTTCACATAAACTCTAGGAGGTCACATCTGCTGTTTATGAGAAAACTGAGGTTCAGGAAGATGATGAAACTCAGGCAAGATTGTACAGCTCGGAAGTGGGAGAAAAGGAGTCTCACTGTAGCGTGCTTTCTGAGCTGGTGCTCTTCACTGTACAATTCCGTTATCTCCTTTCTCCACCACCCTGAACTGATTCACAGCAATGCTTCCACTTTCTCTCTTTTTCTTAGACCTGATGGTTTCTCAATCTAGCCTCCATTCCCACCCTTTTCGTCTCGTGACTGTAAATATGTTTTAAGCTCCACACCATTGGCTCAGAGCCCAATACCTTCCAAGGACACCAAGCTGGCCTCACAAGTAGGACTACGTTTCCTACAGGAACACTGCCACCTGCTTGGTCCCAGGAATACTGCCCGCTACTTGTGTTTTTTATCCCTCTGCTCCCTGATTAGGAAAATCCACGTGGACGATATCTTACTTGACTTGCTACCTTCCCTGCCAAGAAGCTTCCTCCCACAAGATAGGTAAGCCCAAAATTACAGAAAAAGAGATACAAGTGCCCCGTAGCAATATGCAAAGATGTGCAATGTCACCGAGAATATTAATTTCCTCCCACAAGACAGGTAAACCAAAAACTAGAGAAGAAGAAATACAAGTGCCCCATAGCAACATGCAAAGATGCTCAATGTCACCGAGAATAAAAGAGATGCAAATTAAAACTACATTTGAAATAACCACATAGATTGGCAAATACAAAAAAAAAACAAAAAAAAAACATATTCCTTTGGTAAGGCTGTGGGAAAGAGATACATTCATCCATTCTGGTGGATTACAGAATGCTACAACCCGTAAGGACAGGAAATTGCCAATGCTCACAAAAAGTAGCTACCCATTTATCTTTTGACTAGCAATCCTACTTCAAGGACTCCATTCCAAGGACAATGGTCAAAAATTTGAGTGCACAAATGCCTAAGCCTATCCGCTGTGGTATTATTTGTAATAGAAAAGACTGGAAATTACCCAAATATCCATCAACAGGGGACCAATAAAAAAAACAATAGTACGTGCTCATGATGGAGTACTACACAACTGTAAAAAAGGGATGAGGAAAGCAACTGCTGCTTATTTTTGCAATTCTGTATTTGCCAATTAAACCACTAGCTACAATTCACTTGTGCCCCCCAAGGCAATACTGATAGCCCTTTCCACCGTCATTTCCAGACACGCACATGCATAGAAGAACAAAACATTTGAGTTGTCTGAGGGGTACGTTCTCAGCGTCAAACAAGGTAACGCTCTGCCTTCTTCTTTCTGTTCTCACACTATAAACTTGTGTTCTTTATACAGTATTTAGTGCCATATTTTTCACACTTTTGTGCTGTTTGATGATTTTAACTGTTTAAAACACACCTAAGCATAATGCCAAAGTACCATTAAGAGTTCCTAAGCAAAAGAAAGCTGTGATTTGCCTGGCAGAGAAATATGTATGTTTTGTTAGATAAGCTTTGTTTGGGCATGAGTTAGTGTCTGAGTCCCACATTAGTGAATTAACAACATATAGTAAATAAGGGTTTTTTAAACAGAAACACACATAAAATAAGTTTATGTACTGATTGGCTGACAAAAAGAATTTGTGACAAGAGGCTCACAGGAATCTAACCATGTATTTCCTCTAGGAGGAAGGATTCAGGATTTTCTGGTTCAGTGCTGATGGCAACTTTATAACTACGACAAATGATGAGAATTTCCTACATTTCTACATAGTGATAAGGTGTGATCTCCAGGATGCATTCATAAGTAAAAAAGTAAGGTGCAGGGGCACCTAACTGCTAGTTAAACATCAGACTCTTGATCTCAGCTCAAGTCTTGATCTCAGAGTCCTGAGTTCAGGCCCCTCACTGCGCTCCCCGTTGGGCGAGGAGCCTACTTAAAAAAAAAGTTAAGGTACAAAAGGATGATTACGGAATGCTACCTTTTAACCTAAGAAAGGGAACGGACATGAATAGATACTTACTTGCTTACATAGAAGAAAAACAATGAAAGAATACACAACAAAAAAAATTACCTAATGCAAGTGGTAAAAAATATGATGGCGGGGGAGAGGCATGGAAACTAGACTTCTCTGAATGCAATCTGTTCCAGATATTTTACTTTTTAAGCAAGAATATGTTTTTTAAATCTTCATATTTGTAAAACAATATTTTAGCAAAATTATATAATAAATTAAATCAAATTTGCAAGAAGCAATCCCACAAAATCTAAGAGGAAATAAGTGAACTAAACTGTGTATCAGGTTGGTGGCGTCACAGTGAAGAATTACGTTAAATCGTTCCAAAATACGGTAATTTGCCTGCATGTCCCCACTGGGATATAGCCTAAGGTTAAAAACAACTGCAAAGAAATTGCAAGTTGTTTTCAGAAATCATATTTTTAGTTGTAATATTGATTTTGTTATTCTGGGACTATTGTAAGAATGCTGTAGGATAAAGCAAGTGAGTATTTATGTTGCTGTAACTGGGGCTGAGGATTTTTGTTATGGGGAAGCAATATCCAAGTACAGAATCAGAAAACTCAGGTAAGTCCTCTGACCTTAAAGGTTAGCTGGAGATAGCAGGAGGAACACGTGATGTATTTTCTCCTTTAAAAATACCCACTTCCGGGACGCCTGGGTGGCTCAGTTGGTTAAGCAGCTGCCTTCAGCTCAGGTCATGATCCCAGAGTCCTGGGATCGAGTCCTACATTGGGCTCCTTGCTCGGCGGGGAGCCTGCTTCTCCCTCTGCCTCTGCCTGCCTCTCTGCCTGCTTGTGCTTTCTCTCTGACAAATAAAAAAATAAAATCTTAAAAAAAAAAAAAATACCCACTTCCTAGCTCTATCTACATAAAAGGCCTAGAAAGAATGACATGGCCTAGAAAGAATGACACAGCCCAGACTGCGGTTTCTAAATACCATTTCCCACTAAAAGGAATGAGGGCTCTTTGGGTAAGTGGCCAATTCCTCCTTGGGTCAGAAAATATAAAGAGTGAGCCCAGAACATGAGATTATCCCAGAAGGCAAGAGAGCAAAGACCACTGGGGTCAAAGGATACAAGTGGGTCTCTGAGAAAATACTCCTACAGGCCAAAGGTAGTTTGATTTTAACTTGAAAAAGAATACACACAATGAATTAAAATAACTAAATATGTCGGGGCACCTGGGTGGCTCAGTCGGTTAAGCGTCTGCCTTTGGCTCAGATTACGATCCCAGGGTCCTGGGATGAGCCCTGCATTGGGCCCCTTGCTCAGCAGGGAGCCTGCTTCTCACTCTCCCTCTACCCTTCCCCTTGCTCATGAGCATGTGCGCACACTCTCTCTCCATCTCTCAAATAAAATATTTTTTAAAAATAAAATAATTAAATATGTTAAGCATCGATGAGTTCAAAGTGATACTTAAAAAAAGAAAGAAACCTCCAGAAAATTCATTTTTTTTTAGAAGACTCTCAGCTAATAATGAAGGACTGAGCGATTTAGAATACCACTTTCTACCTCTTAAAAAATAATGGATCTAGGCAATGATTTCATCGGTGGCTAAAATAATTGGGTGAAAAGCTAAAGAAGAACTTTATTATGGGTGGATCAAGCTGATACCATCTGGACCCACTGGTAAATCTTTAAAAAATTCAATCAGAATGGATATGCATCTTGATTTAATGCACTAGAAATTATACAACAAGCCCACATAAATTATCATTCCCCTCCCCCTCCAAAAATTGAACCTAGATCTAACTACCAACTTATAAGAAACAGACAGGATAGAGGAATAGGTCACATGATTTTGCAGGCATGAATCAGCAGGATCTGGAATGTTGGAAATTCTACTCAATAAACAGATCAAAAACTTGAAATAGATAAATGGAGAAAAACATGGGAAGAGGAACTTTAAAATGTAGAGACCCAAGAGATCAACCTAATGCAGAACATGGACCTGATGTAGAGTTTAATTCAACAAAATCAATGGTACTGCACACATACACACACTCAGGATAGTTGAAGAAATGTGGACAGTAACTGGATATTTTATGATATTAATGAATTATTTTTAGGTGTGATGCTGGTACTGTAGTTATGTTTCTGAAAAGTCCTTATGTTTTAGAGATGCATTCTGTAATATCTACAGATAAAATAGCACACTGTCTTGGAATTGCTTCAACATAATCCAAGGGGAGGGAGGCCATAGTGTGGCCAGTCATCTTGACCTGCTGGAACTGAAGGGATTCCCAGGACAATGTACATCAGTGGTAAAACCGCGAAAGTACTGGACAAATGGGTCGTTGGTTACCCTGTGAGTGAGTGACCGTAAAGGAGAAACAGGACTGACCCCATGATGATAATGATGGGTACATGGGCTCCATTTTAGGATTCTCTTGACTTTCGATTTGTCAGAAACTTTTCATGGAAAGAAAAACAAGGCCCTGTCTCCTTCGTGCAGTTGGACTCGTGGAGCTGAGAGCTGTGTCACTTCCTCCAACTGCTACTCTATACTGGCATCTGGACTTTCCACTGGCCTCTTTCTCCCCACCCACCAACCCCAACTCCCCACAAAAGAAACACAAAGCAGAAGTTGTGAGCACGGCAGTTAGAAACCGGGCTCTGGGGTCAAAACATGAGAGTTAAGTCCTGGCTTTTCCTCTCTATGACTTTGGAACAATGGCTTATTAACCTCTGAAACTCAACTTTCTCATGAATAAGTTCAGAGTCAAAAGAACCGCTGCATCACAGGGTTGCTGCAAGGGTTCAGGAAGGACAGGTGAGCAAGTGCCTAGAACAGTGCCTGACCCTCTTCACGTCATCTTGGCTGTAAGATGCCTGCTTTCCTTCATTTTCCACATTTAACGTTCTGAAATCAGAGCCTTTTTTTTTTAATGGAAGTTGTACATCCAGAGTTCTCCAATGTAAACAATAGTATACTAACTACTTTTTCTAGTTTCTGTCTATGATGCTTTGACATCTTGGGGCCCTCCCAGCACCAGCCAGTTCCTAGAGACAGTAAATGCCTGACCTTTCCTATGCAAACCAACCGACCTGGAGCCCATATCCTTAACTGCCTCCTTTATGGGGCTCTCTACTCTCGGTCCCTATCCATCTGTTCTAATCCCCACAGGGCCAGATACCAGACACCTAGGGGCTGCCCCTACACCCTGAAGCCTGCTGAAATGATTCAAACTAGCTAAGCCTGCTTATCCTTCTTCACCAGTTCATTCCCATGAAAACTACAATAAAGGCTCTTGCCTACTTTGTTCTCTCATGGCCTCTGTGGTATTTCTGCAGGTAGCCCCGCAGGGCACACTGTGCTTGTTTCTAGGGACCAATGAATAAAAACTTCTCCCCTTATGGCAGTCATTTCCCTATCTCTGTGCCTTTTCACGCTGAATTAAAACAAATCCCAGGTACTCTTAAAACAAAGAGAAACCAAGTTCAGCCTACTTAGGAAGAAGATTAAAAAAATAGGAAGAAGCTCACAGATGTTCAGGGTAGAGCAGGACACCAGACTGAGAAAATATGCAAAGCCCAGAGACGTTTAACAGCCACACGTTCTGCAGAAACATTCTCTTGAGGATGCTGTCACTGATGTGGCTACTACCGGATGCTCAGGGCAGGAGCCCCTGGACTCTCGGTGCTGCCGCTGCCACTGGACCTTTGATGTTTTCATTACTACACCCTCAAGATTCAAGGTCATGGGCCTGAACTTCTGGTTGACCAAGGCTACATGACTAACTATACTCCAGGTGCCAGAAAGTGTGAAAGAGGGTCTATCTGGCTCCTTTGACTTCTTCTATCCTCAAGACAATACTTCCCACTGGATGCACAAAGGAAGATTCTCCTAAAGATAAGAATGTTTACACCTTGAGTAGCAAAATGGTCAAAAGACCATGAGAGAAGCCAAAAACAACTTGCTAAGAAGATGAGTAAGTTTTGTCTTGCCATTGCTGAGCACATGCTAACTTCGCCAAATATCTTGGCATAATAAATCATGGAATTATCAAAGTCAGGAGAGGTTGGTGTTAGCTGATTAATGGGCCATGAAGGACTAGTCAGGAGCTGTCTATCTATCTATCAGAAAGATTCCAATGACTTCAGAGAAGCCTTTTAACTTCTTCAGCATCTAATTCAATTAAAGGATTACAAGTTTCACTGAATAGAGACTGTAGATGAGAAACCAATATTCTTCAGTTTGACTCAGAATTATATTATCAATCCTAAGAACATGAAAGAGGTCAAGTAGCGTGAGCCATGATAAAGAGCAGCACATCAAGATGACTCTGTGGGAATGTCTAAAGTCATTCGGGAGAGCCTTGGGATTCAGAATAGGAAGAGGCTTGACTCAAAGTGGATTGTGGTTTTCAAAGAAAAAGGAATCAAAATTTTTTTTTTAAGGAATCAAATTTTAAAGACAAATTTAAGCTCTTTTTGATGAGTAAAATCAAATTGTCTACAATTTAACAGTATTACTCCCTCTACCCCATATCCTCCCTCCAAAAGTTGTCATTAAATCCGTGGTGATTTTTAGAGTCCATGTAGTAAATGCTAAGTAAACTTTGGTTTAAAAATATGGCCTTCGGGTGGCATCTTCCAGACCCAGCTAGACTTTCTTCTTTTCCTTTCTTGACCATACGCTCTTTGCCCAAACTTCCTCACTTCTGTAGAGTCCACAGTCCCACGTCTGAGCTGAGGGGAGTATAGAGACAAGGGGGCATCAAAGTTTTTAGTTCTTCCCCATGAGCAATGCCAGGAAGCAGTCTCTGCTATGCAGTGAAAGGGACCACTGGGAAGAAAGGGTAGGGAAGCCGACCAATAGCTATGGATTCATTTCTTCGCCTTAGCCCCTGAGCCAGTGACTAGAGGCCCTGAGATTGCTTGGGAAATCTGTCCTTCCTTCCTGTAGAGCCTGCTATACCTTTGAGTGCAGACAAACACAGAGTAATGGGAGCTGGGGGTCAGCAGGAGAATACAGCTGCCCTTGGCTCCCGTCGCCTGTAACATACTTGAAGCCAGGAGCCATGTATCACTAAAAACACAGCTCTTCTCCAAATATCGTTTCTAAAAATGGTGAGTCTTCCTTTATCTGCAGTCATAATTTATTATTGGATTCCATTTTTGTTTGCTTGTTATGTTTCAGGAACTGCAGGTATATTACCTCATTGAATCCTCCCAAGTGTTCTATGGATATTATTTCTCCCACTCCGCACTTTATAAATGATGTAAATGAGCTTTGTAGGTGGGCACAGGACTTGACCCCAAGCTCTGTGTGCAAAACTCCTTTGAACTAATCAGCATTGGATTGAACTCATCAGATTCCCAAAACATACTTTTTTTTAAAATAACGGCTTTACTGAGGTATAATTCATATACCATACAAGTCACCCTTTTAAAGTATACGATTCAATAGTTTTTAGTGTATTTATAGAATTATACAACCATTCTCAATATCTGATTCCAGAATATTTGCATCACCCCCCAAAGAAATTCTACTTCTATTAGTAGTCACTTACTCTTCCCACCCAGCCTCTGGCTACCACTGACCTATTTTCTATCTATCAATTTTCTATTCTGGAAATTTCATATAAATGGAATCACACAATATGTGCCTTTTGGGTCTGACTGCTTCACTTAGCATAATGTTTTCAAAATTCATCTATGTTGTAAGACAATTCAGTACTTCCTTCCTTTTTATGACTGAATAATATTCCATTATATAGATATGCCACATTTTGTCTGTTCATTTATCAGTGGATGGACATTTGGGTTGTGTCCACCTTGTTGCTGTCATAAATCATGTGCCATTCAATCCATGTGTAAGTTTTTGTATAAGGTTTGGATGGACATATGTTTTCAACTTTTGTAGGTACATACCTAGGAGTGGAATTTCTGGGTTATAGAAAAAATCTATGTTTATCTTTTGAGGAACTGCCAAACTGCTTTCCGTGATGACTGCACCATTTTACACTCCCATCAGCAATGTATGGTCCCAATTTCCCCACGTCTTACTGTGTGTCTTTTTTATTAAAATCATCCCAGCAGGTATGAATAGTATCTCATTATAGGTTTGATTTGCATTTCCCTAATGACTTATGATCTCGAGCATCTTTTCATGAACTTAATTACCATTTGTGTATCTTCTTTGGAGAAGTCTCTATCCAAATTTTTTTGCCCACTTTTAAATTGGTATAGTTGTCTTTTTATTTTTGATTTGCGAGAGTCCTTCATAAATTTTCAATACAAGTCAGTGTCCTTTGAAGCACAAAAATTCTTAATTTTGATGAAGTTCAATCTATTTTTTCTTTAGTTGTTAATGCTTTTGGTGTCATATCCAAGAAACGTTACCTCATACAAGGTCATGAAAATCTATTCCTATATTTCATTCTAAGAGTTTTCTAGCGTTAGCTCTTAGATCTATGAACTTTGTGGTAAGTTAGCAATAGGGAAACCTGAGTTTTCCACCTTTGTTCTTTTTTTTTTTTCTTTTCTTTCTTTTTCCTTTTCTTTTTTTTTTTTCCCCAAGAACTCTTGGGCTATTTTGGGTCCCTTGTAATTCCATATGAATTTTCAGAGCAGCTTTTCAAATTATACAAAAGAGGCAGCTGAGATTCTGATAGGAATGGCACTGAATTTTTTAATCAATTTGGGGAATATCGATGTATTGTGATAGTAAGTCTTAATTTCAATATTAAGTGTTCCAATTCATTAACACGAGATTTATTTCCATTTATTTAGATCTTCTTCAATTTCTTTCAATGCTTTTTTTTTTTTAGTTTTCAGTGACTAAGTTTTATACTTCCTTTATTAAATCTATTCCTAAGTATTTTATTCTTTTGGATGCTTTTGCACATGGAATTTTCTTAATTTCTTTTTAGATTTTTCACTGCTAGTGTATATAAAAACAATTGATTTTTGTACATTCTTCTTATACCATGCATCCTTACTGATCATATTTATTAGTTCTAACACATTTTTTGCACGCGAATTCTTTAAGATTTCCTATCTACATCCTCAAAACACTGCTGTGTGAAAGCCTGACTCTCTAGATGGTCTCTTCAGATTCAAACTTCATGTTAATTGTAAGTGTGACCCTCTCTTATCCTGTTGGTTCCAATTTTGTCTTTGCTGTTGTTTCATTGATTTCACCACCTAGTAGCTATTCCCTCTTCTGGAAACAGTACCCCAGTTCTTTCAAGGGATACACTCTGTCTCCTGCTTTCAGTCCATAGCCTTCGGGGAGCTCCAGTTCCAGGGGTGAACATGCAGTACAAATGTGGCCCTCACATCCACCTGGCCATCACAATTGGTTTGGGCTGAGCGTATACCACAATCAGAACCAATGAGTTGCATTCTCACGACTGAAAAGTCCCCCATAAGGTCACACATTTTTCTTTTCTGTTGGACTTGGGCTCAACACAAAGACAAGAGATGGAGAGAGATTGGTTCTGATTATATCACTTCAACCCAGGATCACTCCATATAGGAAGTCTGCCTAAGTCCTCAACTGTTCAGGTTTGTGATCCAATAAACTCTCCTTAGCAATTAGCCAGTTCAGAGTTGGTTGTCTGTCACTTGCACTAATGTTAGTGCAGATAATGGGTCAGATATTGCTACTCATAGAAGAGGATACTATCTTCCCAATGCAACCCCTAAGAGCTTTATTTTAAATAAATGGTTTAGTGATAAAAGGCATAACAAACACTTATAAAAAATACTACCATGTTTACCTTTCCATTCCATGAAGGAGGCTCAAATTTAGAAAACTGATTTTCAATTGGGGCACACATATTTGAATTATTGAGCTTTTTGTCTGGCAATGCACTTTACTTAAACTCCATGTGCAGCCCCTCTAGTGGTTAATTTAATATGGAACAGTCCAGGCTCCCTTTTTTCCCTGGTTTTGCTAATGCTGAGCTTGCTCTCAGAGGGTCTGAGACCATGAAGACTCATCACCATAGTATTTTTTAAAACGAATCCCATTAGGTGGAAACAGCCAGTGTATTTTATTAGGAGGCTCTCCTAGAAGGAGTTTTGCATAATATCCAACAGTGTTCAGCAAGAAAAAAAAAAATTTTTCTTTAAATAACCAGTTCCACAAGAGTGGCCCTTTACTTTTACACCTTTGTACATCACATGAACTCCAATCTTGAATTCTAGAGAGAGTTACCCTCTGCTTATGATTTCACATTCACCAGGAACTGCAGAGGTTTTCAGCTCTGAGTACTAAAAACTGTCCCTCTGGTTAAAATATTTTAGCTGATACAAAATAGGAAATTACTCTGGTAAAGGAGACTCTTTCATTTCCCAGCGGAAGATTTATTTAGAAAGAGGGGATTAGGGAGGTCAGAGAGTGATCCCCTGACTAAATGGGCTTGATTTATTATTTGCCACCTTTATAAAGTAAAGGCACAGCAGTGCTTAATAGCCTAGATTTGGAACTTCTCAAACGTGTATGAAAACCTTGCCTCTACAGCTCACTAGAATGTGCTCATGGGAAAGTTACTGAGCCTCTCTGAGCTTCAGACTCTTCTTCTGTATAATAGGATTAATAATAAAACCTATTCATAGGCTTTTTGGAGAACTGAATGGGATGACACAAAATGCACATAGGTCCTGGTGCCTAATAAGCACTCAATAAACATTATGTTATTACTGTTACTTTATAACCTCAGCAGTAAACAGTGAATATCAGACATCCCTGTCTCGCTCTAAGAAGGCATGTTCGCAATCCATTCCCAAAGCCCAGGTGTCCCGGGTGAGGAGCTTTGCCAGATGTGACCCAGAATGAAAAAGGTGGCATTACCTGCTCCTGACGCTGTCCTTGAAAGAATGGCTGTGTCAGAACATCACTTGTGTCACAACCCTCTTAATATCATGGATTTCAACTCCAGAAACAATCGCTGGTTATCGGCATCTAGATCTTTTCTTTCTTTCTTTTTTTTTTTTTTAATTCTGGTTGCTATTTTTTCTTTCTGCTTCTCTTTTCTTATTCCTGAGTTTTACAAGTGTCAGGAGAGACCATCATTAAACTTTCTCGATCTTTGTTGTTATCCCACTGGAATACTTAAAAACCTCTCTTTTGAAATTTGGCCAGAAATGACAAGGAATCATGAGTTAATTCCACCAAGCATCCACCAAGAATGATGACTCTCAAGCTAAAGGCGTTTTTCAGCCATCACAGTGGAGTGAATGATGTGGACATTAGTGCCCCTACTTACAGTCATTGATGAATCTGCTCTGAGCGGCTGGGGCACCCAAGTGTGGCGGCAGCAATGGTGAGAGAAAGGGTTGTACGGGGGGATGAATGAGCTCATTGTGCCTGTGTATTTTGGAGGCCAAGACTACTGCCAGATGGCTCAAGAAATGGGATGCAAGAAAAATGACTTTTATCACCTAAAAAGAATAAAAGATTCAACAAAAGCTAACTCTAGGAAGAAAGGACAGCCAATACTGCCTTAATCCTAGCTCTTTCGATCATGGCATTGGTCAATTCCATTACCCTAGCTAAGGAAAAATGTCTCCTTTACAGGTGTGTTCTGCTGCAGACAGCCATTATTAAAGCAATTTGTTAGAGGGGGATCGTGTACATATTAAAGCAGGATAATCGTACTGGAGAAGGTGGCCTGAAGTACTGACTCAGCTGAAGAGGCCATAATGGACATAATTCCATTCTCTAGACCTGGGTAAGGATGGCCACACTTAGTGACCTAGCCGCAGAGCATACTCTAATGGGCTTTTCCCCCAAAATACACCGGTAATGGGATTAAGCCAATTTAAAAAAGAAGACACACCTGGAATCCTGCTTTAAGAGAGGAGATTGCTTCAATCAGACCACAGCCTCTTTTAGGAGAGAAAAATTTCAGTCTGCCCCTTAAGTTTCCTTATTCGAAAAATCAATATTTATCCAAGACCCACTCTGCAAGGGGATGAAAATTTACGTAGTAGAGAATAAGAAAGGCAGAATATCTATCTTTGCACAGTTTCTGTGCTGGTGGGAGAGACCAAACAAGGCATTGTACAACTAGATATTTAATTTCAAAGGAGAACTACTGGTACTTTGCATATGAATATTAAGGAACTCTCCCTAATGGGGTGATCAGAGAACGTTTTCTTGAGGAGAGAACATTTGAGCTCACCACTAATGGATGAGAACTAGTTAAGAAGTAAGGTGGCCAAGTGGAAAGGTGTTCTAGACAAAGAATACGGCATATGCCAGAGCTTCAAAGCAGGACCAACAAGGAAAGATGGTGTGATTATAGCTCAGAGAGTCACATCAAGGTTCTAAGAAGGCTGCAACAGCCCTTTGCATGTGCTGTGCTCCTTGCGTGGAACACACTGGAATGCTGGAACGTGCGCGCAGGGCCATGTTTAGAATTTGGCTCTACTCTGAGAGAAAAGGGGAGCCGCTGAACAATCTTAGGCAGGAGGAGTGACAGTAGCTAAGCATTTTTGAAAGGTTGTTCCAGCTTACACGTGAAGAATGAGCTGGACACTGCAAGACGGAGTGTCCAGTCAAGAGGTATTTCGGACAAAAACCCAACAATGCTCGTAAATTGACTGGGTATAGAACTGACGGATGCATCTCTGTGATACATAGCTAGGAGAAAAATTTCATTTTAGAAAGAAACTTTAACACTGAGGAAATTTCCAATAATTGGCTCCACAACTCCCCACTCTGAGCCTCATTTCGTGAGACAATTAAAATCAGTGTAATATACACTGAGCGTGATACTATCAGACATGGTTGTCGTAATCCTGGAAAAATAAATGTGGACGTGCACAGTGTGCTTAAAGTGTTCTCAATTTTTTTCAAGGTTTCAACCGCCAGAAGCAGGGAGTGTAGCTTCTCCCCATGGTAGACCCAGAGGCTGGGGGCCAATGCACTGAGAGCCCCTAGAATTGTGTTCTGATGCTGAGCACTGCAGCAAAAAAGGCAACATCGTGGATCTGTGAAGCAGCTATGTGTGAGTTGACAGTCTCATTTTGTCCCTTCTTTTGGGTGGTTCTGACTCTCAAGTAGTTACTTTACCCTTCTGAGTTTCTCTTTCTTTATCCGAGAAATGAACTTGAAAGAGGCACCGTGCGTGTAAGACACTCACAGTACTTAGCTCAATAAATATTAGTTGCTTTATCAGCCCCTTTTCTCCAAAAGTAATTACAAAGATCTAGCTAATCATCATATTTATAATAAAATAATAGTAATAGCTCACCGTTACTGAATGCCTCAATGTGCCAGCAACTACTCAAAACACTTACATTTATATTTATTAATTCACTGAGTCTTGTAACAACTCTGTGAAATAGGTGCTATCAGCATACTCGTTTTACAGACGTGAAAACAGAGGACAAAGACTCAGGGCCACCCAAGGGAGTGGCCCCAGAAGGATTCAAAGGCAGCTCGTCTGAGTGGGTATTTAAAAAAAGTTTTCATACAACTCATGAGGCAACAACAGGCAGAAATGGAGGTTGAAATTTATGTTAATCACCTTCCATGATTCTATACTCCCAATAAATTCAGATAGAAAAACCCAAGTTGACGACACAGAGGCACAGTGCTCTGAAAAATTTAACACTGTGCCATGCTTATGAAGAATGAAACCCACTGGATGTCTATTTCACAGCGTTCCAAAGGCTCCCCCGCCCTTTGCCTGACGACAAAGAAACAACAACTTCAATTTATACGCCAACTCATCATGCCCCAGCATTCCAAGGTACTTTGCTGGGGACGAAGTGCAGTGGTTTAATGGCACAGTATGTCACGCTGGGTTAATGACAGAGAATAGCCACGCCAGCAAAGTCCCCAGCTGGGGGACTCGGTCAGGGATCTGAGCATCCCAGCCAAGTCTGTAATGGGAAGGGCTGAATGTGTGAACCAACCTCCTCTTCTGCTCTTCTCTGGTGAGGGGCAGAGGAATCCTGCAGACCTGAAAGCTTTCAAGTTCTGTCGGAAACCAACTACCTAATGCAGAACACTTTAATCATAGCCACTGCGATGATAACAACTGGACTGCATAAGGCGGCACTTTGAGAGCTAAACTTCTGATTCCATCTGTTGGTACAGAGGTCAGTGAATATTGATGTGCAATAATGCTGTGTGCTGTTTTCAACACCTGCTTTTCCCAGAGAACTCCACGAGAGCAAGAGTGAGTCAGCCTGAATCACCGCTGCATCATAGCACTTAGCATGATGTCTGGGAAAATAATAACAATAACGAAGAGGAGGAAGTAACGGCTTACCCATCCTGCATACTTACCCACCATAGTCTAAGTACTTTCCATGAATGACTTAATGCTGATAATAATCCTATGAGATAGGTTCTACTGCTGTCCTATTTTACACATGAAGAAACTGAGGCAGACTGCATTGCAGCAACTGGCTCAGCTACCAAGTGGTAGAGGCAGGATTCAAACCCAGGCCCCAACTTCAGAGTCTGTGCTTCTGAGCACTATACCACGATGCCCCTTGTAAAAAGCAGAGATTAGTCATACTTGTGCAATGAGTAAGTGTTCCAGCAACTCTGACAGTAGTACGGCATGTGGGTGGGGAGTAAGTGTGCCTTCTTACGAAGGCATTCGAATCCCCAAGGAATTGTTCCAAACTACACGCCCCTTTCTGAGCCACTTCCCATCCCCACTTCTAGATGACAATCTTTGCCACGGTCAATCACTTTTCGTGGCAAGGAAGTATGTTTTCTCCCTCAAGCGTATTGGTGAAAAAAAGAGACTTTAGAAATGACTGCTCTAGACTAGCGGTTCTCAAACCCAGCTGCACTACAGACTAAACCAGGAAGCTTTTTTGTTCCATTGAAATCATTTCCTTTACTTATTGTTGTTCTTTTGCGTAGCACATCCGTTCTACCATGGTTTCATCGCCTAATAATTGATTCTGTTTAATAGAATTCTGGTTTTCGAATAGAAATTATGATATATTTAAATATTCAGTGTACAACATATATTTTGACTTTTTTTAATTTCTAAGAGACTGGAATAACTAGATAAGGCAAGTAACAAAATCCTAGAGTATGAGAACTAATAGGATCATCAGACATCTTCTAATCTCTTCGTTTGTAACTAAAGACAAATCAAGGAGCTTTTAAAAATAGTGATGCCAGGCGTCTGGGTGGCTCAGTAGGTTAAGAATCTGCCTTCAGCTCAGGTCATGATCCCGGGGTCCTGAGATCGAGCCCTTAGTTGGGCTCCCTGCCCAGCGGGGGGGTCTGCTTCTTGCTCTCCTTCTGCCTGCTGCTCCCCCTGCTTGTGATCTCTCTCTGTCTCTCTCTCTCTCAAATAAATAAAATCTTAAAAAAAAAAAAATAGTGATGCCATGCCCCGCCTAGGTTGAGTAAGTGAAAATTGCTGAGGATGGGGTACAGGCATTGGTATTTCTTAAGAGCCACCCAGGTAGAGCCAATATAAAGGTCAAGATTGGGGAGCACTGGTCCACTCTCCTCATCTAAAAGGAACCAAGGGATTTTTCAGGCCTACTTCATTCCCCTTCCTTAGGTAATAGCTCAGGGGTACAGATATCAAGGTTGTCAGATATTTTAAAATTTACCCCAACAAACATTTCAGGAGCATCTCCTATGTGGAAAAGACAAAGAAGCATAAAGCACAACTTTCATCTTTTACGGCCATAACGCTCAATAATGAGATCACACAAGACTAACTATATAACACAGTTATACTACGTAAGAAATACCACAGAGATGGAAAAGAGCAGGAGGACTGACGGGAGGAGAGGCCCTAATGGAAAGCGGAAGTGACTCCTCTCTGGACAGCTAAGAAAAATGCCATAGAAGCAGAGAACAAATGGATGAGGAAGAACAAAGGAAGCGAAGGTGTACCTTTCTTCTTTTTCTAGCTTAAAATTTATTTTGAGATGACTGTAGATTCACTTGTAGTTGTAAGAAACAATGCACAGAAATCCCATCTGCCCTCCACTTTCTCAATGATGACATCTTCCATGACTACAGTACACCACATTTATTTTTGACAGAAGGCTCTGAGGATAAGCAGATTTTTTTAAGTTTAAAATAGCCTATTAGATAATTTAATTACAAGCACAGATAAACATTTTATTCCAAACTTGTGGTGGAAGAAGGGACCTTGCTTGACCTTGGAAGGGACATTGTAGACGAAGAGGAATGTCAGATAATCACAGTCAGGCTGGATACATGTATGTAGAGCATCTGGTTCAGATCATTAGACCCTTGACTGATAGTCCACTAAGGAGGTGGGTAGGTAGTTTCCCAGAAGAAGTCTTATCTCATTAAAGTTTAATGTAAAAATGCTTAAGCATTTTATCACAAATCTTAATTTCCTTCTTAGTAGGAGGCTGTGAATTACATCATGAAAAAATTTCTGTCTCAAGCCAGGTTTGGGACCAGTTTTCTTTATCATAAGCCAAGGAATTCAATGCAGTGTTGAAAACCCACCTTGAGATTTAGAAGGACCGAAGACAATGCCTCCGGCTGAGCCCATGGGGAACAGGACCCAAGAAGGTATCCATAAGCGATAGAACAGCAACATGGGAACCTGAGCTTCTGTGTGACATAAAGGACTTGATGTTTGTTATATATTACTTCCGTATTAGACTGTGATTCCACTCTAACTCAAGCCACAGAAGGGCAGGGATTTTTGTCTATTATTTACACTGATTTTTTCCATTGGAAAACACATTTTTTTCTGTGGAAAAAGTGTAAATAACAGACATTATCAAGCACCTAACTGGCATGCAATAAGTAGTGGTTGAATAAAGTAACTCCTAAATACTCAGACACCAGTAATACTGCTAGCCCTGTATTTGATCATGTTGAAGGTGGGGATTTTTTAATCAGAACTACATTTCATGAGCTAATATTTGGGGAGTACATATATGAGTATACTCATATATGTCAATGCCAGAACTATGAAGAAAATTTCAGCTTCATCTTGGACAAGGACCTCACAAGGACACAGTGTTGGGGATCCAGGAATCACTCAAGAAAGTCTTTATTGTAATTATAATGATGAAGAACAAGTCAGTGGTTGTTGGGGATTGAGGTGAGGCTGTGATTACAAAGAGATAGCATGAGAAAGTTTTTTGGGTTATTCTGTATTCTGATTATGATGGTGGTTATACAACTCTTGACATCTATTAAAATTCATAGAATGCTAGATGCGCCTGGGTGGCTCAGTTAAGTGCCTGACTCTTGGTTTCAGCTCAGGTCATGATCTCAGGGTTGTGAAATTGAGTCCTGTGTCGGGCTCCACGCTCAGCACAGAGTCTACTTGTCCCTTTTCCTCCCCCTCTTCCCCTCCCTCCCCGCCACCCGGCTTGTGCTCACTTGCATGCACACACACATGTGCTCTCTCTCTTGAATAAATAAAATATTTAAAAAATAAAATAAAATTCATAGAATGCTGCACAATAAGTCAATTACTTTAAAAATAAAGTATTTGCCATTAAATGACTACTAAATGGATATATTACTAAGCGGCCAGCTGATGAACTAGTACTCCCTTCTCTTGGACTAACCCCTGCCTCCATACCTGAATAGATTATCCAGGAATGCTATTTATATTTGATATTCTATCCCCAACCCACCCTTCAGGGCAAGTGATGATGAGAAGGCACCAAGCTGGACCAATCGATTCAATCTCAGATATTTAAAATTGGGATTGTAGCCACAAGTCAACCTCTTAGAGTAACTGAAATGGTAAAAACACAACCTATGGTTGTAAGCCAGAAATGTACTTAAATAAATGCAGAAGCTGAGAAAGTTGGCTTACTGGGTAAAAGGAAGAAGGATGCAAACCCACCAAAAATGGACATAAAGGAAATGAGAAAAAGAAAGAGAATCAGACATGTTGACTGATTTCATGGTTCCTCTTCTTAAAGTCCATCTACTTTCTCAGTCTTCATTTCAATGAGCTATTCTATACTTTTCTAATATAACCTTGTTTATGTTTATACTTAATCAACCTCAAATAATCCTGTTTCTAGGATCACAGACTCTAAGTTAATCTATGTGCCATTAAATACTAGTTCCACCACCTCTAACGCAGAACAATTTGGGCAACTCAACCTCGCTGTGCCTCACTTTCCTCATTTTTAAAAGAAGGATAACAATACCCTCCAAAGGGTTGTGAGGATTAAATGAGTCCATGTAAGGTTGTTAGACCTGACATATAATAAGAACCCAAATATTGTTGTTGATATTTTTGTTTTCCTTCCTCATCTCCTTAATACTAACACAGCCTTTTCAGAATCTGTCTAGATTCTCACTCTCACTCCAAAGCAAAGAAACAGAGATAATCATGCATGTTTTGCAAGGTGAGAAGACAAAGTATGGGAAAATATCTCATCGATTCTAAGAACCTCAAGATCTCCCCCAAAACATGAAAGAGTTCCTTAAAATCATAATTCCAATAAAGTAAAAAATTATGAAAACCAAGAGTTTTATTATATTTCATTATATTCTGGTAAGATTTCCTACAGAGTTATATCACACAGTGCCAAAATTACATTCAAGACCATTCACTAAGTTTGCTCCTATTCTCTCTGTGCCGTGAATATAGCGGGCAGTTGTAGATGACATCTTACACCTGCACTGTAATTTAGAGTTTATAAAACACTCCCTTGGATTCTATTTCATTTTGATCTCTATGACAGCCCTATGAGGCAGGTATTATTGTTGAAATTTTACAGATGAGAAAATTAAGGCTCAGAGAGTATCCAATGTCATCCAGCTACTTAGTGTAATAACTAGGATGGAGATCTTCTGGCCACAAGAATTAAGCTTTTTCACAATAATCATAATTATGCCTACCAAACAAATAGCTCTGCAGATGAAGATGTTCTCCCCACTTCTCAGATTCTACTACTAACTCACATGTTCCAGACCCATACATTTAGTGCTCACAGTAGTGCAATCTGGTAAGCAGACTATTCTCATCATATAGATTGTGTACAATATACGAAAAGCAGAAGAGGCTCAGCACAATATTATCTTCTACAGGGGATTTCATGTTCTTCTGGCAGCCACAGAGTACGAGCAGGTCACCTTGCTCTGGTAGAGACTGGGTTTCAGGTTTTTAAGTATGTCCATGGAATTTGCTGGCCTTACCATGCCCCTTGCCATCCTGAAGTAGCTGAGGAATGGCCTTTTGAAGTTTCAGAGCCAACTAGGTGGCAATACCTTGCAAGGCTGGGGCAAGGTTCTCTGAAAGGCTGTATATACTCTGAATCAGCATCCAATATACCGTGCTGTTTCTACCAAGCCTAGGATTTGAGTCCAGGAATCAAGGGAGGACAAGAATGACTGACTCTGCAGGTGATTCAGAGATCATCAGGACTACCCTTCACCATAGGCCTGTGGACTAGGCTGCAACTGCCCAGTGCCTCAGGGGTGGGACCACTGCGAGAGTTGTGGGGTCAGGGCTTCTCTCTAAAGCCCTGTGGGGCTGCCCTGGGGGTGTTACTGCTGCCCTGAGGGCCCAGAAAGAGGATCTCAGAGTCAAAGATGATAATCTCCAGACTTAAGATCTAATGGATTTTGCCTTGCTAGTTTTTGGACCTTCTAGGGACGCATCACCCCATTCTTCTTTCCTATTTCTCCCTTTTAGAATGGAATCATCTGTCTTATGCTTTTCCCACCATTATATTTTGGATGCATGAACTTGTTTCATAAATTCACTGCTGGAAAAGAATTCTGCCTCAAGATGAATCATACTGCAGATCTTACCCGCACTTGATTTACTTGTTATTTTGATGAGACTTTTAACCTCAGGCTGTAGAGTTGATGGAGGAATGGATTAAGACCTTTGGGACTGTTGGGATGGAATGAATGTACATCAGGGTTCCCTTGCTTCTTCAGTCAAAAAATACCTGGAGGTAGGTAGACACCTACTCCAAGAAACAAATGCCAAGAGTGGGGCTGTCAGAATGAAACATATTTTTTACCGCAGGGCTCCTGCTCTGGTCTAACATCCAAGCTGCAGACCTTTATAACCAAGTTCTTCAATGACTAAATCTCTTTGAAAGGTGCCCAAAGTGGGCCTACCTTCTATCCATTTCTCTCCATTGTGATGAGTAACTAGCACTACACTGATGCTTCGGTAGGCATATTGTGAGAAAGCTAGGTGAATTGAGGTGGGCAAGGAGAAAATTCTCTAACCATAACAATATTAAAATAGTGATATTGCTAAAAACATTCTCAGAAATAATTCTTTGGAAATACCTATTATCCAAATCTCTGTATGGTAGAGATAAAAGAGAACAGTGTGTGTATAAACTTTGTCAATTAAGAGTGCTACGATCACTATTTCCAACCAGGGAGGGGGGAAAAAAAAATATATATATATATACACACATACATACACAGTTTTTTAAAGCATATACTTAAGGCCACAGAATAGATTTTGAGTGTAATTTAAAGCAGAAAAAGCTGCAGGGTGTCTCCCTATGCCTTATCCAGTTATATCAGTGAGAAGCAGGGTATGAAGGTAAAAAGTTCCTTTTAAGCACCCTTCAGAAGATTTGCTTATTCCTAGCATCATGTGCCCATCAACTTGCCAGTCTTCTATAAGGTCTGTTTCCTTGATATTAAAAATGATATCCACACCATCCTGTTATCAGATTCCCTGAGTCACCCACTCCTTTGAAATTCAAACGAAATTAGCTCAAGCCACATACCATACGCTGTGGAAAAGCTCAGTGTTGATCCCCATCTCTGTGGAGATGGTTGAGACGTAGGGACAGTACTGTCACTATCACTTAATCATTTCTAGCTCGGAATCTCATATACCGAATGGTCTCCCCTGAACTGCCCCTTTCTGCACTGTCACCAGAGACTGATCTCCACTCCTTCGATCCTGACTGCAGGCGTGCAGATTTTTACTGAAAGTCTGGACAATGACTACAGCACAGCCAAAAATGTAGCACTAAATCATCTCACTGTCTTAAAATTCCTTCAACCTTTTGGGGTGCCTGGCTCAGTTGGTTGAGCATCAGATTCATGATTTTGGCTCAGGAATGATCTTGGGGTCATTAGGTCAAGCCCCTCTTTGGGCTCCAAGCTCAGTGCAGAGTCTGCTTGAGATTCTCTCGCCCTCTTCCTCTGCCTGTGCGTGCTCGCTCTCTCTCTCTCTCTAATAAATAAATAAAATCTTTAAAAAAATTCCTTCAACCTCTGTCAGCAGGATGCTCGTGGGCCATGCAGTTCAGTCCATTCTCTCTCCTTCCTCCTCCTCACTTTTCCTTTGCTCCCTGCAAGCCACAGCTCCTAAGTTACTGCTAATCTCCTATTCAAGCCAGTTTTTAAGGTGCCTTTATTTCACTGTCTCCTTCCTAACTCAACACCTCACCACCTTCCAAACCTAAGCGGTCTATTCTCCTAAACAACAGGTCTCTTCCCAAAAGAAACAGCTGCCAGATTTAAAATTATTAATTTTTACCCTGTTTCAATCCTTCTACTTCTAAATGCAACCATAGATGGAAACTAATCTGTGCCAGGCACTACTACATAGTGGGTGAACACAACAAAGTTCCTAATTTCATCAAGCTCCCAAGTGGGGGCCTCAACAAACCCTTCTTTGGAAAAACAGAGTAAGGTTTTCTGCATTAATCAATGAATACAGGGCTACATTTCCACATCTGTGATTTGGAACTCAGATTTTTATACATAATAATGATTCTTTCTTCTGAGACTATCCACCTGGGCCCTCTCTTTGCACAAATAGGGGAGCTACAAACCACCAAAAAAACATTCCTAACCAACTTCTACTAAATCCACCTTATCAAAAAAAATTAAAAATAAAAATAAATAAATAAATCCACCTTATCAAAATAACTACCATTCTCCATTTCCTCTGCAAAACATATAGACTGCTCTCCACAGAAAGCTGGAAGCTCATGGCTAATAGGCAACTCTAATTCTTCTGCTAGATTAGCCAGCCAACTACCAGTTCTAATTATATCAGATAAGGCTTCTACTGCATTTTTCCAAATAAAAACAGTTTCTCCCCAAGTGGAACTCTAACGCCGGCTGTTGGAAAAAAGTACTTCTGTTTTTTTCCTACCACAGAGATGACTGGATGCTTCAGGAAGACTTTGCCAGGACGACAAAAAATTCACCTCCTACTTATGGCAGAATATAATTCCAATCTCCATCTGCAGGAAGGAAACTTAAGTGGTTGAATAAGGTATCAGTTAACTATTCCGGAATAACAACAATAAGCATTTATTATTGTTGCAGAGTCTACTGGTGAGCAGGGAAGTTCCACCGATATGAGCAATGTTTCAGTGATTTCATCTTGTATCTGCAGTTAGCTGGCAGAGTCACTGAGAGGTAGCTGGTCAGGGATGGCATCACCTGTCTATGGTTGGCTGGCTTTTGGCTGGATGATAAGGAGTGACTGAAACCTATGAATCTCCACATCTTCAGGCTAATTCATGGCAACTAGACAGAGTTTCAAGAGAAAAAGTAGAAGAAATAGGGCCTATTGAGGTCTAGTCTCAATACTGACACACTGTCAGTTCCACCACATTCTACTGGTCAAAGTAACTTATATGGTGAGTCCAAATTTAGAGGGAAAAAAACACGATCTACCTATTTATGAAAGGAGCTACATGCAAAGCCATATAGCAAAAGTGGATAGAGGGAGGAATGGAAAACTGAAGCCATTATTTTAATCAACATACCACATTGGTTTAGGCTGCATTGTCAACTTTTTTGTATTTTATCTCAAATTTATCTGGAAATTTTAGTACTTAGAAGAAAGTCAGTGGATTCCCTTCTATTCCAGACACAGAAAGTCATGAGAGACAGCGCTCTCATACAAAGAATCAAAACAAGTCACTGAAACCACACACACACACACACACACACACACACACACACACAAACACACACACAGCCCGAAAGAACAAACCTCCAGAAAGTGAGAGGCCTTTTACACAAACAAGAAACTCAACACTGCTCTAATCTCTGGTGATGCCACAGAGAATGGGAAAAGGGGGAAAACAACAAATTTCTAAAAAAAATTTAAAAGCCATGTGAATGTTGGCATGAGAAATTAGAATTTCAAAGAGTCCCAGCCACAAAGTAAGTTTCACCACATCTACTAAATACTTTCTCAAAGGTCCTAGTGGGAGCTGTGCCCCAGAAGTAGGAGTGGAGAAAGAGGTGAGAAAAATCACCCCTGAAATGCATCATTCCTCCTCACATGTAATGATCCTGCTGTCCAAAAGGAATGAAGAGGCAGGTGGGAGAGATGAGACAAATCACTCCCATACTCACACTGGATTTCATCTACGAAACACTAAGGTAGGACAGTAGAACTGAGAGAAACAATAACACGTTTCAGGCTTTCAATCATTAAAGAATGGGGGGCAAAGAGTAGATGTGATAAAATCTCCCTTGAAGGTATTCTAGTCCTTTATGATGATTCTAGCTACAACTCTTAGAAGACCCAGAGGGCAAAAAGTAGGGCTGAAAAGTCTCCTATGCTAAATTAAGGAGCAAGACTAGAGAGCAGAGTATTCCCCAGAAACCCAATATGCTAGCAGGCTGGTGGAATACCAGGGAAAAATCCCCCCCAACCAAATCTTGTCATCGGCAACATGTTTGTGCAGCACAGACATATTTTAGTAATCTCACTAGCACCCAGATCCCAGGTCCTACTCATTGGAAAATCCTGATTCCCATAATAGAATCATTGGAGGCCAGGAGTAAATTGAATCAAATAAAAGCTGCAACAAAGCCCAGACTGAGCTTACAAATCAGACTGAATCAGCCCCTTTCTGGAGGTAAACATTATTTACTTCAGTCTTTATGATTCCTTTATGTCCAGCATACAATCAAAATAAAATCACAATACATACCAAAGAACAAGAAAGAAATGCAATTATGATAAGGAAATAAAACAGAAAATTGAAGCAGATCAAGAAATGACCAAGAGGTTGGAATTACCAAGTAGAGAATGTAAAAATAACTGATTAAAAATGTTAAAGTATCTAGGAGAAAATGCTTGACAAGATGAGGAATTTATCAGAAACATATGAACTATACAAAGTACCAGCTGGAAATGCAAAAATTAAAATTAAAATACCAGGAAAAAAATAATTTAACAGATTGGCTGAAGAACAGGCTAAACATTAAAAAGAAAAAAAAAAGTGAATGAGTAAATGAGTCTCTAAAAGGTATCCAAACTAAAACAAAAATAGAAAAAGAGTAGGAAAAATTGGGCATTAGAGGCTTGTGACAACATATCAAATTGTCCAATATATTTATAACTGGAAATTTAGAGTGAGGAAATGTATGAAATGAAAACAACTGAGAATGGCCCAAAACGATGAAAGATACTAACCTACATATCCAAGAAGTTCCATGAACACCAAGCAGGAAACAAGCAGGATTAATACAAAGAAAAAATATAGGCACATCACAGTAAAACTGCAGAAAACCAAAAATAAAGAGCACACCTTAAAGAGCAATAAAAAGAAAAGAAAAAGCAATAAAAAGAGATTTAAAAAGAGATAAAAAGAGATCTCTTTAAAAAGAGATAAAACATAGTACATACAATAGAAAAAATTATACAATTGATGGCTCCTTCTCATCAGAAACAATGAAGATCAGAAAAAAAAAATGCACTGACATCTATAAAGTATGGAAAGAAAAAAATCAACCTAGAATTCTATATCAATCACAAATATCCTTCAAATTTCAAGGGAAACAGAAATTCTCAGACAGACAAAAGCTAAGAGAATTCATCTCTAGCGTACTTGAGCTGCAAGAAATGATGAAAGAAGTGATTCAGGCTGAAAGGCAATAAAAATAAAAGGAATTCTGAAAACCAGTAAGAAATGAGCACTAGAAAGGTTAAATACTTGGCTCAATGTAAAACATTTTTATGTTAGTATCTTTATTGTATGTAAATACATTCTCATAAATTTCATTTAACTATCTAAAGCAAATATAACAATGAATTATGAGGCTTATTACATATGTAGTAAAATATAAGATGGCAGCAGAAAGGGTTGGAGAAAGTATCAGAATTTAATTGATATAAGGTTCTTATACTCTCTGTGAAGTGATACAATGTTATTTGAAGGTAGGCTCCAATCACTTATAAGTACATATTGTAATCTCCACAGTAACTACTTGATACTAATAAAAATGAGTAGCTAAATTTTAATTACAGAAAAAAAAAATAACAGATTCAATTTACCCAAAAGGAAGCAGAAAAGGAAAATAGAACAAAGAATGAGAGAAAAAGATATAAAATAAAAATCAGAATGGGAAACTAAAACTCAATCATATTACTAATTACATGTAAATGAACAAAACCAGCCAATTAAAGGGCAGACAGTTGGACCAATGGGGGGGAATCTAATAATGATATGCTGTCTACAACAACAACACACACACACAAACATACACACACACACACACACACACACTTTAATTATAAAGAAAAATATAGGTTGATAGACAATGTATACAATATAAACATCAAGCATAATAAAGCCAGTATGGCCATATTAATATCAAACAAAGTAGAATTACAGAAAATAGTACTACTATAGATAAGAAGGAAAATTTCATAATGATGAAAGCACCAATTCATCAAATAAACAGAACAATCCTACATGTTAATTTAGCTCCAACAACACAGCTTCAAACATATAACACAAATTGGCATGGAACATTCTCCAAGAATGTAATAAATACAAAAAATTTTAAACCATACAGAGGAAAACGATCATATAGAAGATATTCCCTAAACACAACAGCATTAAACTGCAACTGAATAAAAAATAAAGTATCCAAAAAAATCTCCAATTTTTAAATTAAATGATACATTTATAAATAACTCATAGATCAAAGAGGAAATGATGAGGAAAACTAGAAAATATTCTGGACTGAGTCACAGTGAAAACATTAGAACATATCAAAATTTATGAGATATAGCTTTAAAAATGCTTCCAGGAAAATTTAGGGTATCAAATGCTTATTACTTGAAAAGTATACAGTTCTAAAATAAAACCAATAATCTAAAGCAGAAGTCAGTAAACTATGGCCATGGGCTAAATCCAGTTTCCTGCCTGTTTTCATAAATAAAGTTTTATTGAAACAAAAGCACACTCATTCATTTACATTTTGTCTACGGCTGCCTTCAGGCTGCAATGGAAAAAATGGGGTGATTGTACCAGACCGCATAACCTACAATGTCTCTATTAACAATCTATTCCTTTATTTTCAATCCCTTGTGTAAGTTTTCACCTTAACGAATGAGAACAAAGTAAGCAGAAGAGATGAAATCATAAAGAGCAAAAATTAACAAAGTATAAAACAGGAAATAATAAGAAAAGATATATGAATCACAAGTTGGTTCTTTAAAAAGACTAATAAAATTGATAAATCACAACCACAACTGAAACAAAAAAAAAAGATATAAATTATCAAGAAGAGGAATTAAAAGAACATCATTACAGATCACATAGACATTTTTCTTCTTTAATGGTCGGGGAGTTTTTTGAATAACTTAATGTCAAATTCAAAAACTTAAATGAAATAGAGCCCTTGAAAAAAATAAATTATCAAACCTCACATAAGCAGAAAAAAATCTAAATATCCTCATATATGTTAAAGAAATTGAGTTCATAATCAAAAACCAAAACTTTCCCATATACTTCAGGCACAGCTGGTGTCGCCAGGGAATTCTACAAACATTTAAAGAAGAAATGATATTGGGGCGCCTGGGTGGCTCAGTCATTAAGCTTCTGCCTTCGGCTCAGGTCCTGATCTCAGGGTCCTGGGATGGAGCCCCGCAGCGGGCTCTCTGCTCAGCAGGGAGCCTGCTTCCCCCTCTCCCTCTGCCTGTCTCTCTGCCTACTTGTGGTCTCTTTCTCTCTGTCAAATAAATAAATAAAATTTTTAAAAAAAGAAAAATAAAGAAGAAATTATATCAATTCTACACAGCCTTTTCAAAATAAATAAATAAATAAATAAAGAATGAAACACTTTCCAACTCATCTAGGAGGACTACGGAACCCTGATATCGACATCTGACAGAGATTACTACAGAAAAGAAAACCACAGATCAAAATATGTCATGAAGAAATGAAAAAAACCTCATGAATATCTAAGCAAACAGAATTCAATAATATATTTTTAAAAGTTAATGCATCATGACCAGGTAGGATTTACCCTATGAATCAAAGATTGATTTAATATTCAAAAAAATCAATTAATGTAATATATCACAGTGGCAAAAGACAAAAATCATATTCGCATCCCAGCAGATGCAGAAATTCAATACCTTTTTGTGAATAAAAAAAAAAAAGAAAAATTCCAGCACACGAAGAATAAGGAAAAAAACTTTAAGCTGAATAGTAAATCTAGGAAAAACCTATAGCTATCACCATATCTCTTACCATACTTCATGTTAATCCTTTTTCCCCACATTAAAAACAAAGCAATGATGTTTTTCTTACCACTTGTACTCAATAATATCCTGGAAACCATACACAATCCAATAAAAAAGAAATAAAATGTATAAAGATTAGAAAAGATAAAATTCTAGTTATTTACAGACCATACTATTGTGTATGTAGAATGTCCAAAGGAATCTACCAAACTACTAAAACTAATTAGTAAATTTGACAAAGTCATAGGACATAAGGTTGACATAAAAATTTTTATAACCACACATAACCAATAAAAGATTGAAAATTGAAATTTAAAGACACGCTAGGCCCTTTCTTTTTTCTTCCCCTTTCCTTCCTGAAAAACTGTCCAAAAGCCATTAGGTGGGCCTGAACACAGTTAGGCATCTCTGCAGGGAGGTGGGATAAAGTCGTTATGGGACAGTAGGTGGTGTTGAAGCCCAAGCATAGGAAAGAGAACATTTACAAGAGAAGCTGACCCATTGCAAAGTGTCAGAGTCTGAGCACAGTGACAGGGCTGTCTGCACAAGGGAAGGTAGGGAGGTTCAGGGCACCAAAGTCCATGTAGGCTGAACAGGGCATCCAAGTGGGAGGGAAGCCCAGCACAGGGTGCTGGAGTCTGAGTAGGGTGAGCAGGTCTTGTAGGGTGAGTAGGGTGAGTAGGGTGAGCAGGGCAGCAATGATGGGAGAATGGTAACCACAGGGGGAGTGATCAAATAAGTAAACATACTGAGGGTAATGGGAGTTAGATTTCTATCATAAAGAGATGCACAAATATGAAAAGGGAGAAAATTAGAATGAACTCCTCAGTGTCAGATGGAATTAAATGCATTGGTATAAACCAGTGATTTTCTATAAGTATAGACAGGTACCCATATAAACAATATATATAGTAATGAGCATACCTAAGACCCAAGTGTTGGATTTCTGAATAGCATTCTGAAATAAGATTAAGGTTTCTTGGATAAATGGCTGTTTCCAGGTCTAAAGCAAGAAAAGTAAGATGAGCCTGGAACATTTTTTTCTTAGGAAGGAAGGAAGTAGTTAAAGCACAACGCAGGTATGTCAAACAGACATGGGGGCTGGCTTGAAGGTGCTCCTATCAGCCCAATCTGGGACAATTTGAGCATCAAAATAAAGAATGATATTAATGAATTAAAGTCTATTAAATAAAGCAGGAATGCATAAAAAATAGGAATGCATGAGCATATGCTGATAAAAATGAGTAATTTTGAATTTTGATAAAAATAAGACACTTTCAAAGTATCACTAAAGAAATATTTATTACAAAGGGATAAATAGTAAATTTACAGTGGAGAAGTCTAATAGACACGACCTTAATCAATCAAATAAACATCATTCAACGTAAAAATCCTCAGGAAGAGAACAAATCAAAACTATGTGCCACTTGACAGGATGCAATAAGAATAATAAAGCTCTGTTTCTATGATATTTCTGCCAAAGATGAATAACCTAAATCTAACGAAAAGGAAAAATCAGACCCATCCAAAGCATATGAAATAATCATAAAATTTGTCAAGGTCATAAAAATCTAAAGAAAGACCAAGGAACTATTTCAGTTTAGTACAACAAAATACAACACAGGATTCTGGATGAGATGCTTGTCCTATAAGGAGCATTTTGAGGAAGTTGACAAAACTTAAATAGAGTCTTAATATTACATTTAACAACGTACCCGTGTTTATTTCCTGATCTTGAAAGTTGTATTGTGGTTATTAAGGGAAACATCCTTGTTTTTAGGAAATGCATGTTGAAGTATTAGGGGCTGATATGATACCAGGTTGAGAAATTACTCTCAAATGCTTCTAGAAAAATTTTCTTTGTTCTCTACTTATAGCTTTTCGGAAAGTTTGAGGTTCTTTCAAAAAAAAAGAAAAAAAAAGAAAAACTAATTTTCAATAATATCAAAAGTGTCAAATATCCAGGGATAAATCAAATGAAATATGTATATGACATACCTACAAACAACAACAACAACAACAACTCAGTATTCCTGAGAAAAGGTAGAGACCTGAATAAATGGAGAGTTATACAATGTTCATAGATTAGAATACTCACTGTTGTTAAGACAGTCATTGTTCCTAAACTGGTATGCAACTTCAACATCATTCCTATCAAAATTCCAGCAGGCTATTTATCACAAATATACAAGATAATTATAAAATTTCCATGACAGTACTACAGATCAAGAATAACCAAAGCAAAATTGAAAAATATTAACAAAGCTGGAGAACTAACACTATCTAATTATAAGCCTTATTCCAAAGCTATAGTAATCTAGACAGTTTCATAGGATGGTAGGATAAAAACTAGATCAACTGAGGGTTTTGGAAGGGAGGGGGGTCGGGGGATGGGTGAGCCTGGTGGTGGGTATTGAGGAGGGCACATATTGCATGGAGCGCTGGGTGTGGTGCATAAACAATGAATTTTGGAACACTGAAAAAACAAAATAAAATTTAAAAAAATAAATAAAAGGCACTTAGGAAAGGGAAAAAAATTAGATCAATGGAAAAGAACAGACTATGAAGAAATAGACCCACAATTAAGTGGTCAATTGATTTTTCCTAAAGATGCCAATTCAGTTGTATGGGATAAAGAACATCTTTTTAACAAATCTTGCTAAAATGACTGAATTCTATATAGGGACAGTAATGACCTTGATCACTTTTCTCTGTATAAACAAAAATTAATTCAATATGAATCATGTGCTTAGACGTAAAATTCAGAAATTTAACACTTTTAGGAAAAAAATGAGAATATTCTCATGACCTTGGATAGACAAAGATTTTTTTGAACAAGACCAAAAAATAGAAACCCTAAAAATTAAATTTCGAAAAACTAGACTTCATCAAAATTAAAACATTCCGCTCATCAAAAGACACCATTATGACAATGAATAGGGCAAGGCAAAGATTAGGAAATATATTTACAACATCTATATAAAATAATAGACTTATATCCAGAATACACAAAAAAATAAATGAACAATTAAAAAAATAAGCAACCACATTTTTAAAAATTCACAAAATACCTTAACGGCTGCTTCACGAAATAAGATATACAAATAACCAACAAATATTTCAAAAAGGATTCAATATCATCGTCCTCAGGAAATGTCAATTAAAGACCATAACCAGCACTTGAAGCCCGCGAGAATGGCTAAAATAAAAGACAATGCCAAATGTTGGCAAGGATGTGGAACAACTAGAACTCTCACACATTGCTGGTATGAGTGTACAAATGTCACCATCACTTTTAGAACTATGCGTCAGTTTCTTATAAAAGTTAAACAAATGTGTACCCTCTGATCCACCTGTTCTTCAACTAGATATTTACTCAACAGAAATGAAAACATGTTTACTCAAAATCTTATATCAGAAGAACATTCTTAGCCACATGGATAACTGTCAAAAGGTGCAACAATGCAAATACCCATCAACTGGAGAATGTTGAAGCCTTCAGTGGATTTATTACCACTCAGCAATAAAAAGAAAGCACTAATAACAGTACACATGAAAATATGCATGAATCTCAAAAATAAGCATGTTAAACAATAGAAGCCAAAAAGAAAAAAAAATCCAAACCATAAGAATAATCATATTTATGGAATCGGTATACAGACAAAGCTAATCTAAGACGACAGAAATCAGCAGTAGTTGCTGGCCGTGGGAGGTAAAGCCGCAACTGGCTGAAAAGGAACCTAAGGGTTTCTGGGATAATGGAGATCTGTGTCGTTTTGAGCAGTGATTTCACTGGTATATATAATTGTCAAAACTCAGTGTATTTTCCTGTATATTAATTATATACCTCAATGAGTAAAAGAAGGTCCTTTACTCTAAATGTCTGGTTTAGGACCTATCTCAGATGAGTGAAATGTTCAGTGTTTAGATTTCTTCCCTCCAGAAGAGCACAGTGTTTGAAAAATTAAACATTTAGGATATGTATAATACATCAGTATACACATTTGCAACTCAGTGCTTCCAAATAGTTGCTACCCAACCTAACAAATCAACAAAAGAGAGCCATCACAATTCATGTGTAACTGGCCAGCCCCCCGTGATGTCCTGGGTTGTATCCAACTGCCAGCAGCACCCTGTCCATGACTTGGGGACCATGCTGTCACATACCAGTCACATACCAGTCACAGCTATGTCACTGAAGTTGAGAGCACTACCTTGCAAGTCAGGCAGACCTCGGCCTGAACTCTGCCTTAGAAAATGCCCCACTGTAGCCTCACACTCTTCTTTAATAGTTCTGCGAGCTGGAAGTCTAGTGGTAAATGGGTAGACAGCTCATTTCAATCTATTAAAGGGCCCTACTCGGGACCTCCTCATTTCAGGCCTATCCTCAGGGTCACCAGATGTAGCATCAGCCCCAGACACACAGGCCATACTAGAATTATAAATGCATACTTCACTTAGCCCCTCACACCCTCAGCCACCCCTTCCCGTCTTTGGGAAACAGCAAACGAATAACC
>CM052890.1:22141290-22309354 GCA_028534135.1 Potos flavus
CAGAAGAATGAAACTGGACCATTTCCTTACACCATACACAAAAATAGACTCAAAATGGATGAAAGACCTCAATGTGAGACAGGAATCCATCAAAATCCTTGAGGAGAACACAGGCAGCAACCTCTTCGACCTCAGCCACAGCAACTTCTTCCTAGAAACATCGCCAAAGGCAAGGGAAGCAAGGGCAAATATGAACTATCGGGACTTCATCAAGATCAAAAGCTTTTGCACAGCAAAGGAAACAGTGAACAAAACCAAAAGACAACCAACAGAATGGGAGAAGATATTTGCAAATGGCATATCAGATAAAGGGCTAGTATCCAAAATCTATTAAGAACTTATCAAACTCAACACCCCCCCAAAAAATAATCCAATCAAGAAATGAGCAGACGACATGAACAGACATTTCTGCAAAGAAGACATCCAAATGACTAGAAGACATATGAAAAAGTGCTCCACATTACTTGGAATCGAGGAAATACAAATCAAAATCTCAATGAGATACCACCTTGCACCAGTCAGAATGGCTAAAATTAACAAGTCAGGAAATGACAAATGTTGGCGATGATGCAGAGAAAGGGGAACCCTCCTACACTGTTGGTGGGAATGCAAGCTGGTGAAGCCACTCTGGAAAACAGTATGGAAGTTCCTCAAAAAGTTGAAAATAGATCTGCCCTACGACCCAACAATTGGCACTACTGTGTATTTACCCCAAAGATACAAATGTAGTGATCCGAAGGGGCACGTACACCCCAAATGTTTATAGCAGCAATGTCCACAATAGCGAAACTATGGAAAGAGCCCAGATGTCCATCAACAGATGAAAGGATAAAGAAGGTGTAGCACATATATACAATGGAATATTATGCAGCCATCAAAAAATGAAATCTTACCATTTGCAACGACACGGATGGAACTAGAGGTTATTAAGCCATGCAAAATAAGTCAATCGGAGAAAGAAAATTATCATATGATATCATATGTGGAATGTGAGAAACAATGCAGAGGATCATAGGGAAGAGAGGAAAAATTGAAACAAGATGAAACCAGAGAGGGAGACAAACCATAAGAGAATCTTAATCTCAGGAAACAAACTGAGGGTTGCTGGAGTGGAAGGGGATGGGAGGGACGGGGTGGCTGGGTGATGGACCCTGGGGAGGGCATGTGATACGGAGAGCGCTGTGAATTGTGTAAGACTGATGAATCACAGACTTGTACCCCTGAAACAAATAATATATGTTAAAAAAAAAAGAAAAGAAAAGAAATAGTAGTATGTAATATACAACAGAATAATAATCAGCCTTAAAAAAAAGGAAGGAAAATGTCTCATTTGAAATGACATGGATAAGCCTGGAGACACTATGCTAAATGAAATAAAGCAGACACAGAAAGATGAATGCTGCATATCTCACTATATGTGGAATCTAAAACAAGTCAAACCCCTATAAATAGAGTACAATGGTGGATAACAGGGGCTGTCAGATAGCAGTGTTGCCTGTACCCAGAGGAGAAGGAAAGACCCAAGAAAGAGATGGATAGTCCGGATGGGTGGGTGGCAGGTTTCGATAAGCAAGGGAACTTATGTACAAGGCTTGTCTTGGGTGGCTGCAAGACGAGTAGGTCTGTGTACCTGCTGGCCAGAATTTTAAAAGTTTATACAGAAGGCATAATGGGGTTCAGTCACATCTACTGTCCAGATGGTCTCAACAACACCTTACTGTCTCAAGGCTGTGTCCTTGAAATGGCTCCAGCTATGGGAACAGTGGGCGAGGTACACATCCTAAGGACAGGGAGGGGGTAAGGAACCCCTAGTTGGCCAGGTCCAGCCTGAGGGTCAAAAGAGGCCATATCCTCTCAATGACCTCCTCCATAGAGAGGACGGAGAGAAGTCAGGAGGGGTTGGGCAAAGGGTATGAAGTCGCACTTGTGGAGAGTAAGTAAGTTCTAGAGATCTAATGTACAGCACAGTGACTACAGTTAATAATACTGTATTCTATGCTGGAAATTTGCTAAGAGTAGATTTCAGGTGCTCTCAGCACACAAAAAACTGGTAACTGTGTGAGTAGATGGAAATGTTAATCAGCTCGACAGTAGTGATCGTTTTACTGTGTATAAGGAGATCCAAACATCATGTTGTACATCTTAAATAGATGCAATTTTTATGAGATTAATAAATAAACAGAGTTAATTTTTAAGCATAAACTTTGTAAAAGAATGTGGTTGTGTCAAAGTTAAAAGCATAAGAGAATTTCTTCCTTAAATTCCCTCCCCTCCCTCAAAACATGCAGCTCTAATTCTTCCTCCCATCCTAACCACATTCCATTCACAACATGAAAGATTCTGTGTATTTTAGGGAGCAGTTTTAGCTTTTCAAAGCACTTAGACATCCTTTTGGTATTTATAAGTCATCTACCAGGTAGGCTAGGCAAGAGCATTGTTCTCTTTGGGTAAATGAGATTGCCCCTTGGAACACACATCCAGAGAAGCGAGTCAGACTGCACAAGGTCACACGTCATGCTGGCCTCCGGCGTGTCACCAGCATCACTGCGTCTCCAGGGTGGCATCGTGTGCTGTGGGTTATACAATCCAGGAGCAGGGACAGGACAGAGGGGCTGAGAGCAGGCACCGCACCCCACCAGAACCCAGGCTCGCTATGAGAATATTTAGTATAACAGTCACTGTTTTCACTCTGGGGCAAGGAAATGACTGTAAGAGAAAACTGCTGTCGAATACCGTCCTTGATGGGACAGATGAACTCACTGAGCTGGAGTTTGCTAACGTAGAGCCAGTCAACAATATTCTGTTCTTTATCTTCTGTTCATGCACACCCGACGCTGGCAGGGGCAGACATACATGTCGGATACGACAATGCAAAGGTCAAGTCAGTGGATTCACAGGTATAAATGTCAGATACAGACTAGCACACCAGAAGAAAAATCAGATTAAAAAAACGAAAAACAAAAACAAAAAAATAACAAACCTTTCCCAAATTACTCATTTTCCAAATGGAATGTGCACCAAGACTCTCCGAGAAGGCTTGTTAAAAATCCAGATTGCTGGCTGTACCCCAGAGTTTCTGATTCCATTGGTGTGAATGGGGCCTGAGACTTTGCATTTCCAATAAGTTCCTGGGTGAGGCCAAAGATGCAGCTCTGACTCTGAGGACCACCGCTTCGGTGCCTTCCAACTGTAACGTGTGTACAAACAACCTGCAGCTATAGGTAAAATGCAGATTTGGCCTCGGGAGGTCCCAGCCATCTTTCTAACAAGCTCCTAGTGATGCTGATGCTGCCAGTCTATGGACCGCGGGGAGGAGCAGGGCTCCAACCTGGCATCTCTCCAAGCGATGTGCAATGACCCCCTCACATCAGAGGGCACCAGCGAGCTCATTAAAAGTGCAGAGGGGAAGTCTGCGGTGACAAAAAGGGGAGGTGAGAACGAGTGGACCCATGCTCTGGGATGAATGGACACATGTGCCAGCAGACTCATGGACAACACGGGAGAAAGTCTGCATGGTCAGTTACTATGTCAGTCCCCACCTCTGTTCCCCCAGCAGGGCCAACTCAGGGCCTTGAACTCAGCTCTGGCTCTCGAGTTTGCAACAAAGGTGAAATCCTCTGAGTGCTTGGGAAACAGGAAGTGGGCAGAAATCCACTTAAAGGGAGAAAGAGAGAGAGCCAGCAGCCCTGCTAGGCCTAGGAGGGACAGGGCCTTCACCCTGGAAACCACCTGGGACCCCGAGCTGAGCCAAGCAGAGCTGGACCATCATCAGTCCAACATCCCTGAGGCTATGGACAGAGCGTGGCTTACCTCCAGCAAAAAGAGGAGAGAGGGAAGGAGCAGGGAAGAGCAAAGAGACAGAAAAAGGAAATTGTGCTCCCATTACAAGATAGTATTTGGAATAACGTAGAAGTACAAAACAAATATTGAACAATTTGCAAACTGTATCTTCCTGGGACTTTTCTCTTGGCTTTTTTGGTTCGTTTGCTTTAATTGAAAGCGGGGTACTTCAGTGAGCTCACGTGACATGCGTTGTTTGGTTATTCCAAATGACTGGGGCCACGGGATGCTCTATTTCTCGTCAGCTGCAGAGCACATTTTATGTTTCAGGAACTAGAGTACAATCACTTCCTAACTATCACATCGCACAGAAATGGCTTTGGCACTCAGGTACAATGGCACTTTCTGAGTGATTGGGAGGGTCGTCCCTGGATCAAAGATGAGCAGGGATCATGAAAAGCACATGGCTCCCTGTGTACCGCCTAGGGAAAAGGACAAGAAACTGGACGAGGAAAACCAGTCACAGGGGAACAGAACATGGCACCCACGGGTCCCCTGGCCCTGCAGTCAGAAAAACGGGGGTAAAAAGCCCAAGAATGTGGCTGGAGAAATTGGGGCAGGGAGGGAGACATGGAGCAATCCACTTTATTTCTAAAGAGAGAAAGCCCACCACCTTTTATAGTCTCAAAACTACAAACTTGTACCAAATCACTCCCCCAAATGGGGCAAGTTGTACTAATTTACTGAATTCAAGTATTAGGGTTTTTTCCCTACCTCCCCACAAAGAAAATATGTTTTGTTTTTTTTTTCAAAACCAAACACATGCACAGATTTACTCACAGCACTAACAACTAATACAAAAATCCCTATATTGATGGACGGCTGGGCCAGTAACCTGACTTTTATTCCTCCCAAGCACCGTATAAAGTAGGTATTTCCATTTTATAAAACCTGTTCTTGCTGAGCCATCAAACCAATGCCAACAGCCACATGCCTCTAGACTTTTTGACATCTGAATTTTTCTATCACTTGTAGGTGAATGCATTTCTAATTAATACTGTTATTAGAAGCCAAACCAAAGTAGTTGTGCTTTCTCATTCCTGAAATGCTTGAGAGTCTCCTGCTTTGGTTTTTCTCCCTTTCCTGCAGTTCTTCCAAACCACCACTAAGCTCTTTGTCGTCCGACTAGAAGACCGAGGGGCCAGTCTGGGTAGCCCTTACATTAGCTTCAGTTCTAAACAGCTGCTTGCAACTCCTCTTTCCTGGTGCTGGATTCACTGGAAGTGTCCCAAAGCAGCAGCCCCAATGGGAAATAAATGAGTCTGATTTCAGAAGAGACAAGCCCATCATCTCTCCTCACAAGCAACCTGATGGTACAATGGTAATTACCAAAGCAATAACAGGCAGTTAATACACATTCACCGTAATCAATGCCTCTCACCACAAGTGTCCTTCATTTCTCCCATCTCTGATCTTAGTGGAAGAGGGAAATTTCAGTGTAATATATTTCAGAAACATGCAGTGGCCCCTCAGGTAGCCACCTTGATTTCCATTCCCTCAGTTTTTTCAGAACAGGAAGTCAGGAAACTGAGGGATCGCCAACAGCATCAGGGTATCCCGCCTCCCTCTGCAGCAGGACCTACACTGTCCCGATCTCGAGCAGGCTGGATTTAAACTGATGGAAGAAGACAGCTTCTCTTTAGGCACCTGGGAGAATCATGATGGAGAAGCTCCAGATATGTGACAATAATATTCAATAGTGAGCAGGTGTGGTGGGATCCAGCGGGCAAGAGGATGTATTCCTCAGAAACGGCCAGGATTGAGGGATGGGACACAGGACAAAGGACTAGGAAGGGGAGGGTGGTGTGAAGCTTCTGACGTGGTCTCCCAGTGACCTCCTCCCTTTTGTGTGCGGGCCAGACCAGGAAATTCACTGCCGGCAGAGAGAATGTGGCAAAAGTGATGGGATGTCACTCCTGTGATTAGGGTACAAAAGGCTGTGGTTTCCATCCTGCTCTTATTCTCTATGGCTCTTCTCACATGCTCGCTCTGATGGAAAGAGCCACACGCTGCAAAGACATGAGAATGGCCTCTGGCCAAGCGAGCAAGGAGCTGAGACTCTCATTCTGACAGCCTGTGAGTTGCTAGATCCTACCAAAAATACTGGGTGGGCTCAGGAGCAGCAACCGCCCCAGGTGACCCTGAGGTGACGAGGCCCCGGCCCATACCTTGACTGTAGCCAATGAGAGAGCTTGAAGTGCAGAACCCAGCTTTTGCACTGGAATCCTGGATTCCTCACCCTCAGAAACTGTCCTGTTTAAAATTTGGGGGTCATCCGTTACGCAGCAGGAGATCATAAACCAAGAGAGTCGTTCTGATGTTTTAAAAGCAGAAAAAAATACACACATGCATAAATGTTTTGAGTACTCAAACCTTTCTCTACTCCACATTGTAAGAAGGTTTTCACTGTGCTCTGTCTGAGGATTTCTCTTTGTTTGCTGGCTTAATTTTGTTTTGGAAGTTTTCCTTTCTGTTTCTTTTCTGCTCAATCCACTGCTAATTGAATCTGGGCATTTCCTCGGTTAACCGGGATGGTACCGATAGATCTTTGTTACCATGGCTGCCATTTAATCTGACTTTGTAACATGTCAAGCACGGTGCTGAGCTTTTTAAGTATTATCTCATTTAATCCTCACAACCACCCAGGGGAAGAGGTACGAGGCTCACCCCTCCCTTTCACGCACGAGGACACAGACATTAGAGAGTTCCAGTTCTTGCCCGAGTCACTGAACTGGTCAGCTGTAGAGCCAGGGTGCAGGCAGGGAATCTGACTCACAGCCTGTTCTCTGAATCACTTAGCAGGGCAGAGCCGAAGAAGGGAGGCGGGGCAGGAAGGTCAGCAGGACTTGTGCTGGACAGGGCACAGATCCCGAGGGCTTGGTGTCAGGGTACCTGGAGGGAGAGAAGAGCTGACAAAGACTAGGTTTTGCAGGAGAAAGGTTGGACAGGTGGGAAGGAATGCATGAGGGACTGGGTCACTGCCACACATGTTGAGGGGAGTAGGAAACGGAGAGAGGAAGTATGGGAAAGAGGGGACCAAGAGAGAAGGAAGGACAGAAAGAGAGGCTGAATAATTCTGCTGTACGTTATGCGCACAATCCCTTTTCAGCATTTCCAAGACATGTAGTAAAGACTTAAACTACTTTCAGAGTAAGAGATGGCCACTGCAGAAGGCAATAAAGGAGATGGGCACAGTGTGGGGATTACTTTGTGTCTTCACATTCTATTAGCTTCTCCATTCACAGTTCCTGTGATGCCTTCCCGGTCTCTCTGACTCCTTCTTTGTCTTATGAAGATCTGAGCTGGTTCCTAATGATCTTTCTTATCTCCTTCCTCCTCTTTAATGCCACTGATGCTGAGCCAGGTCCAACCCTCACCTTCTCCCTTCCAGATTATGCCAAAAGCCTCCAGAAAGACCTCTGCGCCTTCACTCTTGGCCCCGCTGACCACTCTTCTAGACTAGTGATGAGGCAATAGGTTTAGTTATGCAGACCTAACCAGGACAATGCAGCAACGATGCCCTTCACATACAGAATCAGTTTCAAGCTTCAAACCATGACATAAGAGACTACCACCACCTCCTGACTGAACTACAGTGACCATTTCTAAGCAGAATAAAAAACAAGTTAACAGTAAGTCCTCTTGCAATTCCTGTTCCCTGGGATCCCACTCCCTCCCCCAAAACAAAAACCCTATTTCTTCTGTATATGTCTAGATATGTGGGATGTGTATATAAGCATGATGTGTAGAAGGATTAAACTGCACCCACTACAACTCACATAAAAATACAGCAAATACAATCAACTGATCTTTGACAAAGGAGCAAAGGCAAAACAACGGACAAAGTCCCTTCAACGAATGGTGCTAGAACAAACAATTGGACATGAAAAAAAAAATGGGTCTAAACACAGACTTTATGCCCCTCACAAAAATTAACTCAAAATGGGTCATAGATCTGAGTACAAAACCATAAAACTCCTAGAAGATAACCTTGCTGACCTTGGGATAGCAATTGCCTCTTTAGATATAACACCAAAGACATAATCCATGAAAGAAATGACAAGCTGCATTTCATTAAAATTTTTTTAAAAACTGCCTCCATGAAAAGCAAGTTGCAGACTGGGAAAAAATATTTACAAAAGATGCATTTGATGAACTGTCATCCAGCATATACAAATATCTCTTAAAATTCAACAATAAGAAAACAAACAATCAAATTTTAAAAAGAGCCAAAGGCCTTAACAGACACCTCACCAAAGAAGACTCTACAGTAGGACCGTTTCTCTTTTCCACAGCTGTCATCAGGGAAATGTAATTAAAGCAACAATGAGAGACTATTACACACCTATTAGAACAACCCAAATCCGGAATACAGACAATACCAAATGCTGGTGAGGATGCAGAGCAACAGGAATGTTCATTCGGTGCTGATGGAAATGCAAAATGGTACAGCCACTGAAGACAGTTTGGCAGTTTTTTTTAAGTATAATTAATATACAATGTTATATTAGTTTTAGGTGTACCACACACTGATTCAACAATTCTATCATAACTCAATGCTCACTGGGATAAGTGGAGTCACCATCCGTCACCATACAGCATTATTACAATGTCATTGACTATATCTTCTATGCTGTACTTTTTTCATTTTCATGATTTATTTTATAACTGGAAGTTTATACCTCTTAATCTCCTTTATCTATTTCACCCATCCCCCTAACCACCTCCCCCCGGGAAACCACCCATTTGTTCTCTGTATTGAAGAGTCAGTTTATTTGTTGTGGTTGTTTGTTCATTTGTTCTTTAGATTCTACATTTAAGTGAAATCATATGGTGTATGTCTTTCTCTGTCTGACTTGTTTCACTTAGCATAATACCCTCTAGGTCCATTCATGTTTTCACAAATGACAAGATTCCATTCTTTTTTATAGGTGAATAATATTCCATTATCTAGCTAGCTAGCTATCCATCTACCACATCTTCTTTATCCATTCATCTATCAATGGACACTTGGGCTGCTTCCATATATTGGCTACTGTATATAATTCTGGTGATTTCTTACAAAACTAAACTTATTCTTAACACATGATCTGGCAGTCTAGCTCTATGGTATTTATGGTATTTATGCAAAGGAGTTAAAAAGTTATATCTGCACAAAACCTGCACACAGATGTTTATGGCAGCTTTACTCACAATTGCCAAAACTTAGAAACAAACAACATGTACTTCAGTAGGTGAAGGAATAAATAACTTGTGGTCTATCCAGACAATGGAATGTTATTAAGCACTAAAAAGCAGTGAGCTATTAAGCCATGAAAAGACATGGAAGAATCCTGAATGCATATTGCTAAATGAAAGAAACCAATCTGAAAAGGCTACATACTGTGTGATTACAATTATATGACATTCTGGAAAAGGCAAAACTATGAAAAGGACCAAAAGATCCATAATTTCCAGGGGTAGAGTTGATAAGAGGGAGAGACAGACCACAGAGGGTATTTAGGGCAATGAGAATATTCTGTATGGCATTATAACAATAAATATGTCATTTGTCCAAAGCCATAGAATGTACAACACCAAGAGTGAACTCAAAAGTAAACTATAGACTTGGGGTGATTTTGATGTAGGTTCATCCATGGTAACCAATGTACCATTCTAGTAAGTGATGTTTACGCATGTGTTGGGGTAGACGGAAAATAGAAAATCTTGGTACCTCCCTCTCAACTTTGCTGTGAACCTAAAACTTCTCAAGAAAAAAACAAAAGAAGTCTTAAAAAGGCAGCAAACTTCAGATTCCCTGATTTCATCTTGTTCAGAGCCCCATTCCACTAGGTAGTATGGAAAACACTAAACATGCCAGATTTTATATCCTCATCTCAGGAAGTTTAAAACAGTCTTGAGTTGGGTCAGACTTTTTAGGATAAACATTCAATCAAATCTGAAAGGCCAACTCTTCAGTATGACTGTTTCTCTTTTTCACAAGATGTCCCATGCATAGAGGAGAAGAAGGAAGTGTCAGGTCACCACACATCTCTTGGGACTTTTCTAGTGCCTGCAACAATATGGCTGGACTGGTCTGTTCCTGGTATCTTCAGAGGGATGGCGGGTCTCTTGATGTTTGCAGTATCACAGTAGAAACTACTTCTCTTTCTGGCCACTTGCCCCTTGTTGCAAACTCCCTACCTTCTGAGAGCTCCTTGTTCTGACTCCACAGTTTCTCTTGGCGTCTCCACATCACCCTGCAAAGACTGGGGGGACCTCTCAACAAAGGTTGCCAAGAATGCATCCCACATTCCTCCCTCACTGTTCCTCTACCAAATTGAAAACGGAGCTTCTAAAAGGCAGGAGTGTGAAAATACTCACTCTGCGCTGTAGGAAATCAGGAGCATGCTCCATCATGCTCTGAAAGGCCCCCAGACTTATTTTCCTGTTTCTACCACCACCTCCTATATATCCATCATGGAAGGGGCACTGGAGACACACACACCTTTCTCCTTCCCACCGGCTCTACTCCTCCTCTGGGACAAGACAGGCTTCCTCCAGCACCTCCACCAAGAGGAGTGCACGCCCTGTCCTAAAACCCTATGGTCTAAGTTGTCCGGGCTTGCACCCTGCTCCATAAAAAGGCCTTTTGGAATTCAGAAAGAAAGGGCAAACAAACAAATGCACAAAAACCTTTATCTCTGAATGATGTTTCAATCTGAAGATTATTTTCTTGCCATTTACCGGGAAAAAATAAATAAGTCATCTTTGAGATTCAAGGCTGAATGATGACCTCTTTGCTCCATTCCCTGTGGCCCTCTCCTTCTCTGGGGCAATCAGCTCATGGATAAGCTTTAATAACTCAAGGGGTGCCATGAAGAAAGAAACTGGCTTCTATGGGAATAATTAACCACCACGGGATATTTCAAAAACACTACACCTATCGTATTTGGTGTGTGTAAGTATACGTGTATGTGCTATGTGCCTATTTCTACATTAAGTACTGACATGTTCTACACCAGGGGTCCCCAGACCATGGCCTATAGGCCAAATCCAGACTGCCTCCAGTTTTCTGTACTGCCAACAAGCCAAAAATTATTTTTACATTTTTTAATGATTGGGGGACCAAAAAAAAAAAAAAACAAAAAAACAAAAGAATATTTTGTGATATAAAAATTTCCGAAATTCAAATTTCATTATGCATAAAGTGTTACTGGAACACAGGCCTGGTCCTTTATGTAGTGTCTATGGCTCTTTCACATGACACGGCAGAGACCATACAGAACACAGAGCCTACAGCAGCTACTAACCAGCCTTTAGGGGCACCTGGGTGGCTCAGTCAGTTGAGCATTTGTCTCTTAGTTTGGGCTCAGGTTATGACCTCAGGGTCATGAGATCGAGCCCCACATTGGGCTCTGCACTCGGTGGGGTGTCCGCTTGAGAATCTCTGTCTCCCTCTCCCTCCACCCCTCCCCCAGCTCACATGCTCTCTTTAAAAATAAATTAATTAATTTAAAAAATAGTTACTATCCAGCCTTTTAAGAAAAAGCTTCCCAACCCCTTTTCTATACTGTTTTTTTTCTATACTCTGTTTTTTCATCTTAAACATATTTTGACAATCAGTCCCTACTGAATGGGATGGATTCCACATCAATATGAATTCCATCCATACAGTGAATCTACTTCATTCTTTCAGGAGGCTTTTTCCTGGCATTTTCCTATTACCAGTGCTGCCACAATGAATATTCTTGGACATCTGACTTTCTGTATATAATACACCACACCTCCCTCCATACTCCTCCTCCTCCAAGACCACCAGCCCCCTGAAGATAGCAACCTTCTCCTTATGGTTCCAGAGTAAAACTAAATAAAAACATGACTTGGTTCATCACAATACATCTGGTTCTAAGTGTAAAATTAAAACAGACTTGGCATTCTCGCCAAAAGTTGAACATGGTTCAGACAAAGGGATTTGAACTTCTGTAAATCCCATGTCCTTTATTTTGGTAAGGAAACCTATCTTCTGCACCATTCTTTGTATGCATAAATATCTACTCCGCCTCCCTTTTTCTTAGCAATTTGACTTATGTTTAGCAGCCATACCCCGAGATAGCATATTCCTCTGTGACAAGATTTAATTAAACTCCGGCAAAATAATTAGCAAGGTTATCTTAAAAGACTGTTTTAAAGTACCAGAGTGATACCAAGGAGCAAATAGAGTTAACACTGTCATCGGAGATCAAAGCCATCCAAAGACGTGACTGAAAATTTAACCTCCAGCAGCCGACTAATGAAGAAGTACACAGTGGAGCAGTTGTGATATCCTCCCTCTTGGGTTCCATCAACAAATTCATTTGACATGGAAAATTTCCCAGAGGAAGCTTAAAAATGGTAAATTTCCATTAATTACATAGCAAAGAATGTTCTTCTCATAATTTATTATCCATTAGGAAACTTTTGGGGAAGCCGTAATGTCCTCTTATTATAGAAACTATCCTTTACTTGGGGAGGTTGATGGGATTGACTAAGTTTCTCAACTGATGCAAAAGCTCAGGAAGAAAGGAGGGAGACCCTTGGTAAAATTACCTTGGCTGTGACAGGGGTGATGGCTCTCTTGGCAATGAGTCCTGTAGTGATGTGACAGTGGGAGTGGTGATAGAATGGGGACGTTCGACAAGCCCAGCTACCAACGTAGGACCTGCTACGTTCACGTTCTACCAGGATTCTTGGGAAGAACGGGGAAAGGTCAGGGGATACAAAGTCACGGGACTTACGTGTGAGCCTCTGCCCTACCACTCGGTCACTCTACAGTCACAAGGAAGTCTTTCGTCATTTTTAAGCCTCCTTGTTCACCTGTACGGTGGGTATCCCACTCTCCTCCTTGCCTATTTTTTGCAGCTGTGGGGATACTGGGAGATATTGCCAACACTCAGCCTGGCAGTGAGAAGAGGGATTCTATAAAGAACCCCTTTCTTACTTGCCTTTCTCACTGTCTTTCATGAATACCTCTTCTCCCCAGCAGCCCCCAAGAGATCTATAAGTGGAATAACAAAGGCGAGATTCTGGTTATTTTGCAATTAACACAGAGATGTGGTGACTCTCATTTCTTTCTTTGGGGTCCACAATGGAAGAGTGTGCCTTATTTTTTTCTCTGTGTTGGCGATATATGTATAAAGGTTTATTTACTCTTTGGAGATGTAGGTTGAACTACTTTCCAAATGGTGGTGACCAACTATCGCCCTTCTGCTTTTCTTAAGTAGTCAGAAAATCCTGATTATTATTATCCCATACAAGAGATATGAATACCCAATATTTAAGCACTCATTATGCGTCAGGCATAGCACTAAGTGTCTTTGAAGCTGGTACAATTATCATCCCCATTTTATGAATGAGGAAGCTAAGGGCTATAGGTATTCTCCGACGTTTGCAACTTCTAAAACCTCTGCCTCGCATGTCCAATATGTCTGTCCACTCCCATCAAAATCACCACCACCTTTCTCACCAGTGCCAACCCTACCACTTTTCAGAGATCCACAGATCCTGCACCTCTATTCCTCATCTTTCAAGCTGCGGTGACATACATCTTAATGAGCATTTAAACAGTTAAAGGGACCAGGGCCCGCAACAGACCTAGCTTGCTGCCCAAAACACAGTGACTGTTTAGTGGAATGGTGGCGGCAACACAGCCTGGGAGGTTCAGTGCAAGAGCTCAGGGTTCCGAGGTCTTGGTTCCAACCCTGGCTCCTCCACTTACAAAAAGGGACACCTTACCCAACATGCTTCACTTCCCCAAGACTCCACTTCATCTTGGGGATAATAATGCCTCCCCCACTGGGTTGTTGCGAAGATTAAATGAATTGGATACGCATAATATGCTTGGGATGCTGTCTGGCACTATAAACATTCCATACATACAACTCCCACTACTACTGTTATTCCCTGACAATGCAAAGCTTCTATTAAGTGAGTTCTTTTCCCCCGATGCTGTGTTCAAGCCAGATAAACCAAATTAACCTTAGCAAGCTTATTACCTTTAAATCTTGATTGCAAACATGCCCTCCTCCCCCAGCAAGACTCTCTCATTCTCTCAATTCCTCAGTTAATTCTTCAGCTGATTATTTTTCTTAAATAGGGTTAGATTGTTTTCCCCCAACAAGCTCAGGAGAAAAAATAGAGATGAGGGAAAAATCTGTTTTAGCCATTAACTCTGTCTCTCATGCTGCTGGCAACCTCGGCGGGGCTCTCGTCAACCCTCCTCACCTCCCATCTGCACTTGAGTTTCCTTTAATTTTAATAGAAGCAGTAGTAGGTCAACCCGCCATAGCCTGTGACCTGGCCAACAAAACCAGCCCCGAATGTGGCATTCGCAGTTCAGGAAACTGCCAAGTGCGATTTAAAATAAATACTCACCATAGGCTTTGTGGTCAGCTCTCAGAATTTGTCTCAAAGTGATCTGCGTATTCAAGACCATATTCTCCAAAGCTTTGGCCCATTGGGGAGTGATTTGCATTCAGGGAGGAAAGGCTAATATTCTAGTCTTAGCAATTATTGAAACACATGCAGCCAGTGCTCTAATAAATTATCTTAACCCAATTACTAGAAACATTGCAAAACATTACTGTGCATCGAAGACCGTTCTGCCCAGGAATCTTTATTGGCAGGGTAATTAAAAACGTACTAACTATGGCTTCTGCTCAAATATTTGGGGACGTTTTGAGCCATCTGAATTAGCTCTGTAAGACTCCGAGGAGAAAAATCTGCCTACTCCTTGCTTCATCCATCCCTCCCTTCCCCGTTCCTCACTTTTGGAGTCACTCACCCTTGGGTCTCATTCCCTCACTAGTGCCTGCTTCAAGTTCCTTCCCACCCTAATCTGTCTTACAGGAAGAAACACTTATACAGGCTTGGTCCTCTCTCCTCTATCCCTTCCTTCTCTGTTCAAAGCAAAAGATTTTCGTTAGCCGTCATGTGCCTACTGCATGCCAGACACTTTCACATTATCAAAATAAAGCCTAAGGTGATATCACAAGGAACAGTATTCTCATTTCCAAGTATGAGAAAATTCAAGGATTACAAAGGTTAAGTGAACTCCCAAAGTTGACAAAGCCAACAAGTAGCAAAGCCAGGACCCAGCTTCGATCTGGTGGTGCCCAGGTTTTTCTCTCCTTCTTCAACAAAGTATTTATCAACTGCTGACCTGTGCCAGGCACTGTGGTAGGTCCTGGGAAAGACCGTACACAAAGTCGGGCAGGGTCCCCCACCCTCTATATGCAGCGACTGGGTGTTATCAGTCAGGGCACGTGAGTTACACTGAAGCAACAAGCAATCCCATCAGTGGGATGCAACAAACTGCTATCTCATTGGTGCCACGCGTCCACAGGGGCTGACTGAGCCCGCGGCAGGTCCTATGTCCTCATCTAACTTTAAAGTAGATATGGAAATATAATCCTAGCAGAGGACTGGAAAGTTGGAAATATTTGGCAAACAGCACTAATGACCACCTCAGTTCCTGCCAGACGGAGAGGAGGGATGCCATTTGCAGAAGAGCAACTTGGAGCTCTGCAGCGGATTTACAATTGAGCCGTGATCCTGGCCGACGGCCGCGGCGCTCTACTTACAGATCCAACATTCTGCTCCAGAACCGTCTACCTGGCCACAGGGATCCCGGGCATCAAACCCTGCCACGATCACAGGGACAGGCAACAGTCACTCCCTCATAATTAGGCTCATCTTCCCGTCCCGCAGTGTACACCATGCAGCTGGCCTCATGAGCCAGGATCTAAGGGTGCAAATGAAGGCAGCCCAGATCCAGAGCACGGAGGTGGCCAGCGCAGCCTTGCCTATTGAATTGATATTTTAGAATCTCCAGAAAGTTCTGAGCATTTTAATCAAGCAGCCACGAAGAGGCCGTTCTTCCTCAGTATCATTAATGACACCATGTGGCACTGCTTCTCCTTTCACTGTGGGACACGACCTGGACTAGGTTGCATTATCCAATTTCATGCGTGCAACCATGCTAAAAGGAACATATTAATGGCTCCGTTTTACAGGTGAAGACACAGGAGCAGGAGTGGCACGGGAGGCACTGAGCCCGTGTCTTTCTGACATCTGAGCGCACAGCAGCCTGGAGCAGCTAGCTAGAGCCTCAGACAGAACCACACACACTTTGATTCCAGGCCCCCAAAACCGAAGGGGCCGGAAGCTGTGAGATAAACAAAATGCTACAGAGTCCAACACAGAAGTAGCTGATCTCAACTCAAATCCACCAACATTTAACGTGAGAATAAAAACTAATTCAGAAGCACCTACAATGTGCCGGAATGCAGACAAGTCCACAGGCTATGTGTTTCCACAGTGCCCACGACCCAGGCTCAAGGTGTGTATCTCTTTAATCTTCATGCCATTGCTACGTTAGGTATTTTAAGGATAAGAAATCTTGAGTCTCAGGGCCGCCTGGGGGGCTCAGTCAGTTGAGTATCTGAGCCTTGATTTTAGATGGGGTTGTGATCTTGGGGTCGTGGGATCCAGCCCCATGGCTCCAAGCTAAGTGGGAAGTCTGTTTGGGATTCTCTCCCCCCGCCCCTCCCCCTGCTCACTTGCGCATGCTCTCTCCCCTTCCCCCTCAAATAAATAAATCTTAAAAAAATAAAATAAAGAGGGGCACCTGGGTGGCTCAGTCATTAAGCATCTGCCTTCAGCTTAGGTCATGATCCCAGGGTCCTGGGATGGAGCCCTGCTTCAGGATCCCTGCTCAGTGGGAAGCCTGCTTCTCCCGCTCCCAATCCTCCTGCTTGTATCCCCCCCACCCTCTCTCTCTGTCAAATAAATAAATTAAATCTTAAAAAAAAAAAAAAAAGAAAAGAAAGAAATCTGAGTCTCAGACAGGATGAGTAACTTGCCAATGCCACAGAGCTTGTAAGAGACAAAGTGCACACACAAATTCTGTACTGCCTGATTGCATATTTCCTGCTCCCAGGGGAAGGCCAGGGATCCCCCTGCAACACACACACACACACACACACACACACACACAATATACACATACATGGATTTTCAAGATTGTCGTAGAAATAGCACAGCATCACCTGGGAATGGGTTGGCACTCCCTTCCCTAAACTGTGTCTCACTCTGAACCAAGCCCACTAACTTGTCAGGTGATACCACCACCATGAGCCCTACCAACAGCGGCAATAATAACAGGAAAGAGGAAGAAGACAAGGGGAAGGAAGTGAGAAGGAGAATAGGAAGAAGAACCAACATCACTCCCTCCACCACCATTAATTAAGAATTTCACAAGAAGCAGCATGTTCCAAGTAATTTACAAGCGCCATTAAATCATTAAATCTTTACGGAAAGCCCCAAAAGGTAAGGAGCACTATTATTCCCATTCTATAGGCAAAGAGACTGAGACACAGAATAGTCGGGTAGCCTCCCTAAGGTCACCCCGCAGAAGACCCAAATCTGCAAGCCAAGTCCATTCTCTTAACCATGCATCTGCCTCTGATGAAAAGCAGCAAGGACTCTATGTGGATCAGGGGTTGGAGAGGAAGGCACACAATGCAGCTTCCTGTCAGGAAAAAAAAAAAAAAAAACTATACAACAGGCTTGGTTTCTTTCCAAAAGGGACTTTTTTTCAAGGGCCTGCCTTATAGCCTCCCCACCTTCCTCTTGGTATCTGAACTAGATTTCCTTTTTGGTGGGTACATCCCTCCCCAGCTTCTGTGAAAACTGGCTGATAGCAACTCACAGCTGCACATGCCCCACTCCAGAAAATTGCTTCACCCACCCACCTCACCCCACACAGAGGCAGGACCCACACTGCTTCCTGAGGGCTCTCCCCAAATAAGCCACTTGCACAAGAATCCCTGCCTCAGGCTCTGCATCTGGAGAAATGGACCCAACAGCCCCCTTCTCCTGTTTTCCATCTCTGCCTCTGCTCACTTGGAGTTCTGGTATATAACCGTCTCCTTCTCAGAGGTGAGAGAGGCAGAAGGAGGTGAAGTGAGGGGCTCTGGAATCTGGGGTTGCTGGGAGGCATGAGGCCAGGCAGCTGAGAGAGGGCAGCCAACGCAGCCATGCTGGCAGTGCCCAGCCGCCCCCAGGCCAGCCTGCCCTCGGCCTCGTGCACTTTGGGTAATTAAGAACAGATGGCCCAGCGCCTCCGCCAAGCCCCATTAACTCCTTAATGCTGCTCTTCTGGAGGCTGGATGGTCGACTGGAAAAGCCAGCTTTAGAGGTCATCTGATTAAATGATGCCCGGCACAGAGGGTTGCCCAGTCTCTCTTCCCAGGCTGGCAGCTGCCCCTGCTGCTTCAGTAGAGCTGCCATTGGTGACCAGATGGGCTGGGAAAGGGGCCTGGGTGTGCCGAATGGGGGAGAGATGCTGAGGGCAAGGAACGCTGGCTTCAGAGTCAGGGGACGACCGCTGCCCGGTGGCCTCAGACAGGTCACTTAATCCAAGTCTCACGCTCATCACTCACCAAACGGCAAGAGTAATAAGAGCAATAATAACCATGCAACAAGAAGTTTAACACTGTTCTCATGGCCACTATTATTGCCTCAGTGATGAGGATCATTCTAGTGGTGGTAAAAATGCTGTGCCAAACCCTTCACAGGGAATCTCTTCTTCATTCTCCATAACCGCTCTTTGGGATGGTACCTCTTCTGAGCTCCATTTCACAAATGGAAAAACAGAGGCTCGGAGAGGTTAAGCAGTGTGCCAAGTTCACTTGCCTGGCAAGAGCCAGAGGGAGGATTTGAACCCAGGTCTGACCGACTGCAGAGCCCTTGCTTGTCACTGCCACTCGACAGCACCCCATGCCACCGGCCTGGCAGGATAGTTAAACTTCAGAGGAAAAAAAAAAAAGAAAAAACACAAAAATGTTTCCTTGTCCTTGACACACCAAAGAATCCTTAATCCCACTCCTCCAAAAAAATAAAAAATAAAAATAAAGACCCTATTATTGATTTAGTCCATTCTTCACCAGATGACTTTCTCAGACCAGGAAGTCAAGGCCTGTACCAGAAACTCCAGATTCTCCGTACTGCTTCTCACTACCTAGACCAAGGGGAAGGTAAGACATGTATATCTACACATTTTGTATAAAGAGGAGGCTCTGAGAAGGTGGCTGTGCCCTGGGTGGATGAGAACCCAGAAACGTAAATGCTAGCGTCTCACTGGAGAACGCTGGCCACGTCGGATGGGCCACAGGGGAGAACCAAGCGGGCGAGGCATGTGGGCTTCGGGGAGGATCGTGGGGGCGCTGCTCAAGAGGGCACAGGGAACCGACTTCCTGCACATGCGCCTTTGGTGCCTGACTTCGGCCACTGACTGACAGGAGAGACCACAAATAGGCAATTCTTGTGCCTGGTTTTGAAATTTAAAAATGCTTTGGCAGAAAATGTTTTATTTCTTATTACGTGGATGTACTCTGTTTGTGAAAAATCCCTGAGCCACTCACTTAGGTAAATATGCTTTTCTGACTGCATATTATACTTCAATAAAGAGCTTTTTAAATAAAGGAAAACTACCTCTAATGAAAAGCAGGAAGTGCTTTGGAAAACCCAAACTGCTACCCAGGCTGTCAGCGTTGCCGTCCTTACCACGCTGTAAACGACCCCCCAGCCCCCACCCCCATTGCACCGCCCAGCGAGCTGGCTCCTCATCGTCAAACAAGCGGGCACTCGGATGGCTGGATCCCTGCCTGCGTCGGTCTCCACGATGGCAGGAGATTGGTCCCCAAGCCAGCCTGCCACTGGAAGCGTTCGGAAGCATCTTCCAGGCAAGGCTTCTTTCCTCCTTATTCTGCAAAGACTTTATAAAGCTAGACGTTCTCCTCCCCTATCACATCCACGCCTGGAAGCTAGAGACTATGACACAGTGTAAGCGGCTCGGTGGGGAGCTCATCCTGGCAAACCCAAGCTTGCCGCCAAAAGCGCCAAATGCCAAGAGAACATTGGTGGACCCTCCCTTTAGCCGCCTTCAACCATTTGTCATCCTGCTCATCTTCTCCACTGTCCCTGCCTCGGTCTGGCTATGTACCTTGACCTCTACTTCTTGTCTTCTAATTCCATGTAAGTCTTCTAATTCGTTTCATCGTTCCCCGCCTCCCCCAATGTCATGCCACTTTCTCCTCCAGCCCTCCCCAGTCACCATGACCATCCACCTGGTTGTTCAAGTTGAAAATCTTAGAATCACCCTTGGTTCCTCCTGTTCCCTGACCCCTCACATCTGGAATCCAGTTGCACCTCCCCCTCTTCAGTGACATCACCACTCCAGGTCACCTGGATGATGGTGATAGCTGTCCTTCACCCTCCTTTCCAACTACTCCTACCAACAAACCAACACCCCAGTGAGTTTTGAAAATGTAAATCAGATTAGGGTAATTCCCTGCTCTGAACTTCCACTGGTCTTCCCATCCCACTTAGAGCAAAATCCAAGGTACTGCTCTGCTTACGGGCCTATGTCTGGGGACATCCAGTTGATGGTGTCCAGAGTGGCCCCCTCACTCAGCCCCAACGTCAGGGGCCAATTTCCATTTCCCAATCACTAACCTCATCCCTGACCCCAGTCTTTCACACATGCTGTTCCTTTTGTATAGGACACTTTTTCCTTGGCTGTTCCTGTATGTGGTGGCCTCTCAGCCTTCAGGTCTCAAAGAAAGGTCACCTCCTCGGAAAGGCTCTCTCTGACCACCCACCTCAACTGCCCCCCGTTATTCCCCATTAGACCATCCTGCTTAGTCTCGCTGACTTACTGTCTGTCCTCCCCCAAACAGGAAGGACCTCGGTACCTCCGTGTTCTGCTCTGCCATGAGCCCTCAGCACCCGGCACACGCAGTCCTCACCCAGGCTGCCTACAAGAGAAGTGCCTACCTCTGGCCCATTCCCCGGGTGGTGTCCCAATTCATGAAGAGATAAATGGCACATAAAATAGTGGCTCCAGATCCTCCCGACATGTTTCTGCTTCCTATACCTCACTCCGTGCACACCAATGTCCCAAACCAACAGAAAAAGCAAGGTTGACGTAGGCTTGCCTCCCTCCTTCCCAAGTACCAGTTGGTCGTGTAGGCAGACTTTCACTCCCTACTCAGTTGGGAATGGAGAGGCAGTCACGTGAAACAGTGGAGCAAAAAGCCTGGACTCTGGATGTGGAAGGATCAAGATCAAATTCTAGACCCAACGTATTTATTAGCTACTTGCCCTAATATGAAGCCCCCTGCCTCAGTTTCCCCTTCTGTAAAAGAACAATCAATCCATCTGCCACAAAGCAATCTGTGGCATGAGGGAATCCTTTAGCGGTAAACAATTCCATGAAATCTATTTAGAAAGTGTTCAATATGGTAGATGATACTAAGCACTCACTAAATGTTATCTGTAATGAGTAGTGATATATCTGGGAAGCCTGCAGATCTTCCTTTCTATCTTCCTTCCTCAGAAGACTCCCCTGCTCCCTCACCCTCTCAGTCTGATGGAGATGCTCCCCCCACACATAGCTCTCAAACCCAGTGTTCAGTGGGATCCCAGTCTCGTTCAGAGTGAAAGTCAGTCCTCCATGGAGACTACATGCAACTGACCCCCATCAGCTCTTTGACCCTCTTCACACCACTCTCCCCATCATTTGACTCTGCTCCAGCCACCCTGGCCTCCATGCTGTTCCTCGAATTTTCTTAGTCACTCTCCAACCTTTCCTATGACCCTCTCTTCTATTTGCATGGTTCCCGCCCTCCTCTCTTTCAGAAACTTGATTAAAACTCCAGGAGGTTCTCCTTGGCTACTGTGTTAGGCTGAACATGGCTCCCCAAAGATGCCTACATCCTAATCCCCTGAACTTGATGTGGCAAAAGGACCTACGCAGGTGTGATTAAGGAGCTTGTCCTGAATTATCCAGGAGGGCCCACTGTCATCACAAGGGTCTTCATAAGAGGGAGGCAAGAGGATCAGAGAGAGAAAGAGAGACTTCTTCCTGGAGGAAGGGGCCATGAGCCAAGGAAAGCAGGTGGCCTTCAGTGGCTAGAAAAAGCAAGCAAATGAACTCTCCCCAACAGCCTCCGGAAAAAACGCAGGCCTGCTGACTCATTTCGAACTTGTGACGTCCAGAACTGTCATGTAATACATCAGGTTATTTTAAGCCACTAAATTTATCATAATTTATTACAGCAGCAATGGAAAGCTCATATAGCTACCTAATCTAAAATCATGTTCTCCACCAAATGTGCACATATGCAGGTATCTGCACAAAACACACACAAACACGTACACATATGGGTGTGAGCACACAAAACACACACACACACACACACACACACACTCTCCTTACCCCTTTTTCCTGGATTAAAAGTTTTCTCCATACCACTCGCCATCTGACAAACAAAATAAATCAGAAAAATATGGCATGTATCTCCCGCACACATACACACAGAAATAAATGTTCTATGAAAACAGCAATTTTTGTCTATTTTGGTCACTGCTATATTCCTTGCACCTAGAAACATGCCTGGCGTTACTGAGTGGATAGACACTCACTAAACTTGTTGACTGTATGCCTTCATCCTCTTAGCACTTATATATTCTGTTCTGATTCGTTATATAAAATCTCTCTCACCCCTCGACCCTCAGCCCTTGCGAGCAGGGACCTGTCCCCCTTGGTCACTGCCACATCATTCCATCTCTAGCACAGAACCTCGCCCTGACCCCCAGATGATCCCCACCAACAGGCGATGCATGAACAGGATACCACATTCTCTACATCTGAGCCCCAGAGTTGTCAGAATTCCAACCTGTCAAGAGCCCTCACATTTTATTTGATTGCAAATACGTCTAATTCCCAGTTCACTGAAGCAAGAAAAAAAAAAGAAGCCACTCAAGTCTGTAATTTACAAAGCAAATCTGCCCAGCAGAAATACTCATCTTCAGAAGACAGTGGGATTCAATCATTTTTAAAAAGGGAGAAGAAAGAAACACTCCCCGTTCCTCAGACTTTTCCGTTGTATTGTTTGCAAACCTTTTGAAAGCAGTTTGAGGCCAAGGCTAATCATTTTGCCTCAAGGGCCTCATTTCCTGTGGCTGGTGGTACTTTTGTCACTGAGGAAGGAACGCAGCAGGCAGGAAAACTGAGATTGTGGCCCAAGTCCTTCTGGGGGAAAGGATGTATGAGAATCCAGTCGAATCCACTTGGCTTGCTAATTAGAATTCCAGGAGTACAGGGCGGTGTGTCCCTTTGAAATCCTTGGAAACAATCGGATGAACAATTCAACTATCCCTAAGAGGAATATGCAAGGATATATTTAAATTATATTATTCTCACTTTAAATAACCACGTAGGAAGAATTGGTGACCAGAAAGAAGTAAAATGAGGCAGGTGGCAGGGGGAAGGGCGATCAGTATGTAATAGTTGCCTTTACTTTTTTATTTCCTTGTCAGAGTGAGCTCATCATGTCACATTGTGAAGGACACTTCCGTGCACGTTCCCAGACCAGTCTGTGGGCTCCCAAAGGGCAGGGACCATGTGTCACTTTTCAGTGCATCTCCTGGCAGCCGCGATAGTGCCTGATACATGCTAGACACCGTGCTCGCTGGTTAAACAGATGAGCAGACGAGTGGATGAGCAGACAGATGAACGGATGCTTAAGCCGGGAATGAATATGCTGGGTACCCCCTCGCCTGATAACCATCCTGGGCACGTGTGCATTCCACAGCATCTCGGGCCCCCGCCCTAGAAGCTCTGATGCAGTCTATCTGGAACAACACCCGCGAATATGTTCGTGAACTTTTACCCCAGCAGCCCTGCTCCCCAGGAAAGCTTGGGAACCCCGTGCTGCATCCACCTGTTTCATGCGCCCTCACCTAAATACGCCCGTAGGTTACATTTCCCACCTGCAGCAGATGATGCTTCTCACATTCAGAAGGGGAAGCAAGCCCTTTCCACTTTAAGCCACTCCGTATTCCCTCCTGACTGCCATTCAGCTGCTCCAACTCCAGCCTGGTATTTCCGTTCGGGTTCTCTTCAGCGGAGCGTTCAACGGTTTCCAACCTAAGACAGAGACAGCAGAGCCCACGGAGGTCTGGATTCGGCCTGACATCTACGCAGTGACCGCACTTGATTCCCTGGAAGACCTCACATCCAAAGGCAGGGCCTCCCGGCTCAGATTTGCTCACACACAGTGTCCTTCCTGCCAGGTCAGCGGATGTACCAACTTGGGAAACGGGGGTGATAGGCGTGTGTATTTTCTTTATGTCACAACTCGGGTCCCTCCTTTGAGGAACAAGGCCTCCCCAGTGGCTGTCAACCTGTGCTCTGAGGAGCCTTTAGGGGCCAACCAGGCTCCGGGACTCTGTTCTCCTCTCTCAAGGCACCATTAGAACAAAAGGGAATTGGTCTTTGAGGACCTTGAGAGCCAGACCTTAGAGTGATAATTCCCATTTATGCCGGGTGACAGATCAAACTAGACATTAACTGTCATCAATTCTTGGAAGTAGGAGGAACCTCAGAGGAAATTAACGCTTCCTGTATTCATGGTCCATCGCTGCATAACAAATTGCCCCAGACCTTAGTGCAGAAAAACAACGTCGATCGTCTCAGTTTCTGTGGGCCACGAGGCTGGAGTCATCCTGGGCTGACTGAGCTGTCAGCAAGATTCAGTTCCTCAGCGGTACTAGACTGAGGCCCTCGGCTCCTCTCTCGCTGTTGGCCAGAGCTGTTGCCATGTGCGCTCTCCATTAGACAATCCACGACATGGCAAATGGCTTTCAGAGTTGAGCAAGGGAGAAAGAGGGCACAATCCAGATGGAAGGAACCTAACCCTTTTGTAACCTGATCTTGGAGTGCCGTCCCATCCCTTTTCCTGTGATCTGTTTATCAGAAGCCAGCTCACGCTCAGGGGGAGGGCGTTACTCAAGGACGTGAATACTGGGAGGTGGGGACCCTTGGGAGTCGTCTTAGACGCTGCTCCCCACACCTCCTACAGCAGCCCCATCAGATAACCTAGTCAGAAGCAATGCGTGTGATACGGTCAGACAGACCTAGGTTCAGATCTTGAGTCTGCCACTTACTACTACTACCACTACTGAAAGCAACCATGAAAATGTAATGATTGCACCCCTACTTACTTATTAGGCACTTTGCAGATCTTCACAAGCATCAGTTATTTTATCCTCACAACATGCCTTTGAGAAAGTGCTTTTATGACACCCATTGCACAGATGAGGAAACTGAGCCGTAGGAGAGCCCAGCATCTTGCCCGAGGACTCCCAGTAAGATCCCAGCCTCTGTGTTTCAGTGCCGTGAAAACCCCTCTGACCTCTCCCATGACAGGCTCAGACTAACACTGACCAGCAAGGGCTAGTAGACGGGAACAAATAAACTAATTAAAGAAGGGCCCGTGGGCAGAGATGTATAAAGGAGACGTATTTTGTTTAACAAACACCCGTTGAGCACTTCACCTGTGCCGAGCGCTGTGCTGATTCGGGGTTCACTTATGCAGTTTGCTCAGTGCTCGTGCCAACCCCATGAGGTGCGTGGTAGTAAGTGCTCACGCTGGCTGGTTAAAGCTAGACAGTTCTGAGAGCTTTACAAAGTTGGAGGACTCGCAGAGCCCTCAGAATGACTCCAGGAGGCAGGTACTTGGAGCAGATGCCAGGGGCCCTCACTTGAATCACTGAAGGACATGCAGGCTGATTCCCAGTCTCTGGCACCTGCTTCTCTGTCAGAGCTTTCTGGGGCTGCCAAAGCTTGCTTCCCCCTCCCGTGTGGCCTACACTGCTGCTCCTCCCCTGGGAACATCCTTCAACAATGACTAATACCCCGGCTCACTCATCCTTCCAGAGGGGTAACTCGGAGCCGTGTGCTATGCGATGTCGACCAGAGTCACCGAGAGTGATTTCTGTGCAGCCTCAGGGGCAAGTGGCTGAATAATACGCCCTTGCTGGCTGCCTTCCCTTCCCTGGCCCACTTCCCCACTCCCCTACCTAGCTTCTCTGAGCCTTTGACATCAATTACTTGTACTCAAATCTTTGTCTCGGTGTCTGCTTCTGAGGAACTCAAAGTAACACAATGCTATTATTAACCTCAAGTGCAGAAGAGGAAACTGAGGCACAGAGAGTTTAAGTCGCCCAAGGCCACGCAGGTCACACAGCTGGGAAGTGGTGGAGTCAGGATTCGAACCCAGGCCATCCGGCTCTTAACATTACGCATCCTGATGTTTTTCCTTCTGATTAAGCCGGGTAAACAAAGTAAGAACAGCTGCCTTCTGGTGCCAAGGAGAACCCTACCCCAAAGCACTGTGTAACCAGCGGCCAAGTGGACACATGCTTTCGTGTACGACTACAAAGACCTGCTCCATTCTTCAACGAACGTGTCAGCTCCCCAACACAGCCGGCTGTGATCCCACTGAAAGATGTGATTATGAAAGCCATGTTAATGGTGCTACCACATAGCAAGGATTTCTGGTGTGCTTGTAAACCTAAAACTGTAATTGCCAAAGAGAACTCATCCCCCACAAATCAAGCCTCTGTATTGACAATTACATCCAGTGTTGCATGGAATTTAATGCCTAAATAATGAAGTCAAAGAACAATGCTGGAGACCGAGCATCTGAATATACCTGATTGATTCATTTCTCGCTCCCATTTAATAACCCACTTAGTCGGTGACGGTTAAGTGCAGCAGACTTAGAAAGAACATAACACACCAGAGAGAAAACATTTCACAGATTAATAACTGGATGTGGGTACAAGCTGGCGTTCCCCTAATAGCAGCACAAAAATAGGTTATCGTCAAAAATCTAGATTTAATGTTCCAAAATGGGGATTCGTGCTTTTCTTTTATACGGCTCCATACTTATCACCACAGGCTAATGAAACATAAATCAGAAATCAGGAGCTAATAAATGCAATTCTGGGGGAGTATTTTTTTTTAATTTAATACCTTCCAAGATCGTGATCTTTGTCCAAGATCTTTAATGTTCAAATTACAATGTGTGAATATTAAGTATATTCGATTATGATTGAACTCTCCAAAAGGCTAATTTATGAACCCTACAGCCTAACACGCATGCACTATTTAAAGGAGGATGTGGCCACAGTTCATTTATACCAATTTCTCCAGTATAGAGACAAACACTCTTTAACTGCCTGGGAGAATAAAGTCATGTGCATATGTATCTGGCTGGTTTGCTTGATTTGTGCAGAGGGATGTACAATTAAATGATATTGACTCAGTGTTTAAAGCAATTTTGGCAGGAATTTTGCTTCGGGGAATGTTCTCTTAAGTTTCTTACTTGCTGTCTGGGTGAAGGAAAGAGGCGGTTTGCTCAAGGAAGGGTGCTTTCTCAGGTCAGACAGTGACAAAATGGACTTCCTCTCCAGTCATGATTCTCTTCCTAAAATAATTTTATGACGTCTGTGGGAAAATACTTTCCCCAGTGAACCCGGTTTTAATGTCAGCTGAACAACCTCCCTATCCCTTTAATTTGTTATGAGATTTACTCCCACTTGCCCTGTTTATCAAGGGATGGGCAAGCCCCTGGTTGTGATGAAAACTGCCTCGGGTCATTCCCAGTGTCCAGCCAGCCCGGAAGGACAGATTACTAAAGCAGCAGGAACTGGAGGAAGGAGAGTGAAAGTCGCCCATGTGTGCTAGGAAACACTCTGTCCCAAGACAGCTGGGTCCATTCACTCTCCAGGTTACTGCCTTTTGACACAGCGTGATTTTTTTAAAAATTTCTTGCCAAAGATTATATAGGATACCAATTTGGTAAAACTGAAACATGAAGTTAGAACTCAGAGGTTAGGGCAAGATTGGGTAAAATACAATGCAGAGACTTATACCTCAAGATCCTACACATTTATTCCAATGAAACCATTTGATTCTGAGCCCCCTGGCAGTCAAGGTATAAAAGGAAACTCATCCCTTAAGTGATTCCCCAGGGAAGGGAAGGCAGACAACTCCTGGCCCTTGAACAAATACTGCCACTGACCTATAGTCTCTAGAAGAACTGGCAACCCTGCTCCCACGCCCTGCCCCCCGTACACACACTCCTCCCATGCGCAGGCTCCACTTACTGAGCACACAGTGTCTTTATGCAATTTAGCAATAACCTTACCCTTTCTGGGTGGAAGCAGGTGCAGGCCAGCTGACTGGGCCTAATGCAGGGAAGAAGGCACCCCTTCCGCCAGCAAGACAGAGCCAAAGAAAGAACAACAGCTTGGTAAGCAAATCTGGCTTGATAATCAGCTTCCACGCACTCCTTTGGCTGGACGGTGCACAAAGGACCTGGACTTAATTCTGAAACTTTTTCATGCAGGGCTTCTAACGGGACCACAGAGAGATAGGATGGACAAAATTCTCAGTAACGGGCATAATCTTGGGTTCCCTGAAGCAGTGTCTCAGCTTTTGGTGAAAGCCAAGAACGGTGTCTGTGGGAAATATAAGGGAAAGCAATTCTACTGGGGCCAAGATAACATGGTCCTCAAATCCCCAGTGGTCTATTTCAAAACTATCCTGGGGGATGATCGCACTGACCACATCTTCCGAAGTACTACTTCTCTCAGCATGTTCAGAATATTTCAGAATAGATCAGAGAAATTAATAAACCATTCCGCTAAATCTTGGTGTTAGAGGAGCCACGATGAGAACAATACCCAGCCCGGGAGGAGACCTTCTTGGATGGGGGAGAGACTCCTCTCCCAGGCAAGAAGGGTACAATGGAGAGAAGGCCGAGATACCACGATAATCACCACCTTCTCTCTTTTATTTCAGTAAGCCCCCTTTCCTTCCTTAATTTCATTTGTCTTGGGGGGCTTGATTTAGTGAGCCATCCAGGTAGGTTTAAGGGCACAGAAACAGGCCGTAAATAAGGAAGGCAGCCCAGAAATCATTCGGCTGTAGGGAGTGACAGGTAACATGAATGGTAGTAGATTAAAGAGGAGTGCCAGAGTTAAGTCCCTTTAGCTCGGGAGAAGAAAAAGAAAGGAGCAAGGGACCAGGGGGAATGGACCAAAGCTCTGAGACTTGCCACTTTGAAGCAATCCTCTGTAACTCTCTGACAGCGAAAGGCCAACCGAAGACAACAAGTTGGCACAGGAGGCTCTTATATTTTCCACAAACATCGTGCCACTCCGTGAGAAGGTTCCCTGCTGTTGCAAGTATTCTTCAAAAGAGTCTCTCTTTCTCTCTCTCTCTTTCTCTCTCTCTCTCTCTCTCTCTCTGGAAAAAATCATTAGGAACACTCTAATCATGAGGGAAGGGGTCTCTGTTAGAAATAATTTATGCTGGCCATCCAGGAAGCAGTATGCAAATTTTTACTGTTCTGATTGGACAGAACCTGGCATGATGCCAACCAATGCCCACGCGACAGGGTTTAACCTTTTCATCCCTATTTTCATTGTCAGTCTGAGACGAACACCATATCCATCTTCAGACTCAACTCACTAAGCTTACACACAAGGTTTCACCACTGACTAGCTGGTGCTTGGGCTACAGAAATCCTCCCCCTGTTCCCAGTTTTGTTCCTGACCTCTCATATTATGGTCAACATCTGGAATGAACAACTAATAATTGCAGCAATGCCTTGAGGAGTTTTTGCCTATTTACATATAAATAGTTCTGACCAGAGCTGGCCACCAGCAACGGTTAATTTAATTTACTATCCCTTGGCAAAAGAATAGTCATTGGTTTTCCAGCACTTTTAACCTTGGTAGACCCTTGGGAAATAAAAATTAGATTGAGAGAAAATTACCAGTGGTGGAGAACAGTATAAAAGTGACAGTAACATATATAAACCTCCGGCAGGAGTGGAATAAAGTGGCATATTATTGTTCGCTGGCTTCCAAAGTTCAATATTTCTTGTGTGATTTACACTTCCGCCATTGTCTCACCCCCTGGAGTAATTCTGGCCGCTCCGGGCAGCCTCTCCCAAGATGCACATCCTTGTTACTGTCAGGGAAGGGACAGATTACCTGGCTAAGTAGGGAGAGATGTTTGGACAAACAGCCATGAGAAAACAGGGCTCAACAAATAAGACTTTAAAGAGATGCCTGGAATGAAGCAGGTGAGTGGGATGGCTAAGGCTAACATCCCAGCTTTCTCTACAGAATCCTGTGATCATGCTCCACGTGGGAGCTCAGCTCTGACTGGAGGTTCTGAGTGGCCAGTGCAGCCCTCTCAGCCTCACTGATCACCAAAGTATGCCCCCCACTGCATGAAACCATTCACACACACACACACACACACACACACATACACGCACGCACGCACGCACACACACACACACACACCCGTATCTTTACCACAGTTGTTTCTTTGCCTTGAAACTTTGCTCATGTGGTATCCTCTGCCTGGACCACCCTTCTTCCCCTTTCCTTTTTTTCTTTTTAAAGATTTTATTTATTTGACAGAGAAAAAGAGATCACAAGTAGGCAGAGAGGCAGGCAGAGAGAGAGGGGGAAGCAGCCTCCCTGCTGAGTAGAGAGCCCGATTTGGGGCCGGATCCCAGGACCCTGAGACCATGACCTGAGCCAAAGACAGAGGCTTTAACCTGCTGAGCCACCCAGGCACCCCCCTTCTTCCCCTTTTCTGTTTTGCCTGTCTAGCTCCTAATTGCCTTTCAAAACTCAGCCCACGCATCACCTCTTCTAGGAAGCTTTCCCTGATTACTTCCAGGCCAGGTGATAATCCTTTTTCAGGATTATCCGTCTGAACTTGCCACTTACATTTTTTGCACTCATCTCTTCATGTCTTTCTGTCTCACCTCCAGAACATATAATGAGACCACTGTGACCTCCAAAAGAACTGAAATTTTAAGTCCAGAGAGAGAAGTCAGGATTCATAACAGGAGACTGAGGCAGAGGTTAGAAAACTTCTGACATCTCAAATTGGACGGATTTCCTAGTATATTATTTTCCTTCATTGCACATACAACAATTTTGTCCTTATTTTATTTTATCTGGTTGATATATACACACATACACACATACACACATACACACACACACACACACACACACACACACACACATACTCATACACATACATAAGGCTGTAAAGCCAGGGGTCATGTCCACCTTTCTTTCCCACATTTTCAGTATTTACCACAGTGCCTAGCACATAGATGGTGCCCTATAAACATGTGTAAAATTAATTAACTGGCTAATTAACTAATGAGCAGACATGAAACATCAGGGAGAGAAAAAGCAGAAATAAGGTCATAAATGGGCCTGCATTCCAACGTTCATGTGCACATGTCTATGTGGCACAAGAACAAACAAGCAAAGAGATGTATGGAGATGATGGATAGAGATGTATAGAGATAATGGCTATTAGCTCCAATTCCAATGAAACTGCATCCAAGCCAGGGAGGGTCTGATTCTAAGACTTATGTTTAAACAAATATAGAAACCACCATGGATTTTCTTTTCCCTGAGAGGACGCAAAGCCCATAACTTATTGAGTATAAACAGACTTAAATGATGAAGCTGCCTGGAATCCACGAACGCCCTCATTTTACATGTAATGAGGTGGAGCAGGATTTTATTCCCTTACCCACTGGGATGATAACTTCTCACGAAGAGAGTACCGTGTTTGTTTAGGAGACATTTTGATTATGAGTTTGGAGTAGAGCATGAGGCTCCAAAAGTCATGCACAAGTCACGACAGAGGAACACCAAAGTGCCTTGGATAAATGGTGATCACAGTGACCCTGGGGTTCTTTTATTTTCCCAAGCATTGTTGTGAGTTGAATTTGCAAGTTTGGGGCAGAGAAGAATTGCTCTGATACTAGAAAAGAAGGGATCCGGGGCACTGCAGTGGGCATCAGGAATGAAAGACACAATGGGTGATAAAACTCTAAGAGTCTGAGGATTTCTCATTCTGCTTGCTGTGGGCGACATGATATATACACTCACTCCCTGTCTCCCTATAACATCTTCAGTAAATTCTACTTGGCTTCTTAATGCTCTCACGTGAGTAGATTTTTATTTGGGAGATGAGAAGGAGGACTCAAGGAGTAGTATAAGTTAGTAGCTGACATCTGGATGTTAAAAGGATGGGGAAAATGATTCTTAGCCAAGCTAGTGGACTTGCCAAAGAACCCTCTGCTAGCCACGGACTGAACCATTCAGATCCATCAGCTTCATCTCTCCCTGTCCTGTATATTAAAGATTTCAACTTGCCTTTTAGCAGGGTACTGCAGGCAAAAGAGAAGGAAGAGTGAGTTCACTTTGGAGAGTTAGCATCAACATTTAAGATACCTAATACACAGCAGACGGTCTACATGGATTCTCACTTAAGCTTCACATCTCTATGGAGTAGTCGGTGTTATTTCTATTTTACAGAGGAAGAATGAAGAACTTCGGAACTATGGAGGCAAACTGTTACAAGTCAGGCAGCCAGTAAGTATTACAGCCAGTATCTAAATTCCCATCTGACTTTCCACCATGTTACACCATTTCCTTATAAAAGCTGGATGATGTCTAAAGAAGGAGAAGGGACAGAGTTGGGAGCTGAGGCTACCAATTCAGGTGGAACTTTCTGGAAGAAACTGTTGCCACAGAGTACTTAACACTACAGGGAGCCAAATGAGGTATGCTGGTAAGGTAGATAATTATAAGCCTGGGAACTATGGGGCTTACGTTTGCCATAATCACCAAGGGGAGTCAGACAGCATGGTGCCAGAAACGTAGGCATTGGAATCAGGCAAACCCTCATTTGAATCATGACTCTGATTTATTACCTAAAACGGCTCAACTCTAAATTTCCCTTTAGAAATAATAATCATAAACATAAATTTAACGATTAGTCAAAAGAAGAACAGCCCTTCTGAATTAGGGAACAACTGTCGCCAGAGAATAATAACCCTAAATCTCCTTTGCTGGATTCATGGCAGCCTCCAGTTCACAAAGCAAGAGAGCGCAACCTTGTAATTTCCTTAATTCCTAAAAATAAACTGAAATTTCTGCTGTCATTGGGATGAATCTTAATTCTATGGAAGAGACAATACTGAGAGTGGTGACTGTTTTGTCACCTTGGGCAAACTATTTCACCTCTTTGAGACACGGGTCTGTCATCTGTAAAAGGGGATAACCATGCACAAAAGTTCGTTTTGAAGATGCTGTGAGATGAGGCATGGAAAGTGCTCAGCACAGTGCCTGGCACACTGCAAGCACTCACTGAAAGGGAGTGAGGGTAGTGGCAGTGACCATGATGACAACAATGACGGAAACAATGATGCAAAGATGAGACCCCGATGAGACAATGATGTGTTGCTGTTGATATATATGTGAGTGATGATGATGATGATGATGATGATGATGATTTGGTGGTGATCATGGTGATGGTGACCATGGTGACAAAGACAACCGTGCCAGGATAAGACCCCGATAAGCAGAGATCATGATGCTAATGTGTTTCCTGATGGTGATGCTGTTGGTGAGGGTGAACACGATGAAGGAAGAAGAAACAAAAAGGAGAAAAAAAGCAAACTAGAAGAAAGAAGGAATTAAAAAAAAGAAAGCCTAGGATCTCTGTGATGTAGCAACTATACCTCATAGGTGACACGAGTCTCCTCCTGTCTTTGGACCTTTGGGTCTCACATACCCAAACCTTAGGTGCTCTGTTCCTCCACCCAGAACAGATGGGCTCTTCCTGATCAGCACACCAATGGACATTGCCTCTGGGATCCCTCTAACCCCACGGGTCACCCAGTCTGCTCCTACCCCAAGGGGAGATTTTTTTTGTTATTATTCTTTTGATTCTCCGAAAAGAATAATGCAGCCACGTGCTTTCTGTGAGGTGAAGCCAAAGCCGTGAAGGGTAACAACATACAGGAGCGGTCCTCGAGAGCCTGGTTTCTAGGTGGACCGAGATCATGCCTGGCAGGACCTGGCCAAATCACTTGCTTGGTGTCATCGCTCATGAAAAGGAAGGGAAGCCTTTACAAGCATTCTAAGAATATCGAGGGGATGAATGGGATCATATAAGCATATGTGTTCCATGTTCTCTCGAGTGGCGACTATGAATATCTCAATTTTTAGAGAATTATAAAGTGCAGAATTATTGTAATGGTTGAAAGCATGACTTTTAACAAATTAATCAATCTCTCTGAATCTCAATATGATGAAATAATAAGTTCATACAGCAGTACCTGTCTGATAAGATGGTAATAAGTCTTAAGGGAGGTGATCTATATAGAGTTCAACATCGTGTCTTTCTTGAGGCAGCCTCCAGGAACATTAGCTGATATTATTACTACTGTGGGAGACAATAATAAAACAAATACACCCAAAATACAGATGTGATGATGTGACTCTCCAGCTTAAAACTTTTAGTGGTTTCCCCCATAGTTCTAAGGACAGAGTCCTAATGCTTAACATTGGCTGGCAAAGCCCTTCATGACCTGAAGTCCTGCCCAACTCCCTCCACAACTAACCCTTCCTAAACTGCTTTTATGCCTCCCAGGCTTCAAAGTCTTGGTGTGCTCGCACATTCCCATCATGCTGCTGGCCCTCCTAGAACACTCAGCCCCCAGGCTCGGGGAGGCTGCCTCCCTCTGTGGCCCAGAGCCCTTTGACTCTCCCATGTTATAGCATGGTTGGGTAGTTTCCTGGTGATTTATCTGTTTCCACAACTACTTGGGATGGAGATGGTAGAGTGACTGTTAATCTTCACCATCTATCATAGCACCCAGCACAGAGCAGAGCCCAGTAAATGCTTGCTGAATGAAGGAATGAGTTCCATGATTGATGTCTGCATGGGGAGCAGAGGAGCAGCATGGAAGGGGTCAGAGGAAGCCTGATGGAGGGTGATACCTGTGCAGGATCTTGATGGACAGGCAAGATTTATCCAGGCAGATAAAAAGAGTAAGAGCATTCCAGAAAGAGAAGAGAACATGGACAAAGCCCCGAAGCATAACACAGCAAGGTGCATTGGGGAAACTTCCTATAATTGCACAGCACTGAAATACAGGATTCCAGAGTACAGTCGTGTAAGGGTGGGTACGGGACACTAAGATATTTTGAGAGAGAGACCCATTCATAAAACTTTTATTATAATATATTGTTATAATTATTCTATTTTATTATTAATAGCCATAGTAATAATCTCTTACTATGTCTAATTTATAAATTAAACGATTACAGGTGTGTAAGCATAGGAAAAATCACAGTATATGAGGGCTCGGTACTATCCGTTGTTTCAGGCTTCTGCTGAGGATCTTAGAACATACCCCCTGATGATAAGGAACCCTGCTATATATGAAATAACAAATTATCTTTTCTGTTTATGCAGTATGAGTTAGGTTTTTATCCATTGTTTCTATCCAGAAAAAGTCCTGATTGGCACAAAGAACGTCAGAAAAAAAAAAAAATTCAGGTCTCATCCTAAATCTTCTGATTCCCATTCCAGTGCTCTTTCTTTTCAGGCAGAAATGAATGCCCTAGTTGAGATATCTTTTGTCCCCGCCAAGGCCACTGTTGCCTACGTGGTCTGGATTTTACTCCGAGAAACCCCTATTTCCTGGAGTATCATTAAAGGAAAGTATGTGCCTAAGAAATGCTGTCCATGCATGTGGAAAGTTGACAGAACAGCCCTGGAGGGCCAGATGGATTCCAGACAGCTGTGACTTGATGGAGGCACTCCACTTGGCAGGGCCAGGGAGAACCCAGCATGAACAGCATCAATTAGCAACCTCTTCTGAGAGAGGACGATTACAGCACATCACTGCAATCAAGTGCCATGCAGCCACTACAAATAATGGTTATAAAGTCTCCGTGGCAACATGCGGACATGTTTGATATGGGTTTAAAAGAGAAGAGCAGAATACACCACAATTCTCATTCATTGCTGAAGAAATTATGAATTGGTACAAATGCCCCAGAAAGCAATTTTGCCAAATGTATCAAAAACCTTTAAAATAAAAAAAAAAACCTCATAACTTTTGATTCAGTAATCACCCTCCTCTCCTTGAAGAATCTACCCCAAGAAAACAGTTGGAAATGCAAGCATGTATTTCTGCATAAGGATGTTCATCACAGCATTATTTATACTGGGGATAAAAGAAAACAGTGCCCAAAGGCCAAAGGTAGGAAATTGATGAGATATACAACAGTGTAGCAACACAGGGAGAAACATGATGATTGCAATCAAAATTACGATTAAGAAGAATCTCTAAGGCCATGGAAAAATATTTACATGAACACGATAACCAGGAAACATGATGTGGTACAAGTTTTCATTTTTACTTACCCAGATATGGTGAAGTGTTTGAGTTGGTGGACTCAGGGCTCCTCTTACGGGTTTATTTGCATGGGATGCTTTTCTGGGGCTAAGGATTAAGAAGGAGGATTCCTAGAGAGAGAAGAAACCAAAGGCAATTAAAAGGATGTAACGGGGGGCGCCTGGGTGGCTGACGGTTAGTGTCTGCCTTCAGCTCAGGTCTGATCTCAGGGTCCTGGGATTGAGCCCAGCTCTGCTCAGTAAGGAGCCTGCTTCTCCCTCTGCCCCTCCCTCTGCCCCTCTGCCTATGCTTGCACACACTCTCTCTCTCTCTCATTCCCCCAGATGACATAACATGCCTCTCTGATAGATGTTCTCAAAGCACTTTGTTTCTCCTTCAAAGCACATCATAGATGCTGTCAGCATATATTTAGATGATGTGCCATCCTCACTCACCAGTCCCATCTGGTTGAATACGGTAGCCACAGTAAAGAGCATGTGGCTATTTAAAGTTAACTGTAAATTAATTCAAACAAAACAAAACAAACATCGATTTCACAGTCACACCAGCCATGTTTTAAGCGGATGACACAGATAGGAAACACTTCCATCAGCATGGTCTTATTGCAGGTGCTGGCCTAGCCATGATTCCAGGTCTTGTTCACATGCTATCCCTAGTTCCTAGAGTCTGGCACATTATAGGTGTTTCCTAAACATTTCCTGAGTGAACACAGCAAGGAGACGTCTTCATTAAAAGTAGGTCCTTGGGGCGCCTGGGTGGCTCAGTCTGGCAAGCGTTTGACTTTTGATTTCAACTCAGGTCATGATGTCAGGGTGGTGGGATCCAGCCCCACATCGTGCCCCATGCTCAGCACAGAGTCTGCTTGAGAGTCTCTCCTTCTCCCTCCGCCCCTCCCCCAACTCATGTGTGCATGCACTCGCTCTCTCTCAAATAAATGAATAAAATCTCTATTTAAAAAAGTAGGACCCAACATAGCGAGAGAAATAAAATCATACCTCCTCCTTAGATTTGTCCCATTTAACAAAAACTAGTTATGAATACATTTCTTTAGTAAGCAATGAACAGAATTAACAATGATAAAAGAGCTCTGAACTCAAACTCGGTGTCCAGGTACATGGCATTAGCCCTGGCAGCAAAAAGGTCTGGATGACACAAATCACGGCCAACTGCTCAGGACTAAATCTGAACTGGAAGCTGGGTATCCCCGTCACTGGGGCCAGGCTGGGGGGACGACAGAGCCAAGGCCCTGGCTGTGGCTGGTCCATGCTCTCTTCATCACTGATAGGTTTTTCCTGACAGCTAATGAGAAAAAAAATTAAAATCTCAATCATATACAGGGACCTGAGGGTGGTAAGCTCCAGAGCTCCAAGACCCAGGCTATTCAAACCCTGTAGGCTCCTCGCTGCCACAAAAAAAAAAAAAAAAAAAAAGCGAACAGTTCAAGAACCTCAATGTGGAGAGGCAAGAAACTATACACTTCCTTCCCCACAGGAGGTGCTCAGATAAATGCTGAATTAACAGCTAACTCTCAGTCTTGGAGGGCTGGTACCTTGTAAGTAGCATTCACATATTCATTCAACAAACGTTTACCGGGCATCTACTGAGTGACAGGCAATTTTTCGGCACCGGAGATATACCAGTGAACAAAAGAGAAACAGACCAAAATGTCTGCCTTCGGGAAGCTTATATAACATGATTTCATGTTAGAATCATCTTGGGAGTTTGGAGGACTCCCACTGCTTAGGCCACACACACACACACACACACACACACACACACACACACACACACACACACACAGGTTGATTGAAGTGGTCCAAGTAAGAACTAGGAACAGATGACTTCCCAAGTGGGCCCAGAGAACAGTCACACAGGGAAACTGAGAACCACTAGTTCTCCCCAGACCACCAGCAGCAGCAGCATCTCCCGGGCCCTTGTCAGAATGCAAGTTTTCAGGCATCTCCCCAGATGTACACCATCAAACACTCTGGGAGGAGGGCCCAGCAAGCCGGGTTTTAACAATCCCTCCTGATCACTCTGATGCCCACAAAAGGCAAAAGGCAAGCCCTGCTCTAAGCAAAATTAACTGGGGAGGTAAGTTTTTAGAGGTAGAAGACTCACACTCTCCATCTTTTCCCAATCACAAGAGCAGTCCCCGCAGGTCCATACGTGACTGCCACACCACTGGGTTTTTAGATGCTCCCACCAGCTGCTCAAGGCCCTGCTCTGCTAACCCGGCCTCCCTCCCCTCCCAGTTCCCCAGTTAGCAACTCCTCCCCATCTGCCGACGAGCCTGGCATAGACACCCTCTGGCTGCCGTCTCCATGATAAACTGCAGGTGTGATTGCCCCCCACCGCCATCTGAGGTCCTTATCTCCCACAGGGCTGCTCACACACAGAGGCCTGCCTCACTGAGGCACACACACAGAGCCCCCCTTTTACACAACACACGTAAACATATTCCTCCTCTATCACAAATATCACGTACACACAAGCACTCAGGGTCAAGCACACATTCACATCCTCTTATGTTGTTCTACACACACACACACACACGCTGAAATTATATTTTACCAGTGATTCTCCGATTTGTCTGCATAGTGGCCTCACCCGCAAGCTTTAAAAATGCTAATGCCCAGGCCACCGGTCACACCAATTAAACTAGCATCTCTAGAGTTGGAACCCAGGTATCTGTGTTTTTAAAGCTACCCAAGTGGCTCCAATGTGCAGCCAAGGTTGAAAAGTCCTGTTCTACGCCATGACTAATAGAAGAGGTAAGAGGGTCTCAGGTTCTTTCAGACAGGAGACAAGAACCATGCTGAAAACTGGAATTGACAGACTTCCAGAAGTCTCATGGGAAGCCTCTGAATCACGATTATCTGCACCAGGCATCTGGTGTTTCTTTTTCCATTTGTTTTATGCATGAGTCGAAGACCCCCATGAACACATTCCTCAAAGTTGGCTTTACTGGCCCACTGCAATAAGGGGGATGCCACAACGACAATGAGGGGGCTGGCCTACCATGGAGAAGATGCCATGAGGCATCTCAGTAAGAGATTATCATCAGTATAAGCAGGAACTTGTTGTAGGATTTGACATGGTGGTGTGTGATTTGGGAGAGGGTGCAAGGCTTCACTCTGGATTGGACGCATTAGGAAGTGAAGATGATGATAATTCTATGATTGGGGGTCCTGATGAATCTTATCTAGTGGTCAAAAGGAATGAAGCAGAGCTGAAGTCATAACTGATAAGGAAGCAGACATCACTCCCTAAGCCAAGAAATAAGGATGCCTGGATTTTATGGTTTCGACAGTGGTCTTGTTTTGTGCTCACACATGATTACAGAATGGTCTTGTGTTTGTCTTGCTCCATGATATCCCCAGGGTGGCCCTGTCTGATGATGGTCATTTGTGCACCTGCTGATGTTCATCAGGAGAGCACCAGGGACCAGCTGTGAGTGTGAGGTCAGCACCTGATGGTCCAGGGCTGTTTTTCTCTTTCTCATCTCTCCTGCATTCTCCATGTTGACTCCAGATTGTCTCTTTATATTTTACACGTGTCTGCTTGTTCCTCTAGGAAATAACCCTCATGTTCTCAGCGTCCTCTATAATACATGGCACATACAATATACATAGCACACATATAATACATGCTGGATGTGGAGACAAGGGAGCCTTCACATTCCGAAAAGTATCCTGGCTTAGATTTGGAATCAGAAAATACAACTTCAATTCCCACTTTCTACTTGCAAAGTGTACAACTCTGCAAACGGCTCAACTTCTCTGAGCTCTCCTCTGACTGAGGGTGACAGTCCCCATCTGCCCCACTGGGTTTCTAGAGGGAACGGATGTGGCAACTCTGAGAGCTCAAGGGGGTGGCAAAGCAGAAGATTCTCATGAAAAGCACATAGGGTAGGTAATTGGAGGGGAGAGATGGCTGGTTTGACCAATACCTTGGGCAGGGGTAACAAAAGACAGTTGGCTTAGGGGTCCTCTGAGGACTTAAAAGTGAGTACGGGAAGTTGAATTACCAGGTGGAATGTCAGTCACCTAGGTGATCCTCCAGCTCTTAAAAACTGGCTTCAACAGTAAGCAACTAGACATTGAACTTGCTTAGAAGGCCATGCCACAACATTTTCTGAGTGCTCAGTATGTGTTGGGCATTATGATGCAGAAGTGGGGAAAAAAATACACTTTCTTCCCAAAGATGCTCCTAGTCTATTGGGAGAAAGAGAGATACAAATAAAACAACTGCAATTCAGCATAATAATAGTAATAAAAAGAAGCGCTTAGAACGTAGAGTGTGGCATATAGTAGGGAGGAGTTAATCCTATCAGGGGCTAGAGAGGAGTGACAAGGAGAGCTTAGGGAAAGCTGCACAAAAAGGATAATGCATCACCTGGGTTTTCAAAGGATGAGTAAGAGCCTGCCAGGCAGACAGAGGAGGAAGTACCAGGAAAAAGTGACCCGTAGCAGAGGGGGCAGCGGGTGCAAAGACAGAAGAGTATAAAATACTCTGATGTGTTCTGGGATCTTGAAATACATTCATAAATAAGTCATCAAGGGCCTATAAGACTGCCATGTCAACTATTACATCCCCAGGCCATAACGAATTGTCTAGGGCATTGTATTTACTTACAAATGGAGGGAGCAATTAATGAATATTATAGTTGTTCCTATCAGATTTCAGCCACTGTGACAGAATTTCCAACCATTTACAAATGTATATGCATGGTGTCGGCTTGCATTACAGGTATAGTCACATTGCATTTTCACTCTTCCGACGGTCCCATGCGTACAACTCTTTGGAATTATCTATACGATGAACTGGTCTTAATGCTCAAAACCAGGTTTTTTGAACAAAGAATTGCACCAGTATTGAGATTTCTTCTTGTTATTATTCAGTCCTGAGTTAGCTGCTGTCTTCAAATAACTTACTCAGGAAGGGTCTGACCCAAGGGCACAAGGTTCCCTCCCCAGGCTCTTCTGAGTTTGGCTTCTAGAAAGTCAAGTTTAGTTAGCTATCTGTAAGATATCAGGCCACAAGAGAGCCCTGGGCTCTTCCCAAAGACCTTGCTTTTACAGCAGAGACTCCGAAGAGAATTCTAGGAGTAGCTGCCAAGAGAGTTTCACAGCCCATGTGAGTGGAAGTCCCCTGGGCGATCAAAACCAAATGTAATCTATGTGGTCAAATTTAGTGGGTGAAGAGGCCATCCTTTTAGGATATGCTCCATATAGATTAGAGGAGTGGGTACATTTCCGCCGGGTCTGTGGACCACCTGTGCTGAACGTGCGGCACGGCCAACTGGCTAACGAACCAGCCCGGTCACCGCCGTGTCGGCTATGTCCAGGGCCGGCTGGCCTTGAGACAAATGGGTCTCCGCTGTGGCAAGCATAAAGCAGCGCTCACTAACAGAAGGAATGCCTCTTCTGGGTGGCTGAGGCAGTGGTGGAGACAGATGGCCCAACACATGTAAAGAGTCTGGATGAAATCATTTCACGAAATGGGAGCATGAGAGAAAAAGCTATGCTCTAAAATAACCTATTATTTTATTTTTTTAAGATTCTATTTATTTATTTGAGAGAGAGAGCATGTGCTGAAGGGAGAGGAAGAAGGAGAGAGAATCTGAAGCAAAGTCCGCACTGAGCACAGAGACCGGCGTGGGGCTTGATCCCGCGACCCCCGAGATGATGACCTGAGCTGAAACCCAGGCACCCCAAAATAATGTATTATTTTATACCCAAATTGAAATTGGCATATGAACTAAACAAATTAAATGTAAGTAGACATTTGACTTGTTTATCTCCATCTCTAGAAATTGATATTTTTAAGTTTGCCAAAAAAAAAAAAAAATAATAATAAGTATTAGCCATCTCATTAAGAAAATGAAAGTTAGTGTAATTCAGGGATACAGATATATTTAATACTGAGTGCTGTGACAGAGGACATGGGGAAAAGACCCGGGGAGGATCAGGAAGGAGGATGAGTGGCTTTAAGCCCCCGGTGCCATCCCCACATGCCACCCACACAAAGGACTCGACGCCCTTGGAGAGGTTCAGATTCCTGGTCTGAGCTTCTCCCCATGATTTCTCATCTACCTCTTCCCATAAAACCTCAGTTTCTAAGACTCTGTCCTTAATAATTTTCTTTTAATTTTTTACATCAGTATCAGAGATATAATTTATGTAAAATAAAATGCATCCATTTGGGGGGCATGGCCTGATGAGTTTAGACAAGTGTATATGGCTACATAACTCCCATCCCAATCAAATATGACACCCTAAAGAGTGTCCCTGTGCCCCTTCATGGCGAGTCCTTTCTGTAACCATGCGGTCATTTCCCTGTTCTAGGATTAAACATGAATGGAATCAAACAGAACGCGCTCTTCCGAGTCTGGCTGCTCTCCCCCCGAATGAGGCTTCTGAGATTCACCCATGTTGTGGCACATACTGCTAGTTTAGTCTTTTTCGTGACTGAGGAGTATGCCATTATACGAATCCACTTCTGTTCATTTATCCATTCACATGGTGAAAGGCATTCAGGATTTTCCCGTTTTTGAATAGAACACCTAAAATGTCTACAAACATCCAACGTCCTGTGCTGCCTTTGTCCAGTGTCGGGACACAGTTAATTCACCTGCCATGTCGGGTTTTCGGACTGCCTGCAGCGGCTCCATTGTGGGCAGGAGCACATCAGGATCATCTTTAATTCCTATCAACAGGCTTGCCTTCCTGCCCCAGATCTGCTGGCTTTGTGCTCCTCGAGAATGTGCTATTTGACTCAACCCTGAGACACCCCTGCCTGCCAGCAAAAAGTATTCCCATCAATCATGCTCCTGCCCTGAAAATGGAAAACAGGTATTTATGAATCAGGTGTAGGTGATCATATTAACTTCCCCAGTGACCAATCGTGTCGAAGGCACATACCCCCAACATGATGCATGAGAAGGGCACTTCTGTCTATCCTTCCGCAAAGCCTATTACACCAGTCCAACCAGGAGAAGCCCAAACTGAGGACAGTTTACAGAACTGACCAGTACTCTTCAAAACTGTCAAGAAAAACAAAGGAAGACCGAGAAACTGTCATCGGACCAGAGGAAACTCAGGAGCCGTGACGATGAAATGTAATGTGATCTCCTAGACTGGATCCTGGAACAGGAAAAGGAAACGAATAGAAAACCTGGCAAGATCTGAATGAAGTCTGGAGTTTGGCTAATAGTGATGCCCCCGTGTTGGGGTCTGGGTTTTGACCAATGTACCACGATAATATAAGGTTTTAACAATATAGGAATCTGGGTATGGGATCTACAGGAATGATCTATGCCATCTTTGAAAATTTTCAGCAAATAATAAAATTATTCCCCCCCACCACCAGTTTTTTTTTTAAATGTCAGACTTTAACATTCTGAGCACATAAGGGCCAATCAGGTAATAAACCTGAGACGCGGCCATCCCAGCCAACCCCGCTATGCCACCCACTGCACCTGCACCTCCTGGGAGAGGCAGGCTAACCCCTGTCTGTCCGCATAACTTATTCCACCCCATTTCCCCTTTGGGTAGATCTGCCTGGGATTTATGGTTATTAAACTGCTGTCTCGTTGCTATAGCCAAAAATCCTTATTGTGGCTTTTCTACACAGACTGGCCAATAAACCGCCCCAACCAAGGAGAGAGAGGCAAGTCTAAGCCTGGAGGAGATGTGTTGTAATGCACACCGACGCCCAGCTATCTCCGGGAAGAAGATAAAGCCGGAGGGGGACACGTACCACCCAAAGTTTCTCTGTGGGTGGCAATACACCAATGCCCTGCCGTTTCCATCACTTTCACTCTTCCCCTGGAAAGCAAAGCCCCCCGGTGTGGGCGAGACGGCCGTTTTACAAACCCTGCGCTGGGCTCCAGTTTTATTTCCCAGGGTTAACGATCAAATAAATCTGCCCTGCCTTACCTCTGCTAAGCTGCTTAAGAAACGATGCTTTATAGTCAACATAGATCAGATTGGTACTTTCTCCCTTCGAAAGTTGCTGTCAGAAGTTCTCGCTCTACCTAATGAACCAATATTAGTTTAACTACATGTTGTTAATTAAAAGCAAGGTTTTATGCAGGCTTGTTTTTCCTAGTGGGGGGGATATTATACTTGCAAAGCTCCCAAGTCCTAGAATTTATAGGCCTCCCTTAATGGATACGGTAAACTATCTTTTAAGGGTATCCTTCCCTTAGGGATCTCATTTCCCTTCCAAGCAAGATCTGACCACAGATAACTTTTTATAGCCCGGGCCACTTAGCTTTCATGTGTGGGAGAAAAACTTCCATCCTCAGTTGTTGTTAATTGTTTTTTCATCCCAAACCATTTTCTTGGTAAGTCAACATGAATTGTATGCCCAAGAAGACAAAAGCCACATCTCCTTGTGGTTCCAGACAAAGACCTAGGGGAGTGTCTTCAGTTGGGTTCTTTCAGAAGCAAACCCTAAAATTAAGGATTCAAATGCAAATATTTATGAAGAGGTGATCCAAGGACACATGAATACGGTGAAGAGAAGTGAAACAGGGAAGGGAGGGAAACCACTATGGAGGGTATGTTAACCAGGCAAATTCCCACTGTGGGAAACTGGGCCTTAGCCATACTGGCACTCTCTGGGACCAGTGTGGAATACGCATTGTTGAGTCATCCAAAAGGGCTGGAAATTGTTTCCCAACTTTCGATCATCATAGGTTGGGGCCCACTTCTCAGAGGTGTTAACTTCCCACTCCCTCCAGTTTCCCATGAGCATGAGCAAACTAGGCTCCAGGGACCACAAAGATCCTTCAGGCAAAGAGACACGGGTGCCAGCAGTTGGAAGTTAGGCCAACTTCCACAGAAATGGTGAGAGCAGAAGGGATGTGGGTGGGACACCAGTATCACCTGCAAAAACAGTGAGTCAAAGCAGAGATGAGATGGAGCCCAGCCTTCCAGTCCTCTAGCCATATTGGGGAAATCTCATTTCTGCCTTTGGAAGCAGTGAGACAAGAGTCTACCACATTTTAAATATGGCGGGCAGGTAGACCAGCTCCAGAAACTGACTGCTAGGTGGAATGCAGTATACAGCACTGTGGCTTCCCTTTCCCTCTTTGTGTGGTCCTAGGAATGGCACAGTAGAATGATGACTGAATGAAGGGGCCTAATTCTGCCAGAAATGGTGACCTTGGAAAGGCACTTAACCTCTCTAAAACTCAGTTTCCTCCATCTGTGAAGTGGGGATAATAAGAAATGTCTCATTAATACTTGAATGAAAACTAATATTATCTCAAGTCTATAATTGAGAGAACTGGAGCATCCAGTGTTACTGAGATAATCAGATGAGATAATATATTCATAAGGTAAACAGCAGCCTACAAAGATAAGGTAGTGTTAATAAGAACTTCATAAGAGAAGCCTTTTCAAGACAGTCTTTTGGATTGGTTTGCCAAAAACAGCCATCCCAAGGCTGTCCTTGGGTTATTAAGGATATTGCAATCAATGTATGAGAATGGACACTAGCTGCAAAGGACTAAAAGAAACATAAAAAGCAAATGCAACCCATTATTCTTATTTGGATCCTGGGTTTGTTTGGGTTTTTTTTTAAGATTAATTTATTTATTTGAAGGGGAGGGCAGAGGGAGAGGGAGAGAGAGAGAATCTCAAGCCGACTCCCCACTGAGCACGGAGCCCTGACACAGGGCTCAATCCCAGGACCCTGAGGTCATGATCTGAGCTACAATCAAGAGTCGGATGCTTAACAGACTGAGCCACCCGGGCACCCCTGGATCCTGGTTTTTAAAAAAATTGTTATAAAATAAATTTTGAGAAAATTACAAGAATTTAAATATGGACCAACTTAACAGACGATATTAAGGAACTGTTAATTTTGTTAGCTGTGATAATGGCATTGTGGGTACATAGGAAAATGATCTTATTCTTTGGAGACGCTGAGTCACATATTTAGGGGTGAAGTGTTATGTGTCTGTATTTACTTTAAAATGATTGAGTAAGATACAGCAAAATGTGAACAAAGGCTAGGGGACAGCTATATGGGTGTCTATTATACTGTCTTTACTACTTTCCTATGTGTTTGAAAAGTCTCATAATAAAAACTTCCCAATGTTTTTAAGCAGTTTTTAAATAAACATTTCAAGCATCAGAAAACTAGATAGCATACTTGGGATTTATCTGTGCTGTTATATACCAAACCCTAGTTCACTTATTTAGCTGAAATTTTCACTGAGATCATTGTAGATTCACAGGCAGATAGAAGAAATAACGCAGAGAACCCCCACGTACACTGTGCCCAGTTTTCCCCACTGGTAACATCTTGCAAAACTGTAGTCTAATACCATAACCAGGTATTCATAGCATTGACATCTATTGATCTTACTCAGATTTCCCCATTTTTTTTTATCTATTTGTGTGTTTAGTTGTATGCAAATTTCTCATATGCGTAGGAACATGTATCCATTATCATATCAAGATACAGAACACTTCCGTCACCCCAAGGATCCCTCATGTTGGCCTTTTATAACTACACCCACCTCACTCCCCACCTACACCCCTCCCTGTCACTAAGCCTTGGCTCCTCCCATCCTAAACTTACGTCATTTCGGAAATGTTACATAAATGGAGTCATACGGTATGTAACCTAAAAAGTCAACAGGCAGTGAGAGGTAAGACTGAACTAGGAACCAGAAGATCTGGGTTTGAGGCCAAATTCTGCCATTGGGTAAATATATTTCCTAGGTATATACCAATTTATCTTGGCCTCTATTTCTTCGACTGTAAAATCAAGTGGCCAATTGCCTTCGAGGGCACAAGGCTTGGACGAGGAGGCAAAAGTGTGCCCTTGGCAAGAACCCCAATATGAACTGTGGCCCCTGGAGTAACGCAGGGCTCCCTCTGTACCCTGCTTCCAGGCTGCCATATTTCCTCCTTCTAAATGAAGATGTTGACATTTGGGTGTTTCCTCCATTTCTGCAAGGCTGCTTGAGTCAAGCTCTTGCCTCAATACCTGAGAGAATATTCCCCTCTCCTGTACTGATGTAGAAAGCTTCTAAGCCTGGGGACATCCTAGATGGTGCAAGATAAATCCATCCCCCAAATAAAGGCCACCCTGTGAGGCCCCTTGTCAGACAGTTAAAACTCTCCCGGGGACACCCTGACTTTACCGCCAACTTCTCTTCCACTTGAACAGATGGTCTGACCTTTTCACAGTCTGCATTTCGCCTATGAAAAGAGGATATGCAACTATTGGAATTCCGCGCCAGCAGAATAGGGACGGATGGCTGCAGGGACAGGTGCTTTGCACTCTTAGCGTTTAAGTACGTGACACGCTGCACCTCTCTTCAGCCAAAGTGTAACTCCAACGTCATCTAATTTATGTTCAATTATTTATTCCGCAGTAATGCCTTCTTCAATTACTAATAGATAATTGCATAAGAGGAAATGAAACCCAACATGCCAGGCTAATGTGAGATCATTTTATGGGCAAATTCCTGGCTTGGAAACACTTGCTGAAATGGGGCACAGGTGATTTAGTACAATGAAATCAGGGAGACAGGGCCCCCTTTAATTAGCTCCTTAACTCATTTAATGATGCATCGTGGATCCTGAAAGCTGTTATTGTTTAAGGGTTTAATGTGCCATACAAGTCAGGGAAAGTAGCCTGGGAAGGGAAAAGGCAAAATGCTGACTTCCGACCCAAGTTCCCCGTGTGCCCTGCTCAGCACCACTCGAAGCCCTGGGGATGGTTAATTTACTTTCTCGCTCCCCTCTATGCATCAGATGTTAGTGGAAAGATCCTTTGAGTAGCTTCATGCCGCCATTAGCCTCAAAAGCCTACTTTACAACCTCGCCACTATATGGATTTCTACTTCCTGCCTCAACACATTCATAACCAACCACAAGGGACTCACTTTTCCCTCTGAAGTCATCCTTCATCTTGGCTGAAAATCAGAGTCTAAAAGAGATGAGCAAGAAATGGAATTATTTTTCTAAAAGAGAACTTTTTATTTCCAAAGTTCATTTCACAGGGAAGGTCTCGGGATCTTTCGGGTTCTCCTTCCCCTGGGGATGCCGGGGTACCTCTAGGCATGCGTGACTTCAGCTCTCTTGTTTCTCACCCTGGTTTTCCAGCTGAGCGCTCAAGGGTAAAGTGCAGGCACACCTTCCAGGTGAGCAGTGCCTGGACTTAGGATTTCACTGCCTTCTCTCTGAGGCTGCCTGTGTGGCTGTATCTTTCTAAGTTCGGCTTCTCCTGGTATCCGTCTTCTCATTCAAGTTAGGCACCTTTGAGTGGCCTTTTCCACATGAACCCAAGTGCTGGGGATCATAGACCACAAAAGACCACAAAAGAGCACGAGAAAATTTCCATTCCGACGGAACAGTTCTGTGCTCTGATTGTGCCGGTGGTTATAAGAGAGTATGCCTGTGGTAGAGTTCGTGGAACCCAGACACGTGCACAAAATTACTTTTACTATATGACAGTTTAAAAAAGCAAAATTAACTTCAACAGTAGGGAACTAGCCAGTTTGAGGGTTGGGATCCAAAGAAGGCAAGTGAGACACCGGGGACCTGAGCACAGACTTGGAACTTCCGGCCTCCAGCACTCTGCTATTTGCATACTTGTGCCATGCCCCTGCCACGTGGGGGCCTGGCTCACAAAAAGTCAGTGCTGAGGGAAGCTGTCGTTTCCCGCCCTTCAGCCGGGAGCCCTTCAAACTACCCATAGTGGTTTTTAATCGGACCTGTCCCTTGAGCTTCAGGCACAAACATGACCTGCAGCCTCGACAGCCTGATTTCAATGTTTTCCAGGTGCCTTAAAATCCACGTGGCCAAAACGGCACTGATGAGTGCCCGTCCCCCAGATAAAACTCCAAGCAAAAGTCACATGTCTCTTTTCCATTTCAGTAAATGGCGCCACCTTCCCTGCAGCTACTTAAGCCAAAACCTCAAATGTCACCCCTGATCCCTTCCACTCCCTCATCCTCTCGTTGCCAGTCCCTCCATTCCATCAACTGTGTCATCCTCTCTCCGCCCACCCTTCATCCCTCCCCTCCTGGTCGGCACCCCTACACCCTGGAAAACTTGCAGCTTCCATACCTGCCCTGCTGCAGGCCATTCTCCGCAGAAGGAACTGGCCATTTATTTATTTATTCATTTTTATTTCACAGAGAGAGATCACAAGTAGGCAGAGGCAGGCAGAAAGAGAGGGAGGAAGCAGGCTCCCTGCTGAGCAGAGAGCCTGATGCGGGGCTCGATCCCAGGACCCTGAGATCAGGACCTGAGCCGAAGGCAGAGGCTTTAACCCACTGAGCCACCCAGGTGCCCCACAACTGGCCTTTTAAATGGAAATCACAACATGCCAACAAAACCTACGGTGCTTTCCTTTATGCTTAGAATCCACTCCAGTGTCAAGCCCTCAGCGGTCTGACCCCTGGCCCTCTCTCCCATCCCATCTGCACTGACCCTCTCTCTCATACTCCAGCCACTTCTGCCTTTGAACTGTGCATCAAATGTCAAGCTCATTCTTCGGGGTCCCTACCCTCCCTGGTCTCCTGTACGACTCTTCCCCTGGACTGTGGAGGGCTGCCTCTTTCCCTGCGGGTCTCGCTTCAGATGTGAACTCCTCGGATAAGACTTCCATAACCCCCACCCTGAAAGAGCCTCTCTGAAACTGAACTGTGTTAATTATTTTCATCACAGAACCGGATATTTTCATTTATAAAAATAAGTCGCCCACTGTCCTCCTCTGAGATATGGGGTTCTTTGCTATGTTATTCTCTGCGACAGCTTCGTGCCAAGAACAGGGCACGTAGTAGGTATGCAGCAAATGTCTGATGAATGAATTGATTGGAAAGGAAATGAAGGCAACGTAGGCATTAAAAAAGAAAAAAGTAATTGGGATATCCTCAGAGAAATTCTCAAAGACTGGATAAGCTGGCTGACATATTCCAGAGGACACTTTTAAAGGAACAATTGCTAAGGCACAAAAGATTTCAGTGAAAAACTACAGCCCAGAGGCAAGAATGCCCTTCTCTTTGAATACTGTAACTTCAAGACTAGGAGCTTCTTCCCTCAGCTAATAGGACACTTTCTCCGAGGGCAAAGAGCAGGGCATGCATTCGGGGAATGAGGTAGTATGTTTATTGGCAGTATGTCCCCGAAGACAGACCACTTGTTTCATCAAAGTTACAACTGTCTCCAAAGCACGGAAAAGCCTCTCCAATCGGCAATTTACATGGGCAAACTTAACATATTGGACGATGTTGATTTATGGTGACAATTAAGAACGTATTACCAAAGTCTATTTCACCATTAACATCCCTGGGGACAGGATAAGTTTTAAATCTTCCGGCTGCTTCTTCCCTAAAGGCTTGGATCTTGGCGAAGGATTTAGAGATTATAAATTTAACAAAGGATGAAAACTGCAAGAGGAGAGTCTTGAACAGCAAATAATGAGTTTAACCAGCGTCTCAAGTTCTTAGCAAGATTTATAATGCTTCCCTGCCTAAGGCCAAGGAATCTTTTATTTTGAAGTTTATAGTGCTATCACTTGCTGTTTTAGGTCCAGATGTGAGAGTCTGGCCCTGGGATGGGACTCTTTATGGAAGTCAGAGGTCACCGCTTCAGCAGAACTTTCCTTCTGAGGACCTTTCTGGAGAATAGTATAGTGACCAGCGGGCAACAGCTGTCCCTTCCAAAGACCTCAAGAGGCACCTCTGGCTTGAACAAGTGGCTCGATGTACAGACCACTGAACTGCATACTCATCTGACCAGAAAGCCCAGTGGCTAGACTTCCAATACTGTGGGTTGTAAGAACTCTGGGCTATAGAGCTTTATTGGGATGGATGAGAGCGGACCTCCCAAAACACCCACTCCAGGTAGAGTTCTAGATGCCACCAGTAAGTCCTTCTCTTGCCTTTGGTTATTTTCCTCTGAAAATGCAACCATCATGAGGGCCTTATGAAGAGCAAGGGAGGTGAGATTACTAAAGAACATTCATTTCTTCTGAGACATTTACCCTCCAATGGACCATCCGCTAGCACAGCAATATTTCTATACAGTCCTGCCCAGTTTTCATTTGAAATATGTATCTACAGGATACTTGGCACTCCACTAGGTGCTAGAATATTTTTAAAGACTAAAAAACTTGAGAACCTGAGTAATGAATATCCAGTAGAAGAATTTCAGGTACCACGAAGGCTACTGGGGTAAAGTATTTTAACTATTTATAGATAATACTACCTTATCCCTTCCTTTACTCTCTCCTGAGAGAAAGTCATACAAAGGTTGGCTTGTGTGACCATATTGGATACTAGAACCTAGCATATTCTGTGAGTCCAAATTCTCAATGTCATCTGGTCATGAGCCTTTCAAAGCATGGCATTTTACCAAAAGTGAGAATCACCCACCAAGTACAATGTGTATTATGTGTACACACGTACACACACACACACACACACACACACACACACACACATAAATACGCACAAATAAGCCTAGGAAATGTATTGTTCTGCTTGGCAGGAACTGGCAGAAGATGGTGGATATAGAGTTTACCCAGTCTGGTCACCAGAAGCTTAACTACAATAATCAGTAAGTATCAGAGCGCCTGAGTGGCTCAGTCAGTTAAGCATCTGTCTTCTGCTCAGGTCATGATCCCAGGATCCTGGGATCAAGCCCCACGTTGGGCTCCCTGCTCAGTGGGGAGTCTGCTTCCCCCTCTGCCCACCTTTACCCCTGCTCATGCTCACTCACACTCTCTCTCAAATAAATAAAATCTTAAAAAAATAAAAATAATCAGTAAGTATCTAGAAATACCAGGTAGCCATCTTTTATAACATAAATATTTCTCTTACAGAATAAATTTTCATAACATGAACTAGACATGATTTGGCATAATAGGATGACGATTATGATGAACATTTATTGGAAATTTACTTTGTGCTCAAGAATGTTACATACACTGTGAGTAATTCTCATCACTATGCTGAGTTAGGTACTGTTTTATCTCCATTTTACAGATGAGAGAACAAAAGATTTAAGTGACATTCCAAGGCTAAACAGCAGAGAAATAAGCTGGGATTTGAAGCCATATGGCCTGAATTCAGAGGCAAATTTTTCTGAAAAGGCTAGATAATAAATGTTTTAGGCTTTGCAGGCCATACAACCTTTGTTGTAACTGCTCAACTCCACCATTCGATAGTCATTGGACAATAGGTGGCTGGTGCAAATGAGCATGGCTGTGTACCAATAAAACTTTATTTATGGGCACTGATATTTGAACTTCCTATAATTTTCATGCACCATAAAATATTATTTTTTGGTTTTACCAACCACTTAAAAAATGTAAAAACTATTGTTGTGGTTGATACAAAAATGGGTGATGGGCTAGATTTGGTCGGCAGGCTATAGTTGGCAGACCCTTGCTATACACCACTTCCTAGTCATGATATCTTGGGCAGGTTTCTCAATGCCTCGGTGTCTTTTTCTTTTTTACTTATTTATTTGAGAGAGAGAGACAGAATGAGAGCGAGCGAGCATGAGGGGGGAAGGCCAGAGGGAGAGGCAGACCCTCTGCTGAGCAGGGAGCCCGATGCAGGACTTGATCCCGGGACTCCAGGATCAAGACCTGAGAGCTGAAGCCAGTCACTCAACCAACTAAGCCACCCAGGTGCCCAATGCCTCAGTGTCTTATTCTTAATCACTAGGCTATGATACCCTGATTGACACCATACAGTAAGTCATTTGCTCACTCACGTGTTCATATTTTCATGTAACAGGTATTTATGGGACCATGCATGGGGTTAGAAGCTGAAGATGCTAGATTCAGTCCCATCCCCCAGTGAGCTTACATTTCAGTGGAAGTAACAGATAAGCAAGTGTTCTATGTGGCAAGTGTCTGATGGCAATGTATAGAGTGCTGTGGGACAACTAACTCTGGCATAAGGAGCTCAGAATGTTTCAAAGGCATCACGAGACCAATAGAGAGACTTTAGGGACACAGGCAGTTCCATTCCAGGAGGGGGCCCCAATGCATATGGTCACTCATCCTACTCCAGATTGGCCCTCTTGGGAGACTGATGGATTATGTGAATCACAGAACCTAGGTCATTGCTCTAATTCCTTAACAAAAGATGTATTTGTTTTGTGTAGCTGTGTAACACGTTACCATACACTTAACAGCTTCGAACAACGCACGTCTATTATCTCAGTTTCCATGGGTCAGGAGTCTGGACATGGCTTAGCTGGCTCCTCTGCTCAGGACCCCACTAGCCTGTGATCAAGGTATCAGCTGGGCCACGTTCTCACTTAGAGGTTTGACTAGAGAAGAATCAGCTTCGGAATTCATTGACATTGTTGGCAGGATTCATTTTCCTGTGGCTGTGGAAGTCGGGGTGGCTTGCCTCTTCAAGGCTAGCAGGAAGGAGAATGATTCTTCTCAGAGTCATACAAATATAAGTACATATAAACAATTAAGGGAGTGACATCCCATTACCCTTGCCATATGACATCACTTAATCAAGGAATCCATCATCTGTTGGCAGAAGCAAGTTGCAGGTCCTCCCATACTAAAGGGGAAAGGGATCTTCTGGGGCACTATACCAGGAGGCAGAGGTCATGGGGGTCATCTTAGGATGCTGAGGCCACAAAGACTTTTGGCACAGAGGACTGACAGCATACGTGGCTCACGTGGTCTATGTTCTAAAAGCGCTTAGCACACTGGCACAGAAGGGGCTCATTATCATTATCTTTATCATCTGCCACTGTCACTATTAGGAAGGTCCCATTCATAATTCATCCCGCTCAGAGGGTCATTTCTCTCTCCAAGGCGATCTGGGATATTGCTATGCAGAGAGCAACTTCTCTTCTTTCTCTCCAGAGGCTTCCACGCATCACACTGAATCCACATTCCCTTTGATGTCTTGGAATCTTGGAGCTGACCTAGAGGTTCTGTGCCACATCAATGTCTAGGTGGAAATGCTTCTGTCAGAGATTGGTTTTGTCAACTTGTGCCCATATAGCCTCTGGGCTCCCAAATTCCAAATGCTAATTTGCTTTGTTTCAACAAATTCATCTCTGAATCTTTTCTTGCGTGCCTCCTACACATCAGGTGTTACGCTTTCTCCTCCTTGGTAGGTTTGCTCCAACTCATACCCCCAGAATTTTCTGCCATTTTGACTGCTGTAATTTTTATTCAGTGTCACTTTTACCCCCATTCTATTTAAGATCGAGTCCATTTTTCACAAGCAGTATCTAAGGTTTGACATGTCAGAGAAATAGTGCACCTCACTGACCTTCTCTCATACAGCCTTAGGAGGGCATTTGACTGAGCATTTTCCTCTATTTCCTACTACCTTTTCCTGCCGTTGAGATTCAAAATTGCTCTGTGTCCTCCCTCTCTTAGAATCAAGTCTCAAAAAAGGAACTGGGGCAGGGAGGCGCCTGGGTGGCTCAGTCAATTAAGCATCCAACTCTCGATTTCAGCTCAGGTCATGATCTTGGGGTCATGGGATCGAGGCCCATCTTGGCTCCATGCTCAGTGGTGAGTCTGCTTGAGGATTCTCGCTCTCCCTCTGCCTCTGCCCCTTCCCCTGCTCACACACACAGCCTCTCTCTCTCTCTCTCTCTCTCTCTCTCTCTCTCAAATCGATAAATAAATCTTAAAAAAAAGAAAAAAACCAAAAAGTTAAAAAAAAAAAAAGAGGAAGAAACAAAGAAAGAAAGAAACCTCTGGTACTTCAGCTATCTTTTATTCTTTTTTTTTGTGCTTCCGACTTTCCAGGAATACTTCCTGATTCAAGTGATTGTTACTATATCATTAACAATAACAATTAGTATTAATATTGATATTGATGATATTAATCAAAACTGACACTGCTAGAGCTCTAATTGCGTTCCAGGGTCATCTGTTCTAAGACATATTTATATATATATGTATATAAAACAGGGGTGCCTGGGTGGCTCAGTTGGTTAAGCGTCTGCCTTTGGCTCAGGTCGTGATCCCAGGGTCCTGGGATTGAGCCCTACCTTGGGCTCCCTGCTTCTCCCTCTCCCTCTGCTCACCTCCCTGTGCTCTCTCTCACTCTCTCGCTCATTCACTCTCGTTCTATCTCAAGTGAATAAATAAAATTAAAAAACAAACAATGATCCCTGCAAAGCTTCTATATGATGCCAGGTTCTATGCTAAGCCCGGCATGTACAATGGGTTACCTAAACCAGCCCTTTCTTTTGCTCCCAGGGCTCACTCTCTATTGAGCACTGAACCATATGAGATTGCCAATATTCAGCCATTTTTTTCATTTACAAGAGTGGCAATTTCCTATAGTCCAACCTAATAAGACGGATTTCTATTAAATGATTACACAAACAGAAGTACAATTATTATCTAAGAGCCATGCAGAAAAAATGTGGGGTTCTACATAAAAGCAAAACAGGGGAAATCGACTAAATCTCGGGTTCAGGATGCTATTGGGGAGATGCTCCTTCTCCAGCGCTATGTTGCTTCCCAAGTGGGGAGAATTCCAGTGATTCAACAGTCCTGCCCTCCCTCCACGTCCTCCACTGCTGAGTTAGGGAGAGGACTGTTATTGGATCCCCTTCCTTCTCCTTCCTCTTAGCGATCCACACCTACAGAAATATCTGCTTTGCTGGCTCCTCCATGCTTGGAGGCAAAATCCACACAACGTAAAATTTACCATTTGACCCATGATAAGGATGCAATTTAGTGGCACTGAAGCACATTCACACTGTTGTGCAACCATCATCAGCCATCTCCAGAACTTTTTTTCATCTTCAGACTGAAACTCTGTCCGCATTAAATACTTCCCCATTCTACCTTCCCCCAGGCCCTGACAACCACCTCTCCCTCCAGTCTCTATGAGTCTGACTACTTTAGACACCTGATGTAAGTGGAATCGTACGGTATTTGTCCTTTGGCAACTGCCTTATTTCACTTACCACAATGTCCTCGGCGTTCATCCATCTTGGAGCCTGTGTCAGAACTGCCTTCCTCTTTAAGGCCGAGTAATTTGCCACTGTACACATACACCACATTTTCCTCATCTAGTTATCCATCCATCAGCACACACTTGGGTTGTTGCTCCCATTTTGGCTAATCCTAAAAATGTTGCCATGAACATGCGGGTGCAAATATCTATTCGAGTTCCCACTTTCAATTCTTTTTTTTTTTTTTTAAGATTTATTTATTTATTTGAAAGAGAGAGAGCGTGTGTGCGCAGGGAGGGGCAGAGGGAGAGAGAGAGAGAAACTTTAGCAGACTCCTCACAGAGCATGGAGCCCGATGCAGGGCTCAATCTCACAACCCTGAGATCATGACCTGAGCCAAAACCAAGAGTTGGATGCTTAACCAACTGCAGCACCTCCCCCTCCGGGGCCCCTCCCACTTTCAGTTCTTCAGGCTATATATCCATTAGTGGAAATGCTGGACCAGAAGGCAATTCTATTTTTAATTTTTTGAGAAACTACTGTACTGTTTTCCATGGCAGCAGTATCGTTTTAAATCCCCACCAGCAATGCACAAGGGTTCCAATTTCTCTACATCTTTGCCAACATTTCTTTTCTTTTCTTGGTAATAGCCATCCTAATGGGTGTCAACTGGTATCTCATTGTGGTTTTGGTTTGCATTTCCCTAATGATGAATGATCTTAAGCATCCTTTCTTGTGTCTACTGGGCAATTGTAGATCTTCTTTAGAAAAATGTCCATTCACGTCTATTGCCCATCTTTTTTTTTTTTTTTTTTTAAAGATTTTATTTATTTATTTGACAGAGAGAGATCACAAGTAGGCAGAGAGGCAGGCAGAGAGAGAGGGGGAAGCAGGCTCCCTGCTGAGCAGAGAGCCCGATGCGGGGCTCGATCCCAGGACCCTGAGATCATGACCTGAGCTGAAGGCAGAGGCTTTAACCCACTGAGCCACTCAGGCACCCCTATTGCCCATCTTTTAATCAGGTTGCTTGTTGTTGTATTGTAGGAGTTCTTCACATTGTCTACATATTAACCTTTTATCAGATAGAAGTTTTGCAAATATTTTCTCCCATTCCATGAGTTGCCTTTTCACTCTGTTGACAGCATCCTTTGAAGCAAAGTAATGATTTTGATGTACTCCAATTTTCCTTTTGTTGCCTGTGCTTCTGGTGTCCTATCATGCTTCAGTTTTGCACAGGCAGACCCACCCCGGGGGATCTTGTGAGGACCTGCACCGCCGGGGAGTGCAGTTCATTCTGGGTGTAGTGTTAAGAATCTCACTTATCCACAGAAATGAGCCCTATTTTCCAACGTCAGCTGTTCTAGTTTAAAAAAGAGATATTTTGATCTCCAGCAGAATTACTCCTTGATTTTTCCTTAATTTGTTTGGTACTAATTTATGCCTTTCTCCTAATACCAAGGATGTAGGAGAATGTGATTTTAGGATGATATCTAAAGGATGTACAGAAGTTGATGAATTGAAAGGAGAAGGGAAGGGCAACTCATTCAAGGCAGACAGAAGAGAATATACAAACGCCCTATATAAGAGAAATACAGTGTCATTGAGCAAATGAAAAAAAGCATAACAGGGGCCAGAAAAAGTAGAGAGAAGACAGCAAAGAGAACAGAGTAAAAGATGACATTCCAGCTAGGAGCAGAGCCAGAGCCCAACATCAGCAGGATCTTGTAGGATAGTGTGCCTGCCCTTGACCAGAGGTAAGCCTGTTTTCCATGATCCCTAAAGGTCTTCACTCATTGTTTACCCTCATTCCTGGGTATGAATAATGGAATCATCAGATTTCCCCCAGAAGATGAGGATTCCTATTGAATAACACAGATAAACATGTTATTTTACTGACACCAAAGCCTTAGGTAAAAAATGTTTTAATTGGATAAGGAAACTTCCTTATGCCAAAAATGGAGGAGGTGGGGATCACAAAAAAGAGGCAACACAAATTAAACTAACTCAATAGGGATGCCTGGGTGGCTCAGTCGGTTAAACATCTGCCTTTGATTATCATATGGTCTCACTTACGTGTGGAGCGTAAGGAAAAACATGGAGGAGATTGTGAGAGGGAAGGGAGGGATGAATTGGAGGAAATCGGAGGGGTGAAGAACCATGAGAGACTGTGAACTCAGAACAAGGGACTGAGAGTTTTGGAGGGGAGGGGGTAGGGGGATGGGAGAGCCTGGTGGTGGGTATTGAGGAGGGCACATATTGCATGCAGCACTGGGTGTGGTACATAAACAATGAATCTTGTAACACTGAAAAAATAAAATAAAAGTATTTGGGGAAAAAAAAAATAAAATAAAATAAATAAACATCTGCCTTTGGCTCATGTCATGATCCCAGGGTCCTGAGGTCAAGTCCTGCATTGGGCTCCTTGCTCAGCAGGGAGCCTGCTTCTCCCTCTGCCTGCCACACTTCTGGTTGTGCTCACTCTCTCTGACAAATAAATAAATAAAATCTTTAAAAAACAAATAAACAAAAAAAACCCACTAACTCAATAAAGTGCTTGTCCAAAAAAATTTTAAATGAACACCCCAAAATGCTTTTGTCCATTAGAAATATAAACACTTTCCACAGTTCCACAGTATGGAGGCTCCTCAAGAAGTTAAAAATAGAACTCCCCTATACCCCAGCAATTGCAGTACTAGGTATTTATGCAAAGGACAAAAAATAGTGATTCAAAGGGGCACCTGCACCCAAAGTTCATAGCAGCAATGGCCACAATAGCCAAACTATGGAAAGAGCCCAGATGTCCATCGACAGATGAATGGGTAAGAAGATGTGGTATGTATATGCAATGGAGTATTACCTAGCCACCAAAAAAATGAAATCTTGCCATTTGCAATGACATGGATAAAACTAGAAGATATTATGCTAACCAAAATAAGTTTGTTAGAGAAAGACAAATACCATATGATTTCCCTCATATGTGGAATTTAAGAAACAAAACAGATGGACATAGGGGAGGGGAAGGAAAAATAAAATGGGATAAAAACAGAGAGGGAGACAAACTCTAAGACACTCTTAACTATAGGAAACAAACTGAGGGTTGCTGGAGGGGAGGGGAGTGGGGGGATCACTGGGTGATGGGCATGAAGGAAGGCACTTGATATAATAAGCACTGGGTGTTGTAAGCAACTCATGAATCACTAAATTCTACCCCTGAAACTAATAATACACTATAAATTAACTAAATTAAATTAAAAAAAAAAGAAATATAAACACTTTCTGGGGCACCTGGGTGTCTCAGTCGGTTAAGTGTCCAACTCTTGGTATCTGCTCAGGTCATTACCTCGTGAGTTGTGAGACTGAGCCCCACATGGGGCTCTGGGCTCACTGTGGGGTCTGCTGGAGATTCACTCTCCTTCTCCTTCTGCCCCTCACCCGGCTCACGTGTGTGCATTTGCGCTCTCTCGCTTTCTCTCTCTCTCAAAAATAAATAAATAAATCATGGGGCGCCTGGGTGGTTCAGTGGGTTAAGCCTCTGCCTTCAGCTCGGGTCATGATCTCTGGGTCCTGGGATCAAGCCCCACATCGGGCTCTCTGCTCAGCAGGAAGCCTGCTTCCCTCTCTCTCTCTCTGCCTGCTTGTGATCTCTCTCTGTCAAATAAATAAATAAAATCTTTTAAAAAATAAATAAATAAATCTTTTAAAAAAAGAAAAAAGAAAAGAAATAAAACACTTTCTCCTAGTCCTTGGCAAGGAGTTAGAGTAGATGAGTAAGGAGGGTCTTTTTTTTTTTTTTTTTTTTTTTTAAGATTTTTAAGTAATCTCTACACCCAACATGGGGCTCAAACCTACAACCCCAAGATCAGCTAGAGTGGCATGTTTGACTGACTGAGCTAGCCAGGCACCCCAATGAATTAGGAAGATCTTAATAACCAATACTTCCCTCTGAGTGCTTCAATCAATCCATAGCACCCAGGACTACACGGAGGTACACCATTGCTTTAATACTTACAACTTCCCTAGGAGGATGGGTACCATCATTATCCCTGTCTTGCAGATGAAAACACCAAGGGATTAAAGAAGTGAAAAGAACTCCCAACAGTCATCACACTACTACATAGCAGAAAGATTAAAAACCACTTTGTCCGATGCCAGAATTCACATTTCTAATCATTGTAACAACAGCCTCATTTATAGAAGAGGCAGCGTTGGCCAGCTTAGGTAAAGGACTCTTCCCTAAATATGCGATTTTCCCGTTGCTTTGCCCCTTTATTCAGCTATCTCCAGACTCTGATGACAGATCTCCAGAGTATGTACAAAGTTCTACTAAGTGACTGAGAACGTGGAGGGAGAAAAAGGGAAGATGGACTAACTGTGAAGAAGGATGCACGAGAAGAAAGAAGACAAACAATGGAAGGAAGAAGGGGAGCTACTCCCCTCCCCAAAAGAGCATCTATTTTAATAAAAGCTGGTTAGCCCCAATTCTTTGTCATCTAGACATTAGCTTCTCCCACCCAAAAAGCCAAAAGCAGAGTTAAAGACAGAGAATTAAAAATAAGACTAGCTCTTTCTCATTCATTCACTTTTGATATTAATTTATGGAGAACCTTTTATGCACCCAGCACTGTTCTAGGCATCTGGGATAGATCAGTGGGCCAGACAAGGATCCCTTCCCACATCAAGTCCTACTGAAGAGAAACAGACAATAACCAATAACCAAAATAAAGTGAGTAGGCCCAAAGGGTCTGAGATAAGTCTTTCGTGCCCCTTTATCACTTCAAATCTGGTCACTGTAATAGCATTCATGAAATGTCTACTCCGTGAAAGACTTGCTTTTAGATGTTGATCTCACATAGCTCACTTGAGTGAATCTATCAGGTGGATATTGTTACAATCCCCATTTTACAGATGGGTAAGCAGAAGCTTAAAAAGGAATCTGTCTGAAGGCCAATGACTAGTAAGTGGCAGATCCTAGATTTGAACTCCAGCAGCCTGATTCCAAAATCTGTGCTGTAAGTACTAGACAGACCAGCTCCTGGGATTAGGTTCCAAGGTATAAACAAGAGAAATGGGCTCTATGTAACTTAAACAGAAAGGGATTGGCCGAAGAGTAGCCAAGAGCTCACATAGTCAAAGAGGAAAGAGAAAATTAGACTCTGAAAATGGGAAAGAATCAGGGAGAAACAGCCAAATTGTAGTTAAAATCTCATCCAGGAGAAGCCCGTAGAAGTGCGCCTACCTCCTCCACACTCCATGTCATGGTGTCGGTAGCTCTAGATTCAAGGTCCTAGGAAGGAGCACGCTATTGGCTGAGCTTAGTCTAGAGCCCACACTCTATCCTCTAAGAATCACAGAAAGCAAATCAGTTTCTATAGGAGAGGCAGTGCCCAGGCACATCTCCAAAACAGTCTGTAGCGAACTCCTTGAACACGGCAAGGGGGAAGTACCGCCTTCACGAGTTTCTGCCATACTGGTGCATCACCTGCCCTATTATCTGCTTGATATTTCTCTCCAAATACAGTCTACATTTTTACTTAATTTACTTTAAAAGGAAACTTTATGTTACTGCTGAGAACACGGGTTCAATGTGATGGCTATATTTTGTCTTCTAATAGTCACTAAAATAACCATAGAACTCTGAAAGTTTCTTCAGTTGACCCAGGAATCACCCGAGAGCATCCTGGGCTCCAGGAGATGCTGCTCTAATATGAGTAACGTGTTCTCATTTCCCGCGAGGATGGCGGAGTGCACGGTGACATCCAGAGAGACTACAGGAGGCTCCACGTTTAACGCCAGAATTCAGAGTCAGGGACCTCTGGGAAATCTACCTTTGCAGTCTCTCCTCTTCCGTGATTAGTCTTCAGTGGAGCCCCACAAGTCCCTAGCTTCTTGGCCCCCTCAGCGGTGGCATTAAGGAACAAAGACAGTAACGCGGGCACAGCGCCTCCTTGGGTTTGGGACATGAATGCCCTTCTCCGCATTTCCCAAAATGCTATTTAGACTTCACATTTATTTCCTTTTGAGAAATAGAATTCAACGTCTCTTGTACCCTCTTTATTTCCCTTATCCCAGACCCACAGACTCGGCAGACTGGCCAAATACGCAAATGAGCAAACAAACATAAGCCTTACCAAAAACAGGGAGTGGGAACGGGAGATAGGGGCGCTTTTGCTCAAGTAATGTACTCCTTCCCTTGCAGTTCAAGCGGTGAGCAAATTTATTTACATAACGTATGTCCACCTAGGATCGCCCTGGCACCGCAAGGATACAAAGGCTGCATAAAAACTACTTTCTCTCTGCACAGAAAGTTCTGTCAACAGACCTGCAGTGAATGCAGAGCAGGACACCCAGCTGGAAGGACAAGGGCCTTCGGAGGAAGCTGAGCAGGAGACCCCACACACCCCTGCCCTGCAGGAGGATTCCCTTCCCCCACCCCCCTACCCTCCCACCCCCCCACCCCCGCTCAAATCCCTCTTACTCCTCCTCCTCTTGCTCCTTCTCTCTCTCCCTCTCACAGCTCTCTTTCTCGCCCCCTCCCTCGCCCTCCTCCCTCCCTCTCCGAGAGGGCCTGGATGAGCGGCTGGTCTGGAGAACCCCGGGGCGGAGCTCCAGAGCTGCAGCATTGGAACACGAGCTGCCACGCCAGCTTCCCTGAACTGGGAGAGCTGCTCGCAGCACATCGGATCCTCCACCCCAGCAGCGGGCCGGCCACGGGAAATCATCTCAGCGCATTTAGCCATAAAGCCTCTCACTTAATACAGTTGACTGAACGAGATAATCAATTAATTAATAAGTCGCACTGCTCTAGACTAATACATATGCCAACACAGCAAGAAACTGGAAAAGCGCAAGGGGAAATGGAGAAAGCAAAGAGTCTTCCTCTGCAAGAGGAGAGTATTTACTTGGAGTGCGGCGCAAGTTCGGCAAACATCTGCTTATTCAGGATACGAGCAACCAGGGAACTCAAAATAAGCAGAAAGGTTTCCTGGAATTTTAAAAGGAGAGTTGATGCTCTTAACCACAAGATGCTCAAGCCTTGTAAGATCTTCGGGTGCTCTCTGACTCAGATTTTTTTCCCTTATAGAGTCTTAGAATAAAGTAGGTTCCAGCTTTCTGAAAATTACCTAGAAGAGTATGTTCTCCGGACGGTTTCCAGTTCAGGTGGATAATCTGTCCACTGAATACTCCCCTTCTCAATGATTCCAGGGCATGAGGGCGGGGCGGGGGTTTAAGTTAAGAAGGCAGCCTTACAGTTTAAAGGAGTGACCCTGGCGTCTAGAAAACCAGGTGCGAACCCTGGTTCTTCACCTACCAGAGGTCGGAGAACTTGGGCAAGCCTCTCAAAGCCTCGGCTTCCCAATCTGTGTAATGGGAAAAACATTTCATCTTCACGAAGTGGCTGTGAGAGTGAGGTAAGAAAGGTTTTGTCTGAGTGCTTTGGGGGTCAGGGAGAAGCATTCGAACGCAAGAAACAATTACTGTCACTTATAACAACACACTCTCAGGTTTGAGTTCTTCTCTCATGTTCTCTCCCCTCCTTCTCCTTCCCTGCCTCTTTCCCTGCCAGGGAGCATCATAATATTCGTGCTAACTATTACTGGAAATTACACCTCTCCATTAGTTCTTCTTAAACAATAAATTTCACCCGAATCCATTGAGATATTTTAGGCAATATGCCTACTTTAAAGGTGTTGTTAATTACAATTTTATTTCAAGATGTTGGTCTGAGGGGGGGAAAAAGCTAGACCTTAGCCATTCGGTGAAGCAGTCTGAGAGTAAGGTGGGCTTCCCTAGCCTTAGCCCACTCCTTTCAAACAGTCAACAAAAGCAGAGAGAGAGGAAGTCAAACAACAATGAAATATCCAGCAAGTAAGCCAAAGCCAAGATCTCTACTGTGCTTAGGAAAGCTATAAGAAGTTCAAAAGACAATGCCTTGCCCACAAACTCAGTATCTACCCAAACGGCAAGTTTACACTCTGCTCGGCCTCAGGGAATGAGAATGTTTTGAGACTTCTTCTTATTACCCCTTAGTGCTCAGAGAATGGGCATCAGATATAGATGATAGGTAGACAGACAGACAGATACATGGTGGGATAGATGCAGAGATGGATTCCATTCAGATGGATTCTCTCTCCTGGGCATGAGGGGACACAAGACAAAGGGATCAAAGAAAAGCATGAGTATGGCTGATTCAGAAAGAACCTCAAACTACTCCTGCCCCACGTTCTCATTTTTAAAAACTGAGGCAGTGAGACAGGAACCAATTCACCCCCGGTCACAAAGCCACCAGTGCAATGGTGATCGGTGCTAGCAAATGGGCAATAAGTACCTCCCGTGTGCCAGGTTTTGCACACAGCTCTCTACGTGTCACAGCGCATTTAATCCTTCCAGAACAATCAGAATGCGGGTCTTACGGGTAAGGAGACTAAGGCTCAGACAGGTGAAGCAGCACCCAAGATCACTCGGCTGGTAAGAGGCAAAGACAGGACGGGAACGTGAAAGGTACCCCGGCTAAATGGAACCAAAACCCCTCATCTCTAATAGAGTACAAGGTCTCTGTACATTTGAACTTGAAATTTTAATTTAAAATGGTACTTACATTCCAGTGGTTAATTGGAAAGTTCCCTTTTTTTCTAAATGAACATATGGAAAAATAATTATCTCCCCAAATCGCGCATTCCCTTTTCTCGAGTGAAGTCTGCTGTCCGCGCTGAGACTAGTTCGGCTGGGGCTGGGCTGCCCCATAAATAAGTCATGCCCGGGCTGAGTCAGTGTGCCTGTCATTGTATATATAACAGAAGAGACAGTGTCAGGGACCAGTCAACGCTCACTTCCATGAGCACATGTTTCCAAATTGCCCTTGACAGGTTACGAGCAGAGCGTTTCAAAGGGATGCATTAAATACCAGCACAAGTGCCGTGAGAGGCTGGCACTCTGATTTCCTCCAATGCCATTTGGTTTTGCCTTTGCTTCCGTAAGGAAGGAAGTCCACAGCGACTCCTGGGGCAAGCCGGTCTGGCTCCAGGCTTACTCTCCTTCCTCTGAATACTAGCAGAACAGAACGACGAGTTGATGAGGTACATGGTCTCCGAGGCCAAGAGAGGCGGGTTCAAATCCTGACTCTACCGTTTACCAGCCCTAGGCAACCTCCTTAGCCATGCAGTTCTTCAAATATGAAATAGGGATACTAACGCTCTCCTCCAGAGGTTGCGGCGGGGATTAAATAAGTATGTTGATAATAGCTCAGTTTATTCACTAGTCATTATATTCTAGACTCTTCATAAAGCACCGAACATGCATGTATTACTCCTGTAATTTTCACAGAGAAATAGGTGGTATTATTACCCCCATGTCACAGAGAGGAAACTGAGCCACAGAGAGGTTATATGACGAGCCAGCTGTCTCCTGGCAGCCTGTGCTCTGGGTAGCCTGGTTCCAGGCTAAGATCCCTGATCGAACACACTGTTAGTAGCACAGGAAGTGGTCAATAGATTTTGGTTCTCTTTTGTCATTACACAGCCTTCTACTTGCTCACCTATTCAGAAAGGACAATCCTCAGTGTCTTGGGGAAAGAACAGCAGAATTACCATTTATGGACCCTCAGGTTCATGCCCGATGCTTTGCTTATATTCTCTTATTGAATCTTCAGAATAATACTGCATGCTAGGTCCTACTGTCTCCTGTTGAATATATGGAGAAGCTGGGGCTCTAACCCTTGTCCCTATTTGCCAAGGGACTCCCGCAAGGGAAAGAGGGGCACCGAGATAGAAGTCCAAGTCTATTTCACGCTGAAGTCCACACCACACTGACAAACTGGGCAAGCCTTCCTAACATACACCATCTAAATCAACCAGATCCTTTCCGCCACCCCTGCTTCATTGTTCCTGTAATGCCGAGCTTCCAAACTGCACTGTGCATACAAATCATCCAGAGATCTTGTTAAACGCAGACTCTGATTCAGGAGGTCTGAGGTGGAAACGGAGATGTTGCATTCCTCGTAAGCACCCAGACGATGCTGCTGTTGCTGCAGTGTGGACAACACTTTGAATAACAAGGATCTCAGAGAGTCCTTCAGCCCCTCCATCTTTTCTCGCTATTTGCCAACAGAGACCCAAGAGGATTCTAAGGTTATAGAATTGAGAATGGGAATTAGTTCCAACTTCTTTAGCTCAATGGAGTCAGATTTTCCAAACCACCTCCGCCTCCCACCAATGTCACCTTACCACCGACATAACCATCATTGGTGGACGTAACTCGTGCACAAGCACAAACACACACCCTCTCGACCTCTCAAATTTTATGTCTTTTTGTCATATGGTTATTGCATACATTTTATATGAAATCTTTCCAGTAGCAAATGAAAACTCAAATTGTTACTAGGCATATTTAACACCAAAAGGAGAATTCCGCCATATGCAAAATGCAGCAGTTTCAGCAACTTACAAGTGAATAATGACTTAAGAAATGATAATTAGACTGATGACATTTGGTTGTACATGGTTAAGTCTTTCGAAAAAAAAAAAAAAATGCCTTTCCCACTCTCAAATTTAAACCTCAAAGTATTTAAGGGGTTCTTCATAAAGTGGCCCTCTCTAGCTAGCCCATGATTTCATTGCTATTGTCCTTCCCGTCCAGCCTCATCTCTCTATGCATTCCCCAAAACCTTCTCTGCCCAGCTGTGCTGCTCTTTCAGCTCCTTGATGGCCATGATCATTCTTACTTCAGGGCCTGACTGTACTCTTCTCTCTACATGGGGATTCTCTTCTCCCATATGTAATTTTCTGGAGATCTCTCTGTCCCCAGGCCCAGAGTTTCCTTCCATAGGGCAGGGTTTATGGTCAGGACATACTCACTGACCCTGTTCACCATTCCAAGAGGCTGACTTTATATCCCAGTCTCTCCAGGTGGGTCATCACTTTTTGGTGATCCAGAAAAAAAGTTAAAAAAGCAATCAAGGTGAAAGAATGTCACAATGGCTAGTAACACAGGCCAGCTTCCAAAAGCCACTAGAATGACCTCCATTATCACTCCGTCAAGGATTTCCTCCATGAATCAATGCTAAAAGATTGGACAAGTGAAGCAGTGTGAATTCGCAAACATTCTATTTACATATGCTGGTTACAACAACACTAATAGAAGAAGGCACTACCACCAAGAAGTTCCTGCATATAAAACTCAATGCATTCTCTTTTGGTCACAGATTCAAACTTTCCAATGATCTCCATTACTTTCCTCTAAGAAAACTTCTCCTGGACTTCCTTCCAGTGATTTTCTTTTCTTGTGACTGTGCAAATATCAAAACCACAACATCTCTTCTCACCATGCTTGGGTCTCCAACTATCTCTCTGGCAAAGACTTCGTCTTATGAGCAGGTTATGACTGCCTACATCTACTGTTTCAATACTATTTATAAGAACAAAACAAAATAAACAAAATATTCCCTACCACATAGAATCTCTTCCAGTTGTCACTTACTCCCTGAAAATAATAATTATAAGTAAATACTTAATATGTGCCAGGCATGATCCTGGCATTTTACATATACTAATTCACTAAACTTCAAAATAATTCTAGTGGTAAGTAGTATTATTATCTCTCCTATTGTGCAGATGAAGAAACTGAGACACAAAGAGGTAAAGTGATTTTCCCAGGGTCATACAGATGGTAAGTCTGAATTTGAACTTGAACTCAGGCTGTCTGGATCCCATACTCTTAAACCACTATACATTGCTACTCTTGTTTACAGGATACCTATCTACACAGATTACTTAACCTAATAATCTCTCATTTTAATTCATTTAACTCCTGATCAGCACATTCCGTGCATATAATTTCAAATTGCCATGGAAATTCAAAGAACAGTGTCCTATGAGAAAGAGAAAGACTGGGGATCTAATTTTGATCAGGGGAGTAAAGGAAGTGCTCTCTGAAGAATGAAACTTGAATGGGGACCTGAAAGATGAGGAGGGGCCAAGCACATGAGACCTCAGGTAGAAAAATGTTCTAAGACACAAGACTAGCTTAGCCAAACCCTAAAGGCAGGAAAGTAACTGGCAGTAAAGAAGCGACCTAAAAAGTTGGTGGTTAAAACTGGTAAGAGCAAAGTGGAGGGTGTGCGGGCAACCAGTTCAAGGGATATGCAGTAAATATGGATGAAGAAGCAGTAACCAGAGAGAAACGGAGTCAGAAACTACTTTTGTTTGGGGAAGGAATGGCTAAGACAATAAGTCGTTTGAATGTGTAAGGGGTGACAGCACAGGGAAGAAGAGACTTAGATACACAACACAGATGGAAATGGTATTTTATTAAAAGATCCCCGGTGACCCCAATGGTATCAGAGGTGAAATGAGTACCACCTGATGTGACCCCTGAGGGACACTCAGCAGAATGAAAGAATTCCAGGATGACAGGGAGGGCAGACAAATGGAATGAAAAGGGAATAAAGGAAATCAGGGGATCCCTCACTCTTAACGGCACACCCATCATTTTTCTCTCTAGACCTTCTCCCGCCTTTTCCTTCCCTCACTCACAATGGAAGTTCACAGGATGACAGAATCGCAGTAACAAAGCTGCTCATCAGACAGTGAGGGAACTAAGGATGGGAGTGGGTGACTCACACAGCCAGATGGCTCCATGGTTTGCTCCCCCCTTCTGTCCTACAGAACCACACATACGAAACCCTGAAGTTGTGCTAGGCAGGGTGATACCCAAAAGTCAGCCATGGAGCCTCAACCCACATGGATCCCTTAATGGGACTTGTTTGACCAACCTCATAAAGCTACAGAATAAGGCTCCTCTTTCTTTTGTACTAGAAGTGTCAAGAGCCTCTCCAGCCATTTATTTGATGGAGAGGTTGCTAAATGTTACGGCGAACAGCCCCATCAATCTGGGTAATAGCTGAGTGTTCGTGTCTGCTGAAACCCTAAGACCTCACCAACCTGCAAGGAAAGGTTTTCCTGACCTCCAGAGCGTGTTCTGTGTGATTATGAGGAACAGGAAGGTCATGTGCTGCAACGGACCCTGCCCTGGAGGTAAGGGGTGTTCTACCTGAGCCGTGATCCTGCCGCTGACTTGCGTGGCCTTGAGCAAATCGCTTGATCTTTCTAGGGAAACTTCTACTAGAAGGGAAAGGGGGTTAATACAAATAACCCCAAACATATGCACACAGACTTCAGAAGCAAGTGCATCCTTTCAGAATTGTGTGACACCAGTGAATTCCTTCAGCCCTCAAGCAGCTAGCTCTGGCTACCATAGTGCTTGCTGCTGAGTAACAACCACAAAATCCCAGTGGCGTGCAACAGTGAGAATGCACAGAGCTCATGCATCCGCAGTTCAGGTGATGGAGGTTCAGATGGGCTGGCTGGTTTAACCTGGGCTCGGCTGGAGTCGCTGGCTCTGTTCCGAGGGAGTCCCATCCTCTCATGATGACAGCGGGGATGTGAAAGGGCAGGCAGAACACGTGAGGCCTCCTAAAGCTCAGGCTTGGAACCGGCACACTGTTACTCTCATCTTATTCTATTGGCCCAAGCAGTCCACGTGGGCAAACCCAAGGTCAAGGGATGAGGAAACATACTCCATTCCCTTGGTGCCAGGAGCTACAAAGTCATGTGGGAGAGGACACAACAGAGAGAGGAGCCAGTGAGCTGGTCCACTTTTCAACCCAGTTTCCCCCTTGTGCCCCCATGACACTGTGCCACACCTGGAAAGAGCCCCCATCCACCTATCTAAACCCGACCTATTCTACAAGTCCCAGACCAACAGCCCCCCTCCTCCACCGCATGGAGCCCCGCAGCTGACCAGAGCCGTTCCAATTCTCTGGACCTATGGAATGTGTCTCTTTCAGCACCCCCGAGGCTGGAGTTCAAACAACGGGGGCTGGGTGACGGATTAGGATCTCCATGAAGGGGATGTGGTGCTGGTGCTTAGCTTTCCCAAGACGAGAAGGAAGTGCTGAGTATCTCTGATAGAACTGCCTGACCTAAAACCCTGGGAGCTGAATGGTGGGACTCCCTTTCAGGGGTCACGATGGGAACCAATCTGAGGCCCACCAGTAGATAGCGCTGTTCTTTGGTGCACTGGCCCCACAGCAGCCCTGCCTGGGCACCAACAGCCCACAGTGCCCCCTTTAGCTGGTGTCAAACCTTCATTCACCTGGGAGCCCAGGCCTGGTGGGGCTCAGGAGCAGATATCATCGGGTCCCATTAGAGGATTCTGAACCTCTCCTGTCAGCCACAATACCCAAAACTTCCTTGTTGAAGAATGCATCCCCCTATAAAATCAATCAGGGCACAGACAAGTGTGGGTTGCAGACCCACACACCCAGACCTCAATTTAGATTTATTCAATCCACCCCCAACTCTAAATGTAATTTTTTAAAGTCAGAAAATTAGGTAGAAGACACAAAAGTAGGAAAAAACAAGATGAAGCCACAAGCAGGACGAACACTCAGCATTAATTATATTGCATCCCTGCTAATACCCAGCTTTCGAGGAGCTAGGAGGAGAATAAAATGCGCGGATGGCCCCAGTTCAGCTTCTGCCACAGAGATCAATGGCTCCTTTCTCCCATCTTTGGATCTTCCTTATCAGGCTCCTGGATTTTCAAGGTCTCACTCACCTCTGGCTACAAGATCAGGCCTGCTGGGTCTCAAAAAAAATACAGTCTGGCCCCCAGAGAGATTCCCTCTCATTCCCCAGGGCCACTCTCTCAAAGTCCTGTTCTGCCACTTTCTTCAACATCAGAGGCAGCCCAGCCCGCTGCACACCAGGCCATGGACTCTTACCTCATCTCCCTCCTAAGTGCCCAGGGACCATTGTGCACACACCTCTCGGCAGCGGCTGCAGCAGACACCATAAACCTGTGAGCAGGATTCATTAGCTCCATAATGGGGCCTGGCGCTCACCCTGCCCGGCGCTCCACCTCCTCGGGGTAACTGCGGGCTCCGGCAGAGAAAAGAAAGGGAGAGTCCAGCAGCCGCTGATGCCCCACGGTGGCTCCTGGGGCCACCTGGAGCACATCAAAGTGGGCTCCTGACCCTGCAGGCACGTACCAGAGCCCAGTAGACGCACTTCTGGCCTGGCCGTGCTGCCTCTGCTCAGAGTGCAATTTAGGACATTTCTTTCCACGCCGTTCTAGCAAGTGGGGACCTAGAGAGATTTGCTAATTGGCATCGCAAGTCCTAGCATGCCCTGATCCCCACAGAGCACCTTGTTACTCTAATTGTTTGGAGACCCATTTTCATATCCCAAGACGAGGGGCCAGAGACTCTGTAATAACCTGAAGGCAAAAGATTCTAAACGTTCTCACTGCCACTGCTCTGGACAGAATGCGGTTTGCCATTTCAGCTGTGGCAGGCCAGGACAATTCTAGGGACACCTGTGATCTAGGAAGTTCCTTCCAGTGGGTCAGGGTCCACAGGAAGAAGGGATCCATCAGGGTTACTCCAAAGGGGGATGAGCTGGCATGGGAGGTCATGGGCATGGGGGGATGTGGGGGGGGGGTGGGAGGGGTTTAAACTGACCCCCTCGGTCAGGCCACAAACCTGGCCATTACCAATGGTTCTTCTTCCTCTCCCCATGACCAACTCAGCAATCCGCAACATTACCTGCTAACTTGCTCTAGAATCTGTCCCATCCTCCCCATTTCCACTAACCGAAGCTCAGTTCCTTACCTAGACCATTCTCTCCACTCGCACCCCCGTCTGAGTCCCCAGCCCGCTAACCCAGGAAGCAGCAAACTACAGCTCATGGACCAAGTCCAGCCAGCCAACAGTTTCTGTAAAGCTAGTTCACTGGCACACAGCCACGCCCATTTTCTTACACATCGTATCTGTTTTTATGCTACATCAGAGTTGAATAGTTGCAAGACAGCAGGTAGCACACAGAGTGAAAAACATCTACTATGTGGCCCTTTAAGAAAAAGTCTGCTGAGCTCTGCTCTCAGCCACCACCACGGGCATGAATTCAAGTCACTTGTCTCACTCAATATTCACCAACTGCTCCCCCCTGCCAAATGGGAAAAATTTAAATTCCTTGGCATACATGCATGTAACATTCTTTATGAATCTTTACCTAGTTCCAGGGTTACAAATTGGCAGCCCATGGGTTTCATCTAGCTGCTGTATGTCTTCTGTGGCCCACAGAGTCAAAGTATTAAATTAATTCCCAACTCTTACAAATCACAAGATTATACATCAAAGTTCATATTTCTGGTTTATTTTGGAAAACACAGAACTCTGGCAACACGTGGCCCCTGTTCCCACACAGCATCCACCAGCCAGAGTCAACCTGCATCTGCCCGCTGTAGGTGATGCCTGTGCTCTCCAGTCCGCCGCAGACCTCACCACTCTCTAGTATCCTACACCAGGCCTGCTTCTGTCGTGGAGGCCGATGAGTCTGACACCCCACGCTCTTCCTTCTCTTTTTACCAGTCAACCTTGGCAGTTCTCTCCCTGGAACGATTTACTATAGTTACACCCAAAGACTCAGAGTCCCCAGAGAAACCATGCCCTCTCCCACCTCCACGCTGGTGCACACACTGTGCCCCTGTTAGTTGGCTAGGGCTGCCATAACTAAGTACCGCAAACTGGGTGGTTTCAACAACTGAAATGTATTTTCTCACAGTTCTGGGAGCTGGAGGTCCCAGACGAAGGTGAGAGCAGACTGGTTCCTTCTCAGGCCTCTCTCCTGGGCTGATAGCTGGCCTTCCTCTCTCTGCATCTTCATATGGTCTTCCTCTGAGCACGTCTGTGTCCTCACCTCCTCCTCGTACAAGGAAACCAGTCATACTGGAGTAGGGCCTACCCTAATGATCTCATTGAACCTTAAGTACCTTTTCCAGGACCCTACCTCCAAATAGAGTCACATTCTGAGGTACTGGAGGTTAGGACTTCAACATATGAATTGGGGTGGGGGACACCACTGAGCCCATACACTTCTCTTCCAAGAATGCCCTCACCTACTTTAATCATCTGACAAATACTCTTTCTTTAAGAGGCAGATCAGACACCCCTTCCGTGGTGAGGTCTCCTCAGAAATCTGCTACAGGGCTTGCCTTCCATCTTCTATTTCTTTGCCACTTGGGTATACTCTCGCTAGAGAACTACCACTTTGCACTACAGTGATTTATATCTGCCCCCCCCCTTCTTTTCCCACTAAACTGTGAGCTTCTGGAAATAGTAACTACTTTTTTCACCTCTATTCATTCAATTAAGATCCACTGGGGACTCACATGTTCCAGGCACTGTTGATGCCACTGATGATTTGACAGTGAACAAGATGGACTAGTTTCCTGCCTGCAGAGAGTCTACACTCGAGCGAGGGAAAAGGATAATAAATAAGAAACTAAACAAAAGAGGTCAATTGCACAGAACCATGTTTAACCCCTTGGGGACGTTCAAAAGACCCTGAATGAATGCTGTAAGGGAAACGCATGCAAGATGGGTCTAGATATCTTAGGACATTTGCAGACTTGGATTTCTGTACTGTTTTGACTTTGAGTTGCTGAGGCAGTTATGTAGAATGTCAGCCAGCCTCCTCTTGTCCTGAAAGCTTGTGTCACTAGCTTGGGTCCCTGTCCCCCTATGTCCTTCCTTAAGTCATGGGACGCAACACCACGCCTAGGAAGAGATGTAAGGACCAACACAAAGCCAACCAATGACTCCCACTGCCCCAGCCTCAAAAGTCCCCAAGGTTAAGGTCTGGTTGCCAATGGCCAGACCCAGAGATGGGCAACATTTTCCTGCGTGCAACTTCCAGGTAAATTTGTGGAGGGAAAATGAGGGCAGTGCAAAGGACTAGGCATAAGAGGGCCACCCTCTATGAAAATGATGTCCATTTCAGGAGCATCACAGTTTATAACCACCTATAAGGAAGTAATGGGTGATTTCTAGAAGTTCTCCACTAATACATGAGAAATGGTACCAACCACACCATAACCCTCACTCTGCTGAAAGCACAAAGCCAGTGGGAGCGCAGCATGGCCACTCGTCACATCCACTCCCTTCCTGTTTCCCATAATTCTTAAAAAGTGCTATTTGTGTATCACTGAACTAAAAAAAACAATGCCTACTAAAGGAATTTTTCAGTGCATTACAAAACTCACCTACGGAACTCTGTGGCTCTCATATTCATTCATGCATATAAAATTCAGAAATCATTTTTGTCACATAAAAATTTATCTTAAACTTATGGGTTAAATTAAATTATACATTAGCAGAAAGTGGCTTACAAATCCTAGGTACCCCATTCTAGAGCACATCTAGTGGTCTTTTACCACATTTAATGTACTTTATAAATATATTCCAATATGGCCTGCATGTCAATTATCTATTTCTGGATGGTTTATATCATAGGTGACCACTCTCGATGGTTATATATGATTATATTTAAATGATTATATTTTCTATGTAACTATTGCTGGTAAAGCAAAGGTAAGGTTCACCAAACTACCAAATTCTTCTTATTTCTAATAGATTTTAGTTCATTCCCTGAGATTTTCTATGTAGATAGTCCCATCATTTTAAGTATTGATTATTTTGCCATGTTCTTTCCAATATATATCCTTAGTTCATTTTCTTCTATAATTGCATTGGTGAGCAATCCCAGGGCATGTGTAAATAATGAGAGAAAGAGTAGTTTGTTCCTACATTCAGTGGAAATGTCATTAGGATTGCCCCACATTGACAGGCATAATATTGGCTAGCTGTTGGTTTGGTATAGATTTCTTTTTTTGGTTAATAAAAAATGCACTTTCGGATTCCAGTCATCCTATTATCAGTAACAGATGTGAGATTTTATCAAATATCTTTAAGGATCTACCATGATGATCTCAAGATTTAGAGAATACTTTTTTCCTACACTACACATTTCTATAATCCTTTATTTTCCCATGTCACAGGGCCAATAGTCGAATTACTAGATCAAAGATATAAACGTTTGAAAGTTCTTCATACATTTTGTCAAATTGTATCCCCACAGGATTGGGCCAAATGACACTCCTCACCCGCCCCTACCCCGCAGAGGATGAAAATGGACTCTGCCCAGCATTGTGCTTTAACAACCGAAATCTCTGTCAACTGGTAAGACTATCGAATGTTGGCTATAAAATATACAAGATATACCGCCTCTGTCCCACTCTCTTACTGCAACTCTTAAAAAATAATTGTTGGTCCTCAGGTTTATGGTACCTGCTGACATTTCATAAAGATTTTAATACAATTCCTCTGGAAGAGCCCTTAAGGAATATCTAGCACAATGATTGAGAAACATTTTGAGGTCACAGAACTATAATAATCTGAAAAAGTTATACATGCTTTTACCAGAAAAAATGTGCACACGTGGATTTTTTTTCAGAAATTTTCAAATATCTGCAGCTTTCCTGAAGCTCATCGTGGGCGTGTCACAGACCCACAGTGGAGAAGTCTGACCTAGTCCAACACTTCTATTCTATAGATGGGGACAAATGAGGCCAGCATCCTGCTTTGGTTACAAATTGAAATGAAACCATCTTTTGATTTGTTTTAAAGGCCTTTTCCAAAAATATCTGAAAAGAAAAGCTTGTATTAGGTTTCTGCTTTAAAAAGATGTTTTTATTTTGAAAAAGTAAAACATTTTGAGGAACAGCAGCCTTACTGAACTTGCTGTGAAGCTTCCCAAGATAAATACTTTAAGGGAGCCCATATCCATTCTCATGGGGTAAATGGGAACATGTGTCCAAGCAGGTTTGAGAAGATCCAGAGTCTGGTCCCAGCACGCCAGAAAGTTAAAGATCTACACTGGAATAACTCATAAACCCTGTGAGCCTCATCTATCACATGTGTAAAATAGGGTAATAATAAGGTTGTAGGCTGTGGAGGGCTGTGTATGTGTGCCGTGTATGAGTGTGTATTGTGGGTGATGGCAGGTTGTGAGTAGTATGTGTGTTGCAGATTTTATGTACCTATGTGTGTGTGTGTTTTATGTGGGGGGTGGTATGTTATGTGGAGGGAGTTGTGGGTTGTGTGTGTATGGGGACTGTAGGGTGTGGGAGTGTGTGTGGGGGTGTGGGGGTGTGTGGGGTGTGTGTTGTGTGTGTGTGTTGTGTGTGTGTGTGTGTGTGTGTGTGTGTGTGTAGATAAGGCTAAAGGGGTAGGCTGGACCAGACTGTGGATGGTGTGATAGATGTTGCTGGTGCCCCAATGGCATCCCTTCTTCAGTGCAAGACAGCTGGCCTCCAAATGCCGGCACCAGTGTGGATTTGCCTGAAGGGCTTCTCTGGGTCTGGGTCCCACTTGGCCCCACCTCAGCAGGCCAGAAGGGCCAGTGAATTCATCTCTCAATCCCCGGTGGCCCCTAATCAATGACTGACAAGGGTTAGAAGATAAATACCCCAGCTCTCCGAAGTTCAAGTTCTGCGCCCTTCCCTGGAGCTGCCCAATGGTGATAACATGCTTGAAAGTGATCTCCTATTACTTACTTTCTTTTCCCTGTTGTACTTCATACCCCCATCTGGATGTTTCCTGAGATTCTTCCCAAATAAATGACCCATTCTCACATCTATTATCTCAATGGTCCACTTCTGGGCACACCCACACTAAGACAGCTTTATAAGCCATCCTGAACTTGCCCCTGAGGGCAATGGACAGCCATGAGGGTTATCAGTGGGGGCATCACACAATCTGTTATGTGTTTAAAGAATTAAGTGAATAAGCCTAAGAGTCCAGCAACTTTGTGTAGCCCACAGCTCATACCCCAAGGGAGTTGTCTAGGTTGTTGATGTGCAAAGCCTCCAAATCAAGGAAGGGTATTTGCCCACCTGCCAGGCACGGTGATCCCATTCTCCTGGTAGCAGGCAAGGCAAGAGTCAGGTACAAGCAACCTGCTTTACAACCCTACTCACACCGGGATGCTTTCCTAGAAATACCTTCAAAAGCATTGTGTCCAAACCAGTCAAGAGAAAGATCCTGGGCCAACTTAAAACCTGTCGGGCAGAGCTGCCATTCCTGGTGGACACTGTCATTTCCACTCAGCCCCCACTTGGAAACGGGAGGCCGAAGCCACCTTCGTCCCTGGGACAGGAGCCAGGGGCCTGGTTTCTTTGCAAGTCAGGCAGCTGCCGGTGAACTTGCTTTAAAGGCGGAAATCTGGGCCACTAGAAGCTTCCGGTCCTGCCCGTGGGGCTCTCTAGGAAGTGCCATGGCCATCAGGTGGGTGAAGCCCACGGAGACTGCCACTCTCTCAGTGCAATGGACAGCAGCCTTCTCGGCTGAGGCACCTGTGAAATTCTTTCCTGTCATCCTCGCCCGTCAGAGCGAATGAGAGAGGGCAGAGCCCTGGCCTCTGGAGGGCTGGAGGAGCGCATCAGAGTGGCATGTGCACACGTGAAAGAAAGAAAACTAAAGGAGGAGACGAGGCGCCTCTAAGCTGACAGGACGGCCAGGACCCTCCCTCTGTGCTATGATGGGGCTGTCCATCCCTCTCACTGCTTCCTGGAGACCTGGGAGCCCTGGTAAAGCCGCAGTAACAGTGCAAAGCACAAAAGAGACTCACGCCAAGCCCCAATATCCCTCCTGTAGCATAGTCATAAACAAACTACTTAACCCTCCATGCCTCAGTGTCCTCCCTTATAAAATGAGGCTAATCATACTTATTTCAGTGTTGCTGAGAGGCTTACATGAGACCCAGTGTGTGGGAACTCCGAACAGGATACCTAACACTTACTGTTAAATTTTCCTTTCCTTAACCATTAGAAAAAGTAACGCTTTTGCAATAATTTCCATATGCCAGGCACTGTTGAAAAGACACCTTTCCACAACTTGTGAAGCAGATCCTACAACTCATCCCATTTTATAGCGTAGCAAACGGAGTCAGGGAGGTCCTGTGACTATCAGGAGTCCTGGCACGTCCTGCAGGGGCACCAGAGTGGGAACACAGTGGCCCTAGCCCCGGAGCCCAAGTTCTCCCCCGTTCCATTTGCTCCCCCACTTACAAGAAAAACAGGAAGCCCACCTGTCCCAGGAAGAATGCTTATGTATCATCAGGCATCAATCGTGTTCATCACTTGTTCACGCTAAGTTTCAAGACAACAGGTGCATTCGCTGGTGGGGTGGATGCTGTAAGTCTGGCTTCAAAACCAAACAAGCCAAAGTAAGGCTGCCGTGCAGCAGTGGTTCACAAGGCGTGACCCACAGACCGGCCGCATCAACATCACCTGGGCATGTGTCAGAAACGCAAATTCTCGGGCCCCCGCCCGGACCTACTGAATCAGAAACTCTGGGGGTGGGGCCCAGCCGCCTCTGAGCAAGCTCTCCAGGCGGTATCCAGGAACACTCAAGTCTGAACACCACCGCTGGAGAAGAATGTATGTTTTCCTTCTGCAATAACTCCTAACCATGAAGAATGAATGAATGAATGAACAAACGAATGAACTGTAACACTGTTCTTCCAGCTGAGGTTGTTAAGAAATATGAGCAGTGGACACGTAATGTCTATTGAGGACAAATTCATTTATTCATTCTTCATTCATTCTTCATTCATTCTTCATTCAATATCCATTTTTGAGCACTGACCGTGGGTGATGGCAGCATATAGCTAAAAAGACAAATGCACCAGGTTCCTACCTATACAATCGAACAATCTAGTAGGGGAAGCAGTCGTGTAACACATAATTACACAATTATTAAGTTGTGCTTTAGGTAAAGAATATGAAAGAGAAAAGGAAGAAGTCAGGAATGCATAGAGGGGGTCGCAGATCTTATCTTGGAGGTCAGGGAAAACCTCTCCGGGAAAGTGACATTGTCAGGACAGGAAAGTGACAGTCAGGACACTGTCCGCTGAAGCAGGTTGGAGGAGGCAGCCAGCTGTGAGGATGAGCAGGACCAAGTACCCTGGCAGGGGAAGCAGCCTGTACCAATGCCCTGGGGTAGGAAGATCCTCCCTGGGCGGTCTTAAGGACCAGAGCCCTTTGAACCAGTTTTTTTTGCGAATCCCTCTGCTCAGGGTTCTCACACTGTGTGACAGGGCAAAGCCAGAATGTACATGCACACACAGCGCCCCGTGGGGTTCCAGCTTCTCTCAGGAGACTGTATTCCCACCCACAGCAACAGACAGAAGTTTGGCTTGCTTGCTGCATCCCTAAGCTGGCAGGTGGCAGTTCCGAGATCCCGTTTCACTGATGGGCAAATCGTGCATGAAGCCAGGAGCTCCCCCCAGGCAGGGGCCACCTGGGGCTGCCTAGATCCGGCTCCTGGTCATCACTTTTGCTCTAAACTTCCTCTAGCTTTCTAAGAGTGCAGCCAGCTTTCTTTCTTCCAAGCTTGGCTACATTTCTTTTTTCTTGTTATATCTTACCCAGAATTGCTCCATAATTAAAGAGAAGCAATAAGAGTGAATTTGCAACCTCAGCTCACGGCACCACATTTACTTTTAAAATCCCCCACAACTACGTTAGGTGTCATTGCAATGGACTTCCCATTTGAACCTGAACCACCTAGGATTGTAATCCCTGCCTCAAGCTCCTATCTGCCAAACTGCATGAGCTCCCTGACTTGCTTGCCAATATTCCCAGCAACTACCACAGCCTATGGCATAAAACAGTGACCGGTAAATACTTCTGAGTGGATAAATTAAGTTCATTGCTAACCTTCACACAATCCTACAAGGTGGAGAGAACACTGTTCCTCTTTGAAAGGTAAGGGAACGGAAGCTCCGAGGGTCAGGTAACTCACCAGAAATCCATCAGAGAGCAAGCTGCAGATCTTAAGAGTCAAAATCAGGGCTGGGAGATCCCAAAGGCCTCTCTCCATCCACCACACTGCCTCTCCCACAGCCCTGAAACGCCAGATGGGCTAGGCTTGGAGGTGAGGGCAACTGGGTGGAAAATAGGGCTGCTTCTTTCTGCGGGCAGGGAAGACAGTGTAGTGTGATTGGAGATGAAGGGTGTGAGCCCTGGGGCTAGGGGGAGTAACTGGGTGGCTGACAGAATGAGAGGAAGGCAGACATCCCCGCACTGTCACACACAGAAGACAAGCTGTCATCCCAGAAGTAATAAAGTTTAATCCTTCATAAAGATACCACCAGCTCTGCCCTGGAATGTAAGGAGCTGCAAGATCTTCCCATGAAAAGCCAGCTCAGACTGGTGTGCCTGCCTTCGGGGTTGATCCCCAGAATCAATGCTCCAGAGCTTGCCAAGAGGGCCTCATAGGGACCAAAGTGTCACTAAGGAAATCACAAGAAGGGAGGCCGACAGTGCTCTGTGACTCTCCATCCACGAGATCCACCCTTACTTTGCGAGACATTCAGAATTCTAAACCCCTGGCAGATCTGAAATAGTGGTTATCACCTCATCACCATGCAAGCCTAGCAAAGAAAAGCTGAGTACAAATTGTATTTCGCAGAGATTGCAACCTTGCTTAAAATGCAAAATAAAAATATGTGCAACATGAAGAAGACAAAACATGAAGAAGAGCAGTAGTGTGAAAAGCTGCAGGAGTAGGACTCAAATTGGGGTTTTTCCCCTCATTTTGTATATTGTCATGAATGAACCTACCTCCTTGGAATAAAACAAAACTGCACGATAAAGGAATATAATGGTGCTTACTGAGTGCTTGTTACCTGGCTATTTTGTCCCATTTTACATAACCCAAGGAAGTGCATATTATTAGCCTTGTTTTACAGGGAGGGCAGTAACCTCTGATGGGCTGAATGACCTGACCATGTTGTAGCTGGTAAGTGCAAAGCCATGTTTTAAAAATAGATGTTGACCTACTCTAAAGCATACTTTCCAACCTTGGCTGCACGTTAGAATCATATAGGAAGCTTCTAAACATTTTGCTGTCCAGACCACACCCCAGACCAATTATATCTGAATCCCTCATGGACGCATGGGTGGCTCAGTCATGATCTCAGGGTCCTGGGACGGAGACCAACAGTCAGGCTCCTTACTCAGCAGGGAGTCTGCTTATCCCTCTGCCCCTGCCCACCATTCGTGCTCTCTCTCGCTCTCTCTCTCCCTCAAATAAATAAATAAAACCTTTAAAAACAAAATCTGAATCCCTCAGTAACATGAGCTTGGTGCCAGTGACAGCAAGCGTGTGGTCTTTAAAGACCAGCCCTGCAGTGGAGTTCCTGGCAAGCCCAACCTCCAGCCCTTGGAGACAGTCTTTGTGCACCTTCAAGGCCTTCAAGAAACTCCTTTCTGCTTAAACTAGCTCAAGTGCCGTCTGTCGCCTATAATCAGGAACAAGTAACTTAACCCCTCTGAGCCTTTTCAGGAAGAATAATTAGCAGTATTAGGAATTTAAGAGAGTTGTCCAGAACTTGGAGGTTCAGGCTAGACTACCTGCATTCAAATCCCAGCTCTGTCACTTACACTGTGGCTTTGGACAAGTTACAGCAGCTTTCGGAGCCTCAGTTTCCATGAAGTACAATGAAGACAGTATGTACTTTGCCCAGTGTCTTGAAAATCAAAAGGGAGAGTGTAAATGGTGCTTTGTACATGTAAAGCACTGTAAGTTTAGCTATTACTAAATAACTAAACTATTGTTGAGGTTGGCACTGAAAGCTCTTCCCTTCCATAGGACCACTACAACCCCAAGCTCCAGGAACACTAATCTCCTCTGTGCTTCTTAGACACCAGGCCATTCCCGCCACCATCCCTCTGCCCTGTGGCTCCTGCCTGGAATTGATGAGGGAGCAGAAGGCTAGCTGAGGACAACGCATAAGCTGACACCCTAAAATCTTCCCCCCGCCACACACACACTCCTAGGTGGGACATGTGTGACATTCTTCCAGGGATCTCCCAACTGTCTTCATGTTAATGCCTCGCTAGAGGGAAAAACAACCTTAACTTGACAATGGCAAGGCCTCCAGTATCTTGTATGTCCTCTTTAACATATGAAAATCCTTTTGAAATCTCCCAGTTCCTTACTTACCCCAACCCCATAGTATATACTCAGGCACCCCCCACAACCCTGTGTGCAGCAGCTCTTTCTGCCCATGGGTCCTGTCCCCGTGCTTTCATAAAACCACTATTTTGCATCAAAGACGTCTCAAGAACTCTTTCTTGGTCACCGGCACCAGACCTCATTCCACTGAACCTGCCCTATATTCCAAAACCCCATCAGAATGACCGCCCTTTTCACTCCCACTATCCAAATCTTTCAAAACCTAACTTCTCTCCCTTCTTCATGAAATCCATGCTGCTATTTCTCTGAACCTATGTAGCATCTGGCAACTCCTACTGCATAATTTAGTACTCAATTATGCATTGCTGTGATAATCTCAGTATTCCATCCTAGATAAGTCCTGTCTCAACGGCTACACTGTAGACTTCTCGAGGGCAGCTCCCTTGTCTCATATATGTCTTGGTCAACCCCACCGGGCTGAACACTTAGGAGGAAAGAAAAGAAAAATGTGTCATATTGAATTGAGCACTTCAACAGATGCCAAATCAATGTCTCAGGTCACAGGAGCGGGGAGAAGGTCAGCGAGGAAGCCAGGAGTGGGTCTCCAGGCAGCCCTGAATTCCACCCACCGGAATGACTAGGAGGCTGTTTGGTAATTTGCATACAGATGACATTCTACAAAATGCAGGTGCCTGCTTTTTCACCACAGAGGCCAATTAAATGCTTTACATTTTAAAAGCAGACTCTTTAAGAAATGCCTGTGAGAACAATTAAGAGCACAAAACACAGTAAATGAAACTGGAAGTTATCAAAAGCTATTGAAAGAAGTTGGGAGAAAAATGGCCAGTGGCCAGATGGGAAGAAACCGAGTCCAGTGGATCAGGTGAGACTGTGAAAGCCAGGAGTCACTGGTCAGGGGCCCCGCAGAGCCTCGCACGGGCCAACTGTAACACAGAGATAATAATAGTGCTAGCCTCCTATGGTAGTTGTTAAGACTGAATGTATTAATATATGTAAAGTAATTAAAACAGTGCCTGGCACTTGAGTGCTCAGTAACTGTTGGTTGCAATGATTATGATGATTATTAATATAGTAATATATATGTTCCAAAATAGCAGGGACCTTTTCCGCCTCGTTTTCTTAGCACCCCAGCACTTCCAGAACACAGGAGGAAACTCAATAAATGTTTGTTGAGTGATCGAATTAAATGGCAAGCTTAGCTGGTGACGAATTATGATTTGGAGCAGCCTACAGACCTGCTACCCAAGTGCCTTATTAGCACTCCCTCCTTCCCACAGCCAAGTCTCAGGAGCCCTTTTATCAGTGTCAACCCCAGTTCGATAGCCTCAGGGACCCCTCCTGGCTCATCCACTCACTCTCTCCTGGCCAGGGGTCCATCCCTTCCACAGATGATCTGGTTCCTGCATCTTATCCAGCCCCCTTTGGACTTGCTCATTCTGAGCCCTCCCCCAGCTCCAACCTGGGACTCTAGAATATTACAGGCCTGGGTTTAACTCCTGGCATTCAGTGTCCTGCTAACCAGTGTCCTTGGGCCATTTATTTCATGTGTCTGACCGCAGTCTCCTCACCTGAAAAGTGGAATACCGAAACCCACTGATGGATGTAAATGGCCATAATGTGCCCAGCACAGTGTCTGCACACAAAGAGGGGTGGCCCGATGTTAATTCCCTCCCAGTGTGCTACTTGTACAATTTGGTAGAATCACAAGAGCCCCATAAAAACAACTGGACGAACCATTTGGTCAGCAAGAGCCTGGTGATTGAAATCACGAGCATCAAGTCTGTTTCCAAAAGAAAGCAAAACTTTGTAATAAAACTGAGTTGTGGTAGGATGCTAGGAAAAGCTGTTTGCTGCAGCCTTAACGGGCAAGAGAGAGAGGGCACAGCCTCAGAGGGCAGGGGACAGGTTTATTAGTAGGATTAAAGCCAGGGGGAGCTGCTGGAGAGTCAGGGTGGCTTATCAGCATGAAATAGTGTGTACTCACAGATAAGATCACCCAGAGAGCAGCCAAGAGGCCACTTCAGAAATAAAAAATCGTAACAGGCTACTGGGAGAGCAAATACCAGTAGGCGCCCAGACCACTGGTCCATGATCTTCTATAAGGATGGCCACATCAGAAGCACCAAGGGAGGTTTTTCAAGTATAGAATCCAGATCCCTCCCCAAAGTTTCTAGTTAGGTCAGTGTAAGTGGTCTCTGGCAACCTATTCCCAATATTCAGAAGAATCAAAGGCGATGATGCTAAGGACACAGCCAAGTTTCTCAGACTAAGTTATAATATGAGGATTGTTTTATAATTAATTCAGTAGAAATCCAGATGCCTGGATTTATCCATTCATTTATTTAACAAATATTCATTATATGTTTTTGGTAAGAAAGAAAGAAGAGGAAAAGATGGTCAGGTCCCTCATCAAGCTTACCACTGACAAATGGAGATGCTGACCAAAGAGCCTGGCAATAGATCGATCATTCATTCACACAAAAATTAAGTCCCTACCCTGTACCAAGCTCTGTGCTAAAGAAGCAGGCCCTAAAAAAATGGGAAGTGACAAGAAACTTAAGAGAAAGTAGTATTTTAGATCTCAACCTATCCAAGGGAGACATCATTGCTTTCCTTCTCTTTCTCAGAATTATGTCCTATATTATTCTCTGAGAAGGGAAAGGAATATTTCCTAAAGTTCAGAGAAAAGATTACATTGCTAAGAACACAGTCTACAGGCTTAGGAGACAGGTTTACACAAATGAAATAGTGACAGTATGTGCTCAAAAGATACTAATGAGGTAAAAAAAAAAAAAGAGTGAAGAGAGTAAAAATGAAAAATATTAAGAGCAGCAGTAATAATATCTAACATATTAAACATTTACTACGTGCCAAGCATTGATCTCAGTGCTGAACAGACCTAAATAAAAACACACAGCCCTTTCATTTGCTACTGGAGCCAGCAGCAAAGACAGTAATTCTTTGGAGAGGTAATTCCGCAATGGCATCAGTGGTCTTAAAAAGCATTCCTGTCATTTGACCACGTTCCTTCTTTTCAGAAAGTGCATTCTTTGGAACTATCGCAAAGGTTTCGTGCACAAAGATGGGCATCACTAGTTTATTATGGCACAAAACCTGGAAACAAACCACGTGCCCAACAGGACAAACCCCTACTTAAATTATGCATCTGGTGTGTCCACATAACGAAAGAATGAGAGGACTCTCTTTGTACTGACATAAAACCCCTGCCAAGATTTACTATTAAGTGAAAAATCTAGGATGCAGAAGAGTGTGTGGGATCTTTGAAAGTTCATGTCGTACACATGTATCAACTTGGCAAAAACGATTTGAAGCAACATACCAAACTATTATAGAGTGTAATCCAACAGTCTATGCAAGGACAAGAAAAGTTGGGAAAGAATCTGGGGAAAACGTTAACTGATTTTGAGTAATAGATCACTCGATTTTTTTTCTCCCATTTTCCTATATTTCTCAATTTAGATGTGTGACAAAATGAAATACTTTCATCATGAAAAAAATTAAATAAGTCATGGGTCAAGGCTAGGGACTTGCTTAAAACCTTACAACATATAAGAAGGGATTCACAATCAAGAAACAAACACCAAGGATTAATGGCAGAAAATGTCAAGGATATGGTCAGAAAGGCATAAATCCTAGAATAATATTCGAAAAAAAATAAAAAGCCAAGGGCCTCTCAAAATTGAGTTTTGTTTCTTCAACAAATGGGAAAACTGGACAGCAACCTGCAAAAGAATGAAACTGGGCCACTTTCGTATATCACACACAAAAAAATTAAAAATGAATGAAAGACCTAAATGTGAGACAGGAAACCATCAACCTCCCAGAGGAGAGCACAGGCAGTAACCTCTCTGACATTGGCCACGGCAACTTCTTACTAGATATGTCTCCAGACGCAAAGGAAACAACAGCAAAAATAAACTACCGAGGCTACATCAAAATAAAAACTTCTACCCAGTGAAGCAAACAATCAACAAAACTAAAAGGCAACCTGCAAAATGGGAGAAGATATTTGCAAATGACATATATAATAATTTGGGTGGTATCCCAAATCTATAAAGAACTTATCAAACTTAAACACACAGAAAACAAATAATACAGTTAAGAAATGGGCAGAAGACATGAACAAACACACAGAAAACAAATAATACAGTTAAGAAATGGGCAGAAGACATGAGCAGACATTTTTCCAAAGAAGACATCCAGATGGCTAAAAGACACATGAAAAGATGCTCGACACCACTCATCATGAAGGAAATGCAAATCAGAACTACCATGAGATACCATCTCATACCTGTCAGAATGGCTAAAATTAACAACATAAGAAACAACAGGTGTTGGCAAGGATGCAGAGAAAGGGGAACCCTCTTATACTGTTGGTGGTAATGCAAACTGGTGCAGCCACTCTGGAGAATAGTATGGAGGTTCCTCAAAAAGTTAAAAATCGAATTACTGTACAATCCATCAATTGCACTACTAGGTATTTACCCAAAGGATACAAAAATACTGATTCGAAGGGGGTACATGGACCCTGATGTTTATAGCACCAACAACAGCCAAATTATGGAAAAAGCCCAAATGTCCATCAACAGATAAATGGAAAAAGAACAATGTGGTGTATATATACACACAATGAAATATTACTCAGCCATAAAAAAGCATGAAATCTTGCCATTTGCAATGACATGGACGGGGCCAGAGACTATTACACCAAGCGAAATAAGTCAGTCAGAGAAAGACAAATACCATACGATTTTACTCACATGAGGAATTTAAGAAAAACAAAACAAAGAACATGGGGGAAAACAAAAGAGAGAAGCAAACCATAAAACACTCTTAACTATAGAGAACAAAACTGATGGTCACTGGAGGGGAGGCAGGTGGGGGGATGGATGAAAGAGGTGATGGGGATGAAGTAGCGCATTTGTCATGATGAACACCAGGTGCTGTATGTAAGTGGTGAATCATTAAATTGTACACCTGAAACTACTATCATGTTGTATGTTAACTAACTGGACTTTACATAAAAACTTGAAACTATTTAAAAAACTGATTTTTAAAGCATCATTGAGAGGTTGTTTTGGGGGTTGTTACTTTTTCAATGTGTTGGTTAGGACACTTTTTGTTGTAATTGACAGGAACCCCAACTCCAACTGCATGAAGCAAAAGGGGATGTACTGGTTTACAGAATTAAGAAGTCCAGAGGAAGAACTGACTTCTGGAATAGGTCACTAGCATCTTGACTTACCTTCTCTTAACTCAGTTCTCCACTATATAGGTTTCCATACCAGGCCCCAGGTAGTGGACCCTGGAAACTCAGGCTCACTTCACTTTACTACCAGCAGTTCTAGAAGAAAAGAGCCCCTGCCTCGTTACCCAACAGAGGCAAGAACACCTAAGACACACTAACTGGGTCACATGCCATCTCTGAACCAATCACTGGAGTGAAGGGAAAGCGATGTTCTGACTGCCCAGGCCAGGACACACGGCACACGCTGGAGTCCAGGAAATACTGAACACCATCTCAATCTCCTTCCAGAAGAAAAGCAGGTACCCGAAGAAGAAGGAGACTAGGAAGCAAAACAACAGCTGACCCCCAGGTAACAGAGAAGTACAAATTTACAAATCGTCATCTCTTTGATTTAAAAAAAAAAAAAAAAAAAGAATTAAGAGCAAAAGATGAAAAACACACCATTAAGAAGAATGTGAAATCTGGCATAAAGAAGCAGCTAGTAAGAGCACATCGCTTTAAATGAGTTCAGAGGCCAGAGGAACAAAGTGTCACAATTCATAGTTACGTCCACGGAGCTGCTATCAAAGATCTGGGCTTTGCCATCTTTGGGAGAAACCAAAAAACAGAGAGGCCCCAAAGGAGACAGAGAGGAGTTGAGAGTTGATAGCCAAGGACCAGAGGCAACCACTGATTTCTGAAGAAATTATTGAACAGATTGTAAACTAGCAGATTTAAGCAGGTTTAGGGAAGAGTTGATTAACAAAACTACCGGAAGCTCACCAAGCGCTAAGTCTGCCAAATGCCCTGTGTGGGATCCTCAGGTTGGCACCTCCTGGGAAGACCAGGTTAAAATCAGCACATGTAGCTTCTAGAAGAGCATCGGGGAATTGGAAAACAAGTTCTAGGGATAAATCTTTGGATAGCAGAAGAAACACGGGTGTGACTGAGTCGCTGACCAGCCTGCTCTCCACGCCCACAGAATGTCGGCACGGCTGTCCTGAGAACGGCCACTGAGTGTACTGAGTCCGTGCCAGGAACCAGGCTGCAGCACAGGCCGCATCTCTCCACCTCATTTAAACCTCGAAGCAATGCAGAAAGTAGATACTTACTGGTGCCGTGCAGAAAGTAGATACTTACTGGTGCCCTTTTACAGATAAGAATGCTAAGGCTTAGGCTAAAAAAAAAAAAAAAAGAGTCAAACTAGCAGCTGATTGAGCAGGCATTCTGACCCAGATCGGTCCAACTGCAAAATCTTCCCTAGCAAACACTGTCCTCGGCTGGTGTGGTATACAGTGAGCGCTCATAACTGGTAGCTGTTCTCATGAGCTGTTAGCATGATCCCAAACAAAATACTGTCCTCTCAATGTTAACATGTGCCCAGTTTACTCCTCTTCTGGGGGAACCTAGAAATTTAAAAGCATACCAAGAAAAGACAGCAGCCTTTTAGAGGCAGGAGGTTAGCACCTGAGGTTTTGAGGGACAAAACTCTTGGCCAACGGTTTCTGTATCTGTGCCTGATATTTTTCTTTCTAGAAAATCTGCTCGTTTCTGTTCCTCCTCCTTCTTCCTCATCTTTTGCCTCTCCTTTTTCAGCTATCTGTGCAACTCAAGACTTCCTTTATTTTATTTGGAGTCTTAACCACCAAAGTAATATATGCTTATCATCAAACTATCATGCAACAGACAAGTGCATAGTAAAAAGTGAATGTCCCCATCCCTTAGGAAACTGCTGGTGATGGTCTGGCACACAACCTTCCACAATATTTACTGTGCACATATAAGTAAGCCATGTTTCATACAATGTTATTTATGTATATAGAAGTGGTGCGACACACACCAGAATGAGCAGCCTCGAGCAGTCTCTGAAGCACACACGCGGTGTTGCTGTGGACGCCTCTCAGGAGCCACGTCCACCGCCCCTTATGTTCATTCCTCTACCAGTCAACAAATGTGTGCATGCCTACTATGTGCCAGCTGCGACGCTAGGTGCTCAGAATACAGCTGGGAGCTAGACAGGCGCAGGGCCATTCCTAGAGACAAAGTCTGGATAGGGGGGTCTAACTCAGTTCCAGACACGCCACTGCCAAGCACCTTCTCTGGGCCAGCCCTTGTAGAGGGTGTAGGATATCACGGTTAGAACGACATGGCCCTGCCCTGAAGTGCTCATGAAATAGAAGAGACATACCAGAAAATTACATATTTTATTTTGGTTTTTCATTATACTATTATTAACTAAATTTGCTGAGCATTCATCACAGGTTGGGCACTACACTAGCACTTCACGCGCATTTACTCATTTAATCCTCATGTGGATTCTTCAAAGTAGGTACAATGACTACCCTCATTTTCAGAGAGGACCAGTGACTGGCCTGAGGTCTCACAACTGGTGAGTGACCGGGCTATGACTCAAGCCTAGAGCTAGCTGTCTCCAAGAGTCCCCTTCTTTTACCCACCATGCTATTCTGTTCCACGGCATTCTCTTTTGTCCCGTCATCAGCAGATCCCTACAGACCCAACATGACTCTCCACTGTTCTAATCAATTTGTGCCTGGGTCTCCAAACTTCAGGAAACAGCCTTGCTTGAACTATACTGATAGCCACAACAACTAAAATTGCGTCACATACAACAAAGAATATTCCCAGGGTACCCAGCGAGACAGAAATAGCTCTGTTAATAGCCTCGTGTTCTGCATTCAACTTGAAAGGTTAACATTCAGGGTCACATTCCTCCTGAGCTTGAAGACCAGGGGCATCAACGTAATGAGAGGTGCCAGCACGCTGTGAGCTCTGGACTAGTGACCTGCGAGCTTCCGTTGAGCCCTGAGTTCTTGTGATTTTTTTTGAGTTCAGCATGGCGAGAGAACTTAACAAGGATCTTGGTCAAAAGAAGTCTTGATCATTTAATGAAAAAGGCTAACTGGTCAACGTCCCACTATCAATTTATTTTCAGATCAACCTGAGTCATAATTCTATCCATTATCTTACCCTCATCATCGCCCTGCCCCTGCCCTGTACCCAATCACTGTCAGCCAGCTCTAGAATATAAATGTTCTACAGGGTCTCCCTGCCCCTCAGGATTCCCTAAACAGTGATGCCTCGACTACAGAGGTGTCATTACCTAGCTCTATAAAAAGGTCTTTCCCCTGAGTCAAATGACTGTTAGGTTGTTCCAACAGGACCCCTTCTTTCACCATGCCACCCCTTCTACTACGGGCTGAACACCAGACTAGGCTGGAGATAGAAAGATGAGACCTAGGCCCTATAAGACCCATGGCACTCATTGTCAGAAGGAAAGGGTAAACCACTTACAACAACAACAAAACTAGTACTGTGTTTTCCCTGCAGTAATACAAAGAAAAAAAAATAGTACTGTGTTTTCCCTGCGGTAATACAAAGAAAAAAAAAAAAAAAAAGATAAAGGGAAAGGATTATTTATTCTCTTTGGAGAGGGTAGGAGATGACATAAAGTTTTCACAGATGAGGGTTTTTAAAGGATGAACAGGAGTTTTCCAGGAAAAAGCGGAGGAAACAAAGACAGGAAGTTGTGAAAGGACATGTTTGGTAGGTCGGGGAGTGGGAAGAAGAAAAGAGGATCACACATAATTCAGGAAAGCCATCGTGTGCAACATGGGAGCAGAGTGGCAAGAGATGAGCAGGACAAATTATGATGGCCCCACACCACTCTGCTTGCTTAGTTTTGTCATTTCATTTTAAATTTTGAAATAATTTCACACGAAGAAGAAAGCTGTAAGATTCACAGAAAGAACTCTCATATATATACCCTTTCTACCTAGTTCCACCAATTGGTCAATATTTTACTAAACTAGCTACAGTGTCTTTTCTATATACACATATTTTTGTGACTTTTTCTGAGCCACTTGAGAGTGAGTTGAGGTCATGATATTCCTTAACCTTAAACACTTCAGTGTGTTATTTCCTAAGACCAAAGTCACTTTCTTATAACTATTACATAAACTCAGGAAATTTATGTTAACTTAATACTATTATCTACTCCACAAACCTTATTCACATTTCACCAATTTTCCCAGTAATTCCCGTCATAGCAAGCAAAAAGAGTTAACTACCCTATTTTAAATCGGAACCCCTATACTGCCAACATCCCCTGGCCCTGTTGGATTTTTCTGGATGGCATTTACCACCATCTAACATACAACATACTGTTCTTACTTTTTAAATCATCTCTCACTTCCTACCACCTCACTAGACTGTAAGTCCTACAAGATCAAGATTTTTGTCGACTTTGTTGACATGGCCCCAACACCCAGAGCAGTGCCTGGCATGTGCAGCTGTTCAATATTCTTTGAATGACTGAATGGCCAAACCTGAAGGTATCTCTTCCCAACTTCTGATTCCTTTTATCTTTTTAAATCAAAAATCAATGTGATATTCATGTCCAGAACAGTGAGGCTCCATGTTATTGCTTTCCCTCCTTTGAAGTTCTCCTTTGGGGTTATTTTGTCTCCCTATAGGTATATGGTGCATATTTCCAGGGATAGGGCTTGAACTACTCTACCCCAGAACAATTAGGGCTTTTCCTAAAAGAAGCCCGAGTCAACTGAATCCCCTTTGGTCTGTCCGAATAGATGCAGAAGCCCTTGAAGTGCAATGCTATCTATCCCTCTGCAAACAAAGTTGGCATCTTTAAATCTAATTGAAAGATTAAAAGAAAACCCCCAACCAGAAGGTCAATTTATAGATTCAACAGTTAAATCAAGCCATATACTTAAGCATATGGGTGACAAACTTTGTATTAAATCAAAGACTTAATCTAAGTTAAGCCACCCTGGCTGGGAAATTGAGCTGGAGATGTGTAATTAACACCAGACATTCAGCACCAACTGCCCCATCTGACAGCCCACGGCCTGAACAGCCTTGCTATAATTTCCAGGGGCCTTTGAGGATGCTCACCTTGCAAGTTGCAGACATGGTAGGCTTGGCTTTGCTCTACCTGACTTCAGCTCCTTGACTCACCCCAGAGCTCATGACACTCCAGACCCATTGACTTCCTTGTGCTTCTCAAACATGCCAAGGACACTTCAAGGTCATTTGTACCTGCTCTCCAGCCAACTTCTTGTTAGACTTTGCTCCAGTCTCACTTTCTCACTGAAAACTTCTCTCTTGCCCTATTTAATTCTGTAAGCCCCTCCTGTCCCTGTCACTTGCTATCCCTCTTCTCTGCTTTACCCTTTCCTATGGCACATACTACCTGACATACTGAACATTTTACTCTTTCATTTACTCACTCTTCCCCGCAGTAGGATGTAAGACCTATGAAGGCAGGGGTTCGTTTTTTCATTCATTGCTGCCTCCCCAGTCACATAGAAGTGTCTGGTATATATTAGGCACTCAATACCAAATTTTTAAAACGAATTAGTTAATTGATTAGTCACTTGATTAAGTGATTAATTAAGTGGTTACTTAATTCAGCTCATGTGCCTGGCCCAGTGTGACCAGGGTGTTAATAAACTCTATTAAAGCCTCTGCTGGGTATTGAGGTAGTGAGTCAAAAAAGATCCACCTAGAAAAACCCAAACCCCAGATGTCTGTAATATCTCATCTGAGTCACTGATGCAGGTTGGTGACAAAGGTCAAATTCTCTGTCCCTAGAGTTCTCATCTCTTGGACTCCCACCTTCACCATCCCAGTAGGAGTTCTAACCCTCCAGTGACCTAGAACTCCTTCCAGCTCCTCAAAGTCACAAGGTTCTTCTCACATGCAACATCTCTCTTCCTACAACAGTCTTTGTCATCATCCCCTGCTCTTCAAGCCTGGCCAACTCCTACTTACCAGGTGCATCTCCTACCCCGGAACTCTTCACACTCTATGGTAACCATCTTCATAGGGGCCAGGCTGACTAGACTGTGGTTCCATGAAGCCAAAGCTTTTTCTTCTTCTCCACTGTATCCCAGGGTCAAGGACACTGCTAGACTCCTACTTGAATATTTGCTAATTTGGACAAGGCCTACCCTATTTACATATAGTGTAATGATAGCATAGTAGTGTAAGTATACAACTATAGTACAATGTATAGTAAGATACATTATACTCATAACAATATAAGTATAATATAATGATAAGACAGACCATGGCCTTGAAACAGCTGAGTTCAAATCCCAACTCTTCCATGTAATAGTTGTGTCACCTTAAGAAAGTTTCTTATTCTGAATTTTTTTCTCATCTGTGAAATGATGAACATGGAAATTCATAATCCATGCAACACTGTTCTGAGCGCTGAGGAAAGGGCAGTAAGCAAAAGGTGGTCTGCAGTGATATCTGAGCCAACTTCTAAGCGATGAGAAGTTGCTGGCTACCTTGAGCACAAAAGGACAAACATGTGAGGCACAAGAAAGGGCACACACTGCGTCACTGAGGCAGGAACAACCTTGTAGTTTTCAGGGAGAAGGAAAGAAGTCCAGTGATGCATCTGCCCTTCTGAAGGGCAAGCCTCCCAGACTCTCGGGATGTACAGAGCCATTCTCTCTGCCCTGTGTCAGGCTCCTCACCCAATCTGCTCCTAGACTACCCAGCTTCAGACTCGGAGGCCCATCTCTAGCTCCCAGGAAGGGCACTGTTTCTCTGACCACAGGATTCTCATCTTCTCAGCCACAACTGGAATCTCCCCCTGGTCAGCTCCCCTGTGTATCTCCCACTAACTCAGCTTTCTCAATATCCAACATCAGTGTCCCTTTGGGTGTCACTGTTAACCAGGTTTGCCTGGCTCTCAGCCTAAAAATCTCCAAGATAAGAATCAATGGATAATGGGGAGATAAATAAAATGTGGGAGACTAATACTGCAGATCTAGATGCCACTGGGATCCAGTTAGGTCTGAGAATATAAAAATGTCAATGCTCCTCTACCTCCACCATCCCTAAATGCTGAACTCTATGGTCTATACTACTGGATATCTTATATTCATTAGTAGCTGCTTCACACTGGACCTGTTACAGCACTGATTCTCAAGTGGAAGCAATTTTGGTCCCCCACCCACAGGGGTATTTGGCAATGTCTAGAGACGTTTTGGTTGTCACAACTGGCAACTAGTGGGTAGAGGCCAGGGATGGTGCTGAACATCCCACAGTGCACAAGACAGCCCACTTCCATAATAAATTATCCCCGTCCCAAAAGTCAAAAGTGCCAAGGCTGAAAATCCCTGCCCTAAAGTAACCCAGCCCACAACGTACAAACATTAAGCATATATAAGGAGATGCTAAAACACATGTGTATGCAGAAAAATGCAAATTAAAATATTAATGGGATATTTCATACCTCGTATGCTGACATGGTTCTAAAAGGCCAAGTACGGGCAAGAATGTGGGGCTATAAGAACCGTCACGCACAGCTGGTGGGAATGCACACTGGTGTGGCCCAAGCAACACGTTACTATATTTTTTTTTTTTAAAGATTTTATTTATTTGTCAGAGAGAGAGAGAGCACAAGCAGGCAGAGTGGCAGGCAGAAGCAGGCTCCCCTCCAAGCAAGGAGCCCGATGCGGGACTCGATCCCAGGACCCTGGGATCACAGCCTGAGCCGAAGGCAGCTGCTTAACCAACTGAGCCACCCAGGCGTCCCCACGTTACTATTTCATCAAAGCAAGAGTCACAGACCCGAAGATGAGTAGCTCTGTAAGAAATTCTTACCAAGCTCCTTACAACAACATATATGAAATTAATCATTGTGACATTATTTGTGGTTTTAGAAAGTTAAAGGCCACAGGGTGTCCATCACTGGGGAAGGAGACAAGCAAAAGTAGATGAGTGAGCACCATGAAGTATTAGAAGTGACATTGGAGATGTGCAAATCGCAGTAGAGATGGACTTTACAACTACAATGCAAGGGAGGAGAGGGAGTCAAAAATAGCATGAGGTCATTAAGACAATTCCACACATATCAATTTTTTTTAAGTGTACACACTGGGAGAATCCATTGGCACAAGGACTGTGGGAAATTGTTTGCCCATATTTACTAAAGCCAAATATAAATACTATGACTCAGCAATTATACTCCTAGAACAATACTCAAGAAAAATGAATGTTGTGTCTACCTGAAGACTTTTTTTAAGAATGTTCGTAGCAGTTTAATTCATAATAACCCCCAACTAGAAACAGCCAGTTGTTAATAAATAAATTGATGGATATGCCTTCAATGGAATATTATACAGCAAGGAAAAGGGACAGGCCACAACTGAATGCAGCACGGATGAATCTCACAGATATAATGTTGAGCAAAAGAAGCCAAACACAAAAAGTATATAATGTGTGATTCCTTTAACAAAGTTCAAAATCACACAAAACTAATCAATAGTGTTAGCGGTCATTACAAGAGTTCCCCTGGGGGAGGACAGACTTTAAGGATGCACCACGGAGATTTCTGCAGTGCTGGGAATATTCTGTATCTTAATCTAGGTGGTAATTATACAGCGGTTTATACATATGCAAACTATCAAGCTACACATATAAACTGTGTGCTCTTTATGTTAATTATACCTTGACTAAAAATAAAACATGGAGGGGGCACTTTCAAAAGATATAGATTCAACTGACAATACTAAGTACTGGCAAATATGCAGTTTGGAATGCTCATATATTGCTGATAGGAATGCCAAATGACACAGCCAGTCTGCAAAACAGTGTGGCAGCTTCTTACAAAGTTAAACATACACCTATAATATGGCCCAGTCATCCTACTCCTGAGAACCCTAAACAATGAAAATGTTTACACAAAATTCACACAAAAACCTATATACACAGATGCACCAATGTTTATTAGCAGCTCCACTGATAATCACCAAAAACTGGAGACAATCCAAATGTCCTTCAATGAGTGAACAGATAAACAAACATCCAAGGCACAGAATACTATTCACCGATAATAATAAACTACTGACATAGGCAACAATCCGGATGAATTTCAAAGGTATTATTCTGACTGAAAGAAACCAATCTCAAAATGTTACAGACTGCATGATCCCATTTATATGACTCCCTTGAAAAGGCAAAATTGTAGCGAGGGAGCCAGCTCAGGGGTCACCAGGAGTTATGAGTGGAGAGAGAGTATGGCTATAAAGGAAGAGCTTGAAGGAGTTCTTTGGGGTGATGCAAGTGTTTGGTATCCTGATCATGGTGAGAGGAGTAACGTGAAGCCATGCATGTGTTAAAACTCATAGAACTATACACCCCCCAAAAAGAGACAACTGTACTGAATGAGAACTTAAAATATAAAATAAATAACATATTGATTCAGAATCCTAATCCATAATTAATACACAAGTATATTAGAAATAAGACAAATAAGTGTAGCAATCTAACAAACAGAATGTATTATATACTTGAAAGTTGCAAAGAGAACAAATTTAAGTGTCCCCACAAAAAAGAAATAGTAATTTTTTTTTTTATTTGACAGAGAGAGAGAGATCACAAGTAGGCAGAGAGGCAGGCAGAGGGGGGAAGCAGGCTCCCCGCCGAGCAAAGAGCCTGATGCGGGGCTCAATCCCAGGACCCTGGGATCACGACCTGAGCCGAAGGCAGAGGCTTTAACCCACTGAGCCATCCAGGCGCCCCAGAAATAGTAATTTATATGATGTAACAGAGGTGTTAACCAACGCTACGGTGTAACCGTTTCTGCAGTGTATGAGTGTAGCAAATCAATGCATCGTATACCTTAAATCTGCACCGTGTTAGATCTCAATCATATCTCAATAAAGCTAGAAATAGAAATGTGTGTGTGTATACATGTATACATACACGTGTATACATGTATACATACACATGTATACATACACACATCCTACAGGAACATACACAAACAGAAAGATATCCATTAAGTGCACAATGGTGGCCTCTTAAGGGTATCCAATGTAAATGAATGAAAGCAAGATGTGGAGATAAAAGGCAGAAGAGCCTACAGGCAAATAAAAGAAACACATTCATTGATGCACTAGAAAGACTAGCACCTAGGACTGAGAGAGAGGCACTTGTAGTCATGGCTGTAGTTCACAATCAGCAAGGGGAAAAGGCCGTCTCAGGCGGGGTGTGGAGGAATCCATGCACAGGCCCCCAACATTCTCCCCCGCCTCTCCCCAACCCCAGGGATCACACTGAACATGCTCCTTCCTTGAGCAAAGATCAGCAACATGTGTGCAGTGTTTCTGCCCAGGAAGCCTACTCAAAACTCAAAGTTTGGAGGTTTTATTGGGGGCTGGTCACATAGGCACAACAACCAGACACCACTACTGAAATCCCAGGATCCTAAAGGGGAAGCAGGTTTTCAGTGCCCCTGGTGAGCAAAAGAGCCTTAGCAGCATTTGGAACAATCCAAAAGCTGAGTTCCCTGATGCCAGTCAAGAGTCAAGCCCAAAAGCACCCCCTTCTAAAGAAGGCAAGCTTCGTCCTGCTATGTGAACTTCTACTTGCTCTGGAGCCCTGCAAAGACCTGTATTGAAGTGTAATGAGTCTTAGCCCAAAAGAAAAAGTAAAATAAAATCATCGCTGTATCAGTCAAACAAAACAATGGTTTCACCGAGATACAGCCATGGGCATTGTGTTGTGAGTCTGCTTTCAGAGCTGTAACCACAGGGAAAAGAAGCCCTAGGAACGCTCCCACCTCAGCCCCATGAGGCAGATTATGGCCACCGGTGACAGGAGGCAGACTGGACAGCCCTCCCCTTTTCTCATATTAAACCAGCACTGACCTCAACAAACCGACCTGAATGTAGTTCTCTCAAACCTTTGCCTCACTATGTGACAGCCAAAGTCACACACAAAAAAATTCCTCAGCAAATGTTTAAAAACGGAGAACTATAGAAGGACAGGGAACAACTCCCAAATCTCCTCAAGAATGATCTAAAGATGGAATGATTCTCACCCCCCTGAAATGACTCTCCCAGCGCCTCCCCCCGCCCAAGCTGTGAAGCTTCTTAAATTAAAAGGAAAAATTCTCTGATGGTTGCAGTTTCAGTCTTTTAAAGTTTCAGGAATGAAAGAATTTTTGGTCCCTAATGATAACTCTCAGTTATAGCAGGTCCTGGGCTCTGTTTAACTAAAGAATCGCCTTTATGTTCGCCACAATCTTGCCTCACCTCAAAGACAGATGCTCAGCAAGAACAAGGAGCCTGCAAAAGTCATAAAAAATTATCTGATATTAATTGATCTGTTCTGAGGTGTCAGTTCTTCTGATTATTATTTAAGCCATGCTAATCTGTTAACCAGGCATGATCACTGGAAGGAAAGAAGGGAAGGAGGGAGGGAGGAAGGATAGGTGAGTGGATGGATGGATGGATGGATGGAGACAGGCAGATACAGACATAATTATATATAGACAAACAGAGATAAAGAGAAATGGAGAGAGGTGATTTATCCATTCATTCAATAATTACTTGTTGAGTATCTACTAGGTGCTGAGGATATAACAGTTACCAAAACAGGCAAACATTCCCTACCTTAATGTCTTGGAATGTCTCCAAGACATTCTAGAAAGAGGAGAGACAGACTATACACAAATAAACATAGCATATAGAATGATAGTTGATGCTAAGTGCTATGGAGAGGAAAAATAAAAGAGAAAGGCTTGAGACTGGCTGGGAGGGGCTTCGATTTTAAATAGCAGGGCCAGGAAAGGATTCGCTAGGAAAATGATTTTTGAATAGATCTAAAGATTAGGGTATTCCGATTCAATTTTACTTTTTAAGTAGACAGACCTAACTACCTATAGAAAAACAGGCTTATGCCAAAAGTACCAGGACAATGGAAATCATAGAAGTTGGTTTAACACCAACAGGAATGTACAGGAGATCTTGGAATATAAATACATACCTGTTTGCAAGATTTAGATTGGAGAAGCATAATATGGCTAAGGCACAGCTGGAAGAAACTGATGAGCTATCACGAAGAAGGCCCCCCGCCGCCCCCCGGCCCAGGATAACCAGATCTAAGTACTCCTTTTGTCATAGTAATGGCATCACACACAGATGGCTTCACAGGTGAATTCTACTAAACATTTAAAGAGTTAATACCTATTCTATTTAACCTATTCCAAAAAATAGAAAAGGAAGGAAAGCTTCCAAATTCAAATTCATTCTATGAGGCCAGCATTACCCTGATACCAAAGCCAGATAAAGACACTACAATAAAAAAGAGAACTACAGGCCAATATCTCTGATGAACATAGATGCAAAAATCCTCAACAAAATACTAACACACTAAACCCAACGATACATCCAAAAAAATCATTCACCACAATTAAATGGGATTTATTCCTGGGATGCAAGGGTGGTTCTATATTTGCAAATCAATCAATATGATACATCACATCAATAAGAAAAAGGATAAAAACCATATGATCATTTCAATAGATTCAGAAAAAAACATTTGACAAAGGACAACATCCATTCATAATAAAAACTCTCAAGCAAATAGGTTTAGAGGGAACATATCTTAACATAATAAAGGCAATATATGAAAAACCCACAGCTAACATCATACTCCATGGTGAAAAACTGAGAGCTTTCCTTCTAAGATCAGGAACAAGACAAGGATGTCCATTCTCACCATTTTTACTCAACACAGTACTGAAAATCCCTGCCACAGCAGTCAGACAAGAAAAAGAAATAAAAGGCATCCAAATTGGTAAGGAAGTAAAACTTTCACTATTTGTAGATATGATACTATACACACAAAAAAAAAAACAAAACCTAAAGCTCTACCAAAAAACTAGAACTAACAATCAACACATGAATTCAGTAAAGTTGCAGGATACAAAATCAAAATAGAGAATTGTGCTGCATTTCTATACACTAATAATGAAGTAGCAGAAAGAGAAATTAAGAAAACAATCCCATTTGCAATTGTACCAAAAGTAATAAAATACCTAGGAATATACTTAACCAAGGAGGTGAAAGACCTGTACTCTAAAAACTATAAAATGTTGGTGAAAGAAATTGAAAAAGATGTGGCACCTGGGTGGCTCAGTAGGTTAAGCATCTGCCTTCACCATGGGTCGTTATCCCAAGGTCCTGGGACCAGGCCCTGCGTTGTTATACTCCTTGCTCAGCGGGGAGTCTGCTTTCCCTCTCCCTCCGACCTTCTCCCACCTCGCTTGTGCACTTGCACGCTGGCTCTCTCTCTCTCTCTCTCTCTCTCTCTCTCGTGCTCTCTATCTCTCAGATAAATAAAATCTTTTTTTAAAAAAAAAATTGAAGAAGACACAAGCAAATGGAAAGATATCCCATGTTCATGAACTGGAAGAACTAATATTGTTAAAACACCCATACTACCCAAGGCAATCTACAGATTTAATGCAATCTTTATCAAAACACCAGGAGTATTTTTCACAGAACTAGAATAAATAATCCTAAAATTTCTATAGAACCACAAAAGACCCTGAATAGCTAAAGCAATCTTGAAAAAGAAAAAGAAAACAGGAGTTAACACAATCCCAGATTTCAAGATATACTGCAAAGCTGTGGTAATCAAAACGGTATGGTACAGGCACAAAAACAGAAACATGGATTAAGGGAACAGAAAAGAGAGCCCGGAAATAAACCTCAGATTATATGGTCAATTAATCTACAACAAAGGAAGTAAGAATACACAATGGGAAAAAGACATTTCTCTTCAGCAAATGGTGTTAGGAAAACTGGAGAGCTACATGCAAAAGAATGAAACTGGACCACTTTCTTACATCATACACAAAAATAAGCTCAAAGTGGACTGAAGACCTAAACGTGAGACCTGAAACCATAAAATTCCTAGAAAAACACATGGGCAGTAATCTCTTTGACATTAGCTGTAGGAATATTTTTCTAGCTATGTCTCCTTTGGCAAGGGAAACAAAAGAAAAAATAAACTCTTGGGACTACACCAAAATAAAAGCTTTTATACACCAAAAGAAACCATCAACAAAGCAAAGAGACAACCTACCCAATGAGAAAAGATAAGGGAAAAGATGCAAATGTTATATCCAATAAGGGGTTAGTAACCAAAATATATAAAGAATTTAAACAAGTCAACACCAAAAACCCCCCAAATAACCCAATTAAAATGGGCATAACACAGGAATAGACATTTTTCCAAAGAAGACATACAGATGGCCAACAGACACATGAAAAGAAGCTCAGCATCACTCACCATCAGAAAAGTGCAAATCAAAACTACAATGAGATAATATATCATACCTGTGAGAATGGCTAAAATCAAATCGCAAGAAACAACAAGTGTTGGCAAGGATGTGGAAAAAAAGGAACCCTCATGCATTGTTGGTGGGAAAGCAAACTGCAGCCACCGTGAAAAACAATATGGAGTTTTCTCAAAAATTTAAAAATAGAGGGGCACCTGGGTGGCTCAGTGGGTTAAAGCCTCTGCCTTCGGCTCAGGTCACGATCTCAGGGTCCTGGGATCGAGCCCCGCATCGGGCTCTCGGCTCAGCAGGGAGTCTGCTTCCCCCTCTCTCTCTACCTGCCTCTCTGCCTACTTGTGATCTCTCTCTGTGTGTCAAATAAATAAATAAAATCTTTAAAAAAAAATTTAAAAATAGAATTACCACATGATCCAGTAATTACACTACTCGGTATTTACCCAAAGAAAACAAAAACACTAATTTGAAAAGATATATGCACCCGTATGTTAACTGTATCATTAATTACAATAGCCAAATTATGGAAGCAACCCAAGCATCCATTAACAGACGAATGGATAAAGAAGATGTGGTATACATATACAATGGAGCATCACTCAGCCATAAAGAAAGAATGAGATCTTGCCATTTACAACAACATGGATGGATCTAGAGGGTATAATCCTAAGCGAAATAAGTCAGTCAGAGGAAGACAAATATCATATGATTTCCCTCTTAGGTGGAATTTAAGAAGAAAAAAAAAGAAATAAAGGAAGAGACAAAAAAAGAAACTCTTAAATACAGAGAACAAACTGATAGTTACCAGAGGGGAGGAGGCGGTGGAAGGAATGTGTGAAATAGGAGATGGGGATTAAGAGCACATTTTCTGTGATGAGGACTGAGTAATAGACAGAATTGCTGAATCAAATTGTACACCCAAAACTAAGATAACACTACATGTTAAATAAAGTTGAATTTTTAAAATTAATTCAGTAATTTTTTTAAATCCTGTCACACAAAAGGTGGGGGGCATGTCTAATTTGGGCACAGAAATAGGTAGAAGTGTGGCACCAACCAGGGTTGATATAGATACCCTGTGGATGTACCACGTGCCTCAAAAGATGGAACAAAGGGACACCTGGGTGGCCTAATTCATTAGGCATCTGCCTTTGGCTGAGGTCACAATCCCAGAGTCCCGCGATGGGGATCCAGCCCCACATCGGTCTCCCTACTCAGCGGGGAGTCTGCTTCTCCCTCTGCTCCTCCCCGACTCCTGCTCTCTCTCACTCACTCTCTCAAATAAAGAAAATATTAAAAAAAAAAAAAAGATGGAACAAAAACAACAGGACAGTTGAAGTTCTATAAAAATATGGAAATCCAAGTTACAGGCACTTGAGAATCCCTGGGGATTTTGCAGCTCTGCTGCTTTTTTGGACTAGGAAATGGCAATGGTTAGTCTGAGAAGCAGTTATGAGCCAAATTAGGTTTATAGTGAACACGACAGTGGGCCCCGAGTTCCTCCCATCCCTATATGCACACGCCTTTATCATGCAACTCTGCTCCTCTCCCCTCGAAGGGAGGGAGTCTATTCCTCTGGCCTCTTTCACCTGAGCTGGCCAAGTGGCTTGCTTTGACCGATAAAATCTCAAGGAAGTGATGTCATAGGAGTTCCTGTCTAAGCTTCCACTGCCCTGCACCTTCTGCCCTCTCCCCCTCGAAAGGCTCCCCTGCAGGGTGAGTGCAATTTTCATTTTACATCCTAGTCTCTGGCTTGCCTCCGCACTGCCAGGCCCTGCACCTTCCCTTCCACGACTCTGAAATGAGGGACAGTGAAAATCCTGAGGAGGAGCATGGGCCTTGTCCTCTGGGCTTGTGTCATGACTGGTGCCTCGCCTTTCCTGCGCAGGTGGGGCTGATTAATGGCACTGTTAAAGAGAACCAGCTGCTGCTTTCCGTTTCCCCTTCCTGCAGAGAGCCTTAATTACTGGGCTTCACCTGTTGAGTCTCCTTAAGCAACGTGAGTGTATATTTTTAAGTGAGAAAACAATTCATTAGCAAGTGCCAACATCCAAGAGGAGGGAGAGCCCCAATTAATTTGAGTACTGCTTTTACCGGAATGCCATAAAGCCCCCCCCCAAAAAAAAACCTTCAGCAGATGGTGGGGACTTGGGAGCCCACAGAGAACGGGTAAGGTCATGAGGTCAGACCACCCCCTTTCTCAATCTCCATCCATGCTTTAGCATCCCTCCGCCCTTGCTTCCCCCTTGAGCTCAGTAGCTTTGGAAGGACAGCACTGGCCAGGCATTCTGGGGCCACCCTACAAAGGGCCAAAACTGATTTACCATTTTTGCTTTGGCATTTTGTTAAATAAATGCAAGGTCAGCAAAAGCCTAGCCTAAAGTTATTAATAAATATTTTGGCCTAGAATAATATGTCTGAAAGGATTCGAATTGAGGTTCTAACACAGTGGCTCTCAACCCTCATATCAGAGGAAATTCACAATTCAGATGTCCAGACTCTGGATTCGGATTTAATTGGTCTGGGGTGTGGACCCAGGCACTGGAATTTTTAGAAATCTCCCATGGCTACTCTAATGTGCAGCCAGAACTGCAAACCACTCTAGTTTCTACTGCACTTGCACAAATTACCAAGTACTTTCTAAAGGATGGGTCCTGGGCCTTATTACTAACCCATGCCAAGCACAGTGCCTGGCACAGAGTCATTCACTGATACACGTTATGGAAACAGAAGTAACGTCTGATTCACTGATCATTTTTTTCAGTTATTTTGCCATATATCCATGCATATGTGTGATCAAACACATGCTCTGTGTGTGTGTGTGTGTGAGAGAGAGAGACAGACAGACAGACAGAGACAGAGACAAAGACAGAGAGACAGAGAGAGAGCTTTTATTTCCTTATCATTTTTTGCTTGCTTGCCTTGCCCCCCCTCATGTCCATCCCTATTCCAAAACCTGTCCTGCTTGCAAACCTTCTATCAGCAGCCCGGTCAGTAATTTTCCATATATTCCCCAATCCTGTTTAATTCAAGGCAGACATAAGGACATATATGAGCTTGGATAGCCCTGTGTGTTTTGCAGAAATGGGATTGTATCATACATACCAATTCCTTGCAGAAAGCCCCCCAAGTCACCTGATACAGCCCTACTTCACTCTCCTTCATGGGCACAAACTTAGTCCACAAGTAGATGCACCATAATTTACTCAGCCATTCCCCTGTTAGAGGCACTCACTTTGCTTCCCATTTCTCTCCCATCAGAAACCCTGCAGCAATAAACAAAAGGCTGTCTGATGCTGGCAACCATCCCGTAAAGTACAAAAGTCCACGTGGATCTTTCTTCCCTCCCCACACACAAAGCGAAAAGTCTGCTGCGCCTGCTTTGACACCCTAAACCTTATCTCTGGCCAAGGAAGATGAAATGAATTATATGAGATCATGCATACAAAAAACACTCTACAGTCTACAGAATGCTTTGTGTCAAAGTGGGGCATTCACATGGCATGGCCAGCCCCATTCACATCCCGGCTCTGGCAGAAAGGTGTTCAATAGCATCATTAACAGCCCATTGATCCAATTACATTTCTTTCTGTTCCACTTCAGAATTACAATCTCTCGTTCCCCCCGCCAGAGCCCAGATAGATTCCCAATGATCACTGGAAGATGTAGCAGCCATCAGGACTCGCTTGAAGGGCCCAAACGCTCATCTAATTGTGGCAAGGGATGAATTAATCTGGTTGACACATCAGGCCTCTCTCCTTCATGGGAATTTGCTATTTACTCCAGCCCCGTAGTCTTTCAAGTGAGATGTAGGGATGCAGCCAAGCTTGGTCAATCCAGGGGTATTGTGGGGCTGCCCTTATCTGGCATGTAGTAGGCACTCCATAAATAACTGCTTAATTGGAAAATGCCCAAGGGGCTCAAAGAAGAGCAGATTGGTGGAATAAATGAGATTTGTCCAAACCATCTCCTTGCAGATGGGCCAGTATGGAAGCTGGAATCTGAGTCCAAAGATAATGCATAAAATGAAAACACATTCTAGATAAAGGCAAAGTCAAGACCTCGAGTGACAGCTGAGGGCAAAGTACTAAATACACATTCTAAGTCCAATGGCAAAGACAATGAAGGAGAGAAATAGTCATTGGACCAGAATAGGAAGCATTCACTCACTTGACAACAATATATTGAATACCCAGCCTATGGCAGGCACGGCACTAAGTACTGATGATATGGTGGGACAGAAGTCAGGATTTCAGCCCTCACGGCTCTTGTGAAGGGTCTCGTGAAGGAGACCAAAACAGATATGCACAAGATTAACACAGACAGGACAAGGCAGGACAGAGCTAAACCCAGGGAGACTCAAGAGTACACAGGGAGGCACGTAAGCCGAACTGGGGAAGTGTGGAAGGTGTCCTGGAGGGGGAGATGGACGTGGAAGAATCCATGCAGCTGTGGGTGAGGGGAGACAGATGAACAATGCACACCATGAAAGGCTGTGGCCTCCTCTGCCACTGCATTCACCACGACTCTACACTTCTACGTCTGGATTCCTCACCAATGAGAATCTACGTCCATAAGCATATCCCGGGGTGCCACTGACCCTCTGCTTTTGTCCATGCTGTTCCCTCTGCCTGGAGAGCACGAGCCCAATCTCCCTCTCCAATCTACACAACCATCGTCTCTACCTCCCAGCAAGGCACCTCCTCTGTGAAGCTGTTCCAAATTCCTCTACCGGGAATTCATCTCTGCCTCTCTCCCTGAATTCCAATAACACTTTGCTTGTTCCTCTCTTTATAGTACACAGCACTCTTGACATTGTATTATAATTATTTGTGTATTTGTCTTCTCTCCTCTACTAAACTATGAACTCCACTGGGGCAGAAAACCTTGTCTTAACCACCTTGGTATTCCCCACAGTGCTTTATCCAAGGCAGACGCTCAATACATGTTGAATGAAGTTGATGTTTACCAGATCCCAGGTAAATGGAAGGAAGTTAACAGACAGCACAGCTAGAATCGTGGACAGGCATTACAGGCAAGCCCAACTTTCTAACAACTAAAATTGGCTGCTGGCTGAAGTAGTGGATTTTCCATCACTGGATAGATGGATTCTTTAAAAATAGCTCGATCAAAAAGAAAAAGAAAAAGAAAAAAAAAACTCGATCAGGTGACTTCCAAGCTTATCTAACCTTTACCAAGTAACTGTGATGGAGAATGGTTGGCGAACAAAGATGAGAAAATCCCACAAATGAGTGGGCTAGGAATAGGGGTGAGTTGTTGTCAATGCTTTAGCACCCAGGCTGGATGATACATGCAAGGGCATTTATTGGATTATTAAATGCTTAAACAATTAAAGAAAATGTTAAAAAGTCATTCCTAGAGAAGCTCTGATGGTATGTCAAGAACAAGGGTTCTAATCAACCTAATTCTGAATATGTGAGATCCATTTAGTGTTTGATGTAGACCATAGCTGATCGCCAGATCTGTTTGGTGTGGCAACTGGATCAAGTGGTGAGGGCTTTCTAGAGCACAAATCTCACAATGTCATCTGCCAAAAACTTCTATGGCTCCCTAGTGCCCTGGGACATGCTCCTCAGTACTCAACATGATGTTTGAGGCCCTAAATGATGTACCTCATGCCAGCTTCCTTTCCCCTGACGCACTCAAACCAGGGGTCCCAATTTCCATGCCCCCGGTGGGACACAGCAGAGGGTCCTGGACCCAGAGAAAACAACAAATGTATGCCCCAGTTCAAAAACTGAGCAATTTCGCAGGCTCAGCCCCTTCTTCCAATGGGAATATAGACTCAGCATTGCAAGTGCTTCCAAGTTTTCAAACAAATCAGGAAATTTGGATTTTTTTTTTTTTTTTTTTGTAGGATCTGCCATTTTTCAGTACTGGCTCAACAATTTTTAAACACTATGCAGGCCAGACAAACCCCTTCTATGGTCCATGGATCCCTACTCTGTTTAGAATCTCTTTTTGTAATCACTTTAGTGATCCTCCGTAGTACTGTGCTTGCTCACCTCCATAATTCCCTCCCTGATTCTCCTCTGCCTACATCACCCCTCCCACCTCCTTTTCCTGGATTCATTCCTGCTCAACCTTTAAGATTCAGTTTTGTAGCAGTTATTCCTGTAGAATTATCACTTATACTTGTCTATATTTTCACAATTTCTTACAATGAATATGAATAGCAGACACTGTCACTGCTCTCCCACTCCTAGGATCCCTCTGACATTGTCATACACGCTAGTTCCTATGTGCTATCACTCTCAACAGCCTTGGGTTGCTGAAACCCACTTTTTCTTTGTGTTTGGAGAGCCCCAAGTTCCTGGGAATATACGTCCCACAAAAGCAGCCCTTATCCAATGAATGTCAGGTGCAGGGGTATAAATACTCCACCTCCTCGTTGGTCCCTGATGAAGATAAATTCAAAATGTACTGTCTGCAGATCTCCTCTACAGATTGAGCCAAAGTTCTCCCCTGCAGGATTTTGCTTGTTATCACATACTTGCTTCTGTTTTTCCTGGAAACACTTTCACACAGATCAGTTTAAAATGAGTCCTTATTCCAGGATCCACTTCTGGCATCCGCAAGAAACAGCTTCTGACGCAGCTCCATTGATCTCTACCTCCTCGTGTTCGTGACATTGTACAATCTCTTCCCTGGAGTACAACGTGCTTCTAAGTCTACAGGTGAAAGTGTGGCTTCCATGATTAGGTTAGAAACAATTACGACTTCTATCTTGCTAGCACACTCTATTGTCTTCCCATTTTGCATGTTTTCATAATGCACGCTGCTGTGTGGGAGAAACCCATGTGACAGGAAATGGGGGGTGGCCTCTGGCCAACAGCCAGCAAAGAACTCAATGCTGCCAACAGTCACTGAGCTTGGAAATGGATACTTCCCCAGTTGAGTCTTCGGATGAGACCAGAAATAGATGCCGGACCTACACATGATTGCAATCTTCTGAAAAGCATGAAGCAGAGGACCCAGCTAAGCCAGAGCCAGACTCCTGACCCACAAAAACTATGAGATAACAAATGTGTACTGTTTTAAGCCCCTGAGTTTTGGGGTGACTTGTTACATAGCAATAGATAACTAACACAAGATCTCAACTTAGGAAAGCATGTAATACTTTTATAACTAGAAAATATTTTATCCCAGACATCTCTAGAAAGCCATTTCTGAATCTCCCGGCCAGAGCCTGGTGTCCTCTCTGTCACGGTCCTTATCATCCTTAATTTAATCATCTATTGCCCCTCCCCATTTGTCTCCCCATCTCATCACCTTGAATACAGACCTTTGGGAGAGGAAAAGCCCAATATATGTCTTTATCTTACCACCTAAGCATAGTATCTGGTTATGGTGGATGCTTAATGAATGTTTATTAAAGTAATTAATTTCCTTGTTAATTATTTCCACCAGGAGGTTTTGGCCACATGTCTCCCTATACTCTGCCATTCTCCAGATGCCAGATGAAGGGTAGAGCAGGCCATTGGTATTCGGCGAGATCTCCACTCTATGCATCCCCTGCTTTACTATCTAGGCAGCTTCTCCTTTTCCATCACCAGGGTGCAGATCAATTTCACATTGACGCTTCCTCCCATCTGTTCAATTCATCTGTTGGACGGTCACTTGCTGCCACTTCAGAGCAACAGGGAGTTCACTCTTCCTTTCATAGCCCTCTGGGAAGCCCAGGGAAATTAGCTCTGATTGATGTGATTTCTTCTTTTGGTCCTAATGACAAAATTACAGAAAAACCCAGCCCTATTTTACACCACACTTGGAAGGAATCTGTCCAGCTTTTGTCTGCCAACCATGACCAAAACTTGATTAACCAGGACTCAGCACACAGTGGTTTTGTTTTGGGGTTTTTTTTTTTTTTTTTTCTGGTTAGCTGAGGAATAAAACTGAAAATGCCATTTATTTCCTCCCTTATTACTTGGAAGAAGAATCAATAGGTTAGTCCACATTGCTGCCCACTGTAAATAAATTCCCCCAAAGAAATTGAGTCTGGGAGAGATGAGCATCTTGCAGGCCAGAGGACTAAAGATGCTGTTAGAAATTAGGTTGAGTCGGCAGAGATCTTTGCAGTATGGGGTTTTTATTTTTAAAAGTACTTGCTAACACTCATATTCCTTGTGTTTGCCCTTTCTCCTAAAAGCGAAGGACAGAGTCTGTGTCCTGGTTATCCGAGGATTCCAGATTCCTGAAGTCTGGCTCATGTAAGTTGTACTGTATTTTAGTTAACATGGTGGAGACTCACTCACAGATCTCTAAATCCAAGCTGATTAATGTCTCATATTCTGCTACTCAGTGGGATCCCCTATGCATCTTGGATCCTCCTCCAAGACACATGAAGTTCCTCCTCTGTTCCCTCCTGTGGCCTAGGGCATGGCGAGAAAAGGAGACTTCTTTGTTGCTAAACTAACAGATCCTTTTAGCTCTAGGAGAGGAAGCAGCAGCCAGAATGGTAACTTGGTATCTTGACCAAAATTCAACCTAGGGGAAATGGGGTGTCAAGAGAGGAAACAGATGACTGAGCACTGACTCTGGCCAGGCGCCAAGGTGGAGAACTCCCGACCCCAGCTTGGGAGGTCTTACTTGGTCTGGCCCCCTGCCGACTTCTCGGCCCATGCTCCCACATCCCCTAACATGCAAGAGCCACGCTGGCCCTCTCCACATTCTTCCCACCTCGAGACGTCTGTGCGTGCCGCTCCCTATCTGGCAATGCTCTTCTCCAGATACTTCCACGGTTCACTCTGTCATCCCTCACCGCTCAATTCAGTGTCCTGACAGACACGTTCTCCCTAGGTGAGCTGCCCACCTTCTATGCCCAGTCATTCTCCACCATGTTCCTTTACTGTATTCTCTTCAGAGCCCGCTACCACTTTTAATTAACTTCTCTCAATTCTTGTCTGCTTCCCCGTGAGAATAGAAACTTCATGAATGCAAGGAACTTTCCTGCCTGACTCTCATGAGACCACCATGTCCACACATGCCTGCCATGTCCTGTGTGGCGTGAACTAAGTAACTGCCTCTTGAATCCTCCCCCAAGATAAGTAGTTTTATGATCCCCGCCTACAGATGAGGAATCTGAGGCCTGGAGCGGGGCAGTCAACTCCACACATTTACACAGGCAGGAAGTAACAGCCGGACTTTTGACCACAGAACTTAACACCTAACACCAACAGCCTGAAATCGCCATCACTACTAGGTACTGCGTGGGAAGACAGGAGATTATGCTTTAATCAATTGTTTTCCAACTACTATTTATGGAAAATGTCTGAGTAGCTGTGACAAGGAAAGAAAAAGTCTTTTATCAGCCTACAATCATGAGTATGTCATACCTGGGACATGTCTTCCAAATCAAACATTGCTAATTTGTCAAATAACTGGATAGAGTGGAAATTTCAAGAAACCATTGTGCCTGTGCTTCTCTGCATTTGGGATCCTCTCAATGGGCAAATGAGCTCAAAGCAGAACAAGTAATGCAGGCATCTGTCTGGGATGACTGTAGTAGATGGACTTGCCAAGCCCTGTATTTGACGCGGGCTGTGTGCGCTCACCCCAAACCTCCCTCAAGTGACCACCTACCCAGCATGGAAATGGGCGGTGCAAAATCATGGGAAATGAACCCTGAGGCCCCACTGGTAGTTATTTTTCTGGGACCTTCTTCTTTTATTAAGACCATTTGGGGTAATAATCACCCGAGGGTCCCACCCTTTGCTTTACCTCTTGTCTCCAGCTCAAAGCTCAAAAGCCTCACAAGAAAGAACTAGATTTTACTTTCTGGATCTTGAAACATGGGGCTTCCTAAAGATAGGGCCTGCATGCTGTGCTCCCATCTTCTAGTCATTTCTGAGCAGGACCGATTTCAGGGAATTGCTCCAACCCAGCTTTGGAGCCCCAAACAACACTCCCAGCTCTGGACATTCCCTACCCAAGTTCCACGTACAGGAAAATAATTCGTTACCTCACCATACTGACTATCCTGAAACTTCCCCGCCTGAGTATGGAACCTTATCTTGGGGACACAACACCTGAGTATGGAACACATACTCAGGACACATCTGAGTATGGAACCTTATCTCGGGGAGCTGCTTACAGCTACAGAACCAAAGTGAGACATTCTAGTTCAAAGGCAGAACTTGCACTCTCTTCTTATTCCCATTTTTTCTTACTTTAAGTCTTTTTTATTAAGAGACTCATAATGTTCTCTATCTACATTGACACTTTCCATCTTTAAACATTAACTAATTAATTGACTGAAATGGTATCTTGGGAGCATTTATCATCTATCCCACTAGCCAGAGAGCCAGGCGACTGTGTATAAAAGCCATTGAACACTCAGTGGAGGCTTTGTCTTTCCACTTCCCTTCCTAGGAATGTTTGTGGGTGTGAGTGTGTGTGTCTGTGTGTGTGTGTCTGTGTCTGAATGTGTAATGGAAAAAATAAAAAGAAAGGATTTTGCTTCCACCAACCGCTATAAAAATCTACCTCTGGGAGACATGGAATTTCAATTGTGAAATAATCAGTCTTGGAAATTGTCCTGTCCTCCAGGAAAAGAAAAAATAAATAGTTTAACAGCGATTGCCCTTCAAAACAATTACTAATTATAATGTCTATAAAGAAAAATACCCTCGATACCATTACTCCTAATAAAGCCAGGCGAATCTATAGAAAGGAATTAGCTGGCATGTCTAGAATCTGATGGGAGAGCTCTTGGGGGTCGGTTAGAAGGGGGAGGTGTGCTCCAACAGGCTTATAAACCTGAATCCAAAGCTTTAGGAAGCTTACCCCCTGGGGCAAGCCCTTGTCAGCAAATTGGGAAGATTAACATGCCTGGAGGAAATCAGGCCAGGACAATTAAGAGAGGAGAACCCAGGTTTCTTCCTGACCCTCTCTACAGCCCCTCCATCCCACTTCTCCCCTGCCCTCCTCACCTCCTCCTCAGGCAGCGGCCACAGAGTCTGGGATTCCATTTATGAGGCATGCCTCAGGGTTGAGCATCGCCCTCTCCCCTCGGCCCACTGAAAGACACAGAAATGCCTGGGATGGCTTACATCATGGCCCTAAGGCCTTGGAATGAGTTTGCCTGTCAGATCCCATCTGTTTGGAACAAAAAGTGGTGTGTGGGAAGGATATTGGAGGAGAGAAAGAGAGAAAAGGGGCCCACAGGAGAGAACAAGGAGCAACAGGGAAGATGGACAAAAGGAAACAGCCACTCTGGTTTCGAGTTCTCCCCCGCTTCACCTGCCGGGAAAGCTGGGTCAGGTCACTCGAACCCTGATCCTCAGACCTCATGTCCTCATCTGTAAAATGGGGGTTGGGAGCAGGGAGTGCGAAACCCAGGGTTTCAGGTGGTGATCAGTTGCGCACAACAGAAACCCCTCGGGCTACTTTAAGCAGGAAGCGGAAATTTATTACCAGGGGTAAGGTAATTTAGAAAACCAATGGAAGCACTCGAAGAGCTGGACCTTCTAAGAACAAAGCCCTGCTCCCAAATCTCCCTGCCTTATGATGATTGGGAAAGCTACCACCGCTGCTACTAGAAGTCACCCTGTCAGGAAGCCAATGGCTGCAGAAGCGCCCTGCTCCGCACTGATCCATGCCGGAAAGGTACCGCGTTATGCCTTTCTCCCCTCAAACACAGTCTGCATACAAGACTCACGGCCACGTGTCTGATCTGCGGAACATGAATCATAGCCGGGACCTTGATGCAGGAGTTTGGGAAACGTGCTTCTTAGCTCCCCAACCTCTGCAAGAAAAGATGACACAGCTGACAGAGGCTGGAATGGAAGGTGAAGGAGACCATCTACAGGGCTGTCAAGAGAATTTAATGAGATGGTATTTACAAAGTGCTTCACAAATGCCTGGCCATTAGTAGGTTGTCAATAAACATTAGTTTCCCTTTACTTTCTCCAGATCTTGCTACAGGTTGACCCTGCAAATCTTCCCAAAATAACAGAAGAAAAAAAACCACAGAGCAGAGAATGGATCTTCCTAACCCACGGATGAGTTACTTGGGCTTCTTAAATTTAGCAACCTTATCAAACATCACAGTTATCCCCATTTAAGGCATTGTCCTATCTCCAGAAAAAGATGGGATCATTTTAAACAATAACTTAAGTTTTTGCATTTTGTAAACATTTTCAAAGGATCTTCCCTCTGGATAATTATATTTACTTTATCAATTTAACCGATATTGGGCACCTACAGAGACCAGGCAGATAGGATTCTTCCCTTTCCAAGAGTTAACAGTCTAGGCCGAATAATCGTACAAAACATACAAAATTACAAATTCTGATAAAAACTAAGAGAAAAGAACAGGGTGCCATGAGCCAGAAAAAATAGGGTGAAACCAATACTGTTCAAGGAGTGAAGACGGACTCGCTTAGAAAATAATGTCTCAGCTTACCTGAAGGATAATAAAGGTCAACCAAGTCAAGAGTGGGAGAGAGCATTTCTGGCAGAGGAAACAGCAGGTGCAAAGGCTGTGTGTTTGAGAAACCAGAAGAATACCAACATGGCTCGAGTATTCTGAGTGAGGAGAGAATGACTGGTGTGGTGAGAATCACTGTGGCTGTATACCCCAGACTATTATCTGGGGGTGACATTTCCCCTTAGGTTAGAATCCAGACATGCTAGGCAATTAACATTTTACAAACACAACAGCGGAAGCAATGTTCATCTCCCTTACTGCATCTTAGTTGTTGTCTCCTTGGTAAAAGAGAAAAATATTAATCCTTCGTGGTTGTGCTCAATAGGCTAACAAGTATGAAGCTAGTGGAGAAGCTGGGCACATTTTGAGCACCAGCAGCGACATTGTTGTCATCATACTCAGTGTCTCGCCACACTGTTCCAGAAAGGTCCTTCAGTTCTGCCCATCTGCATCCCTTCCCCATCGCATCTCCTCTCTAGCCTACACATCACAAAGTCACCCGTGTGACACCGCCTACCTGGCCTCAGTTGACTGGAGCGGAACAGATGCCAACCACCCCCTGGGCCTATCAGATTCTGACATTTGGAAATTTGCAATGGAGACAGAGGCTGAATTGGTCAGAGCGTGAAACAGTAGAAGCTGGAACAGTAACGTCATGAAGAGGAAGAGCCACAGCCACAGGCAAGTGGAAAGCGATCAAGAGCAAAATGTGAGATCTTGATGGTACAAGCTGGTCTGCAGAGAGGAGGATGGAACAGATGTGCAGAGAGAAGCTCCAGAGAGCAAGATGGAGACAACGGTTGGTTAATAACATTCCAGGTCCCATGAGGTCCAGCTGCTACACGGGATTCCCTGAGAACCTTCTGTGTCCTGACAATAAAACTTCCTATTCACTTTACTTTCTTTGAATGAGCTTCTGTTCCTTGAAATTAAACAATCACTGCCTGAGAGACTCACCAAGGAGAGCTGAGGCCACCCTTCCTAAAATCAGAGCTGAAATGCAACCCCATCTTGCAAACCATGACCATGGACCCCACCACCAGCTCAAGGCTTTGTACAGGCTGTTCCCCCTGCACAGAAAGCTCTTCCATCTACTTTCTGCAAAACGAGCTCTCACCCACCTTCCAGACTACTCTCTCTCAGTATCACTTCCACAGATTCCCACTCTAAGGTGGACCTTACTGAGGTTTTCACAGCTCTAAGAACCTCCACGTTGCAGCATGCAAATTTTTGGTCACTTGTCCAATGGCTGCCATGCCAGCAATGTTCCACCCCACACGTACCTGCCCTGTTTCCTGCTACGTCTCCAGAGCTTGACATGGTGCTGGGCACATAGTAGCTGCTGAATAAACATCTGATTCATGAATGATCAATAGTATGAAACGACCAAATTGCCTTTTTAGCTATTACTCCTCCCCCTTTCCAGAAATTTCCCCACTCTTTATTTTGGAGAAACATCTGCCACCCTCTTCGCTCAAGAGGTTTAGATGAGACCAATCCAACATCCTGTCCCCCGCCACTGTCAGAGGCAGGTGTATGCCCCAGGTCTGGCCAGTTAACCTACTCTAATCCCACAGTGAGTGGTTCAGGAATGAGGGGACAAGGGCTAGCCAAATGAAAGTCAATCTCAGGATTCTTGGGGGGAGACCAGTGAAAAAGACACGCTCTTTTTTCAATAGATTGAGCCACTGAATCCTATCTTGGGACTAAGAGGGGAAAACCTTCCTAAGAATGAAGCTTACAGGGAAAGGAGCAGGCCAGCAAGAAAAAGACACATCTAATGACACTGTTTGCACACCTGGGTCCAGCTAGATCTACCCTGGATTGTTAAATTATGGGTCAATAAATTCTACTTTTTTTTTTTCCTAAACCAGAATTTCTCAACCTCAACACTATTGACTTTTTCTGCTGGGGCGGGGGGGGGGAGGGGGGAGGGGGGGTGCGGGCTGTCCTGTGCATTGTAGGATGGTTAGCAGCAGCCCTGGCTTCCACCCACCAGATGTCAGACAGCCATCCTCAGCCCTGACAACCAAAAAAGGTCTCCACTCGTTGCCAAATACACCCTGAGGGGCGAAATCTCTTCCACTTGAAGACTACTGGTTTAAACAGCTTGAATCAGATTTCTGTTGCTTATAACCAAAAAGAGTCCAGACTGCAAAGAGACCCCTCCAATTCCCTACCTAATTTCCACGAATAATTTTCACTCCTACATTTCTTTACTTTCCAAGGTACCTGAAAACATCTTTCTTATGGCCTTTGCTCTCCAAAGCCAGTCAGTCTATTTCACGTTTTTTAATATTGGCGTAAATGAAAGCAAGTCAATCAGATCAAGAACAACTTAGATCTCCGTTCCAGTGGTACTTTTGTAAGTGGCAGATTCGAGGACATCGATTACACCCTTTACTCCCCTTTAAAAATTTAAACATCTTCCCTCGTTTACTTTCTTTATTTTAAGAATTTTCAACAGTCAATTTTCTGTTCTCCACAGACCTTGCCTTCGATGGGAAACTAATCAATAAGAAATTATATTTTTGCCAGCCTATTTTAAAGTAATGTAACCAACATATATTTCTCTCTCATTCGCAGCTTTATTGATTGTGAAATAAAAGCAGAAAGCCGGTGGAGACTCGGGCCCGCCTCCCTGAGACTCCCACTTCATGATGCTCCACCACCAAGAGCTTCGTCCAGCGGCACTCTTTCTCCCGATGTCCTTACCCTGGGTGAGGCTTGCGTCCGATCACTGGTCTCACACCGTAAACTGAAGCTTAGCCAGAAATGAGTTCATCCTTCAGAATGAGGCATGGTAGGGTGGTAATTAACAGCAAAACTCAGGCAGACAGGTTGTACCCACTAATTCTTTCTAAAAAAAAATTTTTTTGGAAGTTATTACTCTTATCATGACAGTACTAACCTACCTTCTGGCTCCTAAATTAGAATATCCCTTGCAAGAAAATGTCACATTGTGCTGAATAATAAAATCAGAATGAAAGTGAATTTTTAAGACAAATGCAGCTACCATCATTTCAACTGTCTTTTAAAATACCAGTCAGGATTTGGGGCGCCTGGGGCCTGGGTGGCTCAGTCAGTTAAGCATCTGTCTTCAGCCCAGGTCATGATCTCCGGGTACTGGGATCAAGCCTGCTTCTCCTGCTCCCTCTGCTACTCCCTGACCCACTCACTGTCTCTCTCTCTCTCAAATAAATAAATAAAATCTTCAAACAATAAAAAATAAAATAAAATACCAGCCAGGAGAGCTTTTAAGACACAAGCACAGAGTTAGACATGTGGATCCATTTCATAGATACACTTGTGTATCTGAAGACAAATAAGATACCGATGAAGGAGGGAAAGACCATGGACGGCCAGTACCGCTGACCAAGTGCACGTTCTGGGAGCCTGGTGCCCGGTGACCTGACCCGGTTTCTCAGGATGGGGCAGCGGGAGGGATTCCGCTGCTGAGAGCATCAATAACGTGAATTATAAAGTTACACACGGATCCTTTATTAAAGGCAGAGAAATCCATCCATTTGGGACAGTTACTTGAGAGTATGTCAAGTTATTAAGTAAGGGCACACGCACAGGTCAGCAGGACATCGGGAGCACGCTGACCAAACAGCACAGAGCATGCACGTTCTTGCCGCCACGAGAACTACCTGGGCCCGGGCCTCGTGTCAAGTCTGACCACAGGAGGCAGGCAGTAAGCGAGGCCTGCCCGGATGTCTGGATGTCACAGAACTCCGCTCCTGGTTGCCCTGCCTCTGTACCACCCTCCATGCTCACGATATTATGGCAAAAACAGGCACATGCAAATGAAGAAAGAAGGAACAGGATGAGACAACATGATCTAGCTAATTCCATTTTGAGAACAAATACAGGATAGTGTTTGGGAGGGCTGTGTGTATTTACTCTTTCAACACGATGATGGAGCTCCTGCTCTGGGTTCCAGCACTGCCCTAGGCTCTTGGGATACACACCACACTTGTGGATCCGCACTTGTGAGGCAGACTTTCTAGCAAGCAAAGAATGAAATCTCGAGGGAGGTCAAGGGCTGTGGTTAAAAGGGGCTGGACTGTACTAAGCCTGAACCTCCTATCCTAGGTCCTCTAAGCCAGTAAGGACTCCCGGAGACTTTGGCAGAGGGGAGTGTAAATAAAATGCTTCCCACCTTCATGCGTTCTCCTCTACCTTACCTGCCATGGAAGCAAACTCCCACCTCCAAGACAGAGAGATGGAAAAGCAGCTTCTCCTGCTGTGGCCGCAGCGGGGAGTCTGAACCGTGGCCGATTTTGGCAGTTCTCTGCTCAGAGAACTCACCCATCCCTAGCTGTCATCAGGGAAGTTGGAGCCTCCACTGAAGCTGTCAGGATCAATTCACAGCAGAGGCAGCCAAACAGAAAGAACCAGCCCGTGCGGAGTCTGCTCCGCCCACCCCTGTAAGACGTATGTGTGCATGCCCCCATCTCACAGATGAAGAAACTGAAGCTCAGACAGAGGAAGTGACTTGAGTAAGGTCTGAGTGACTCCAAACTCTATGTCCTTTCTTCACAGCTACACTGCCCATTTCATGCAGTACAACCCAATTCACTAGCACGCGAGTATTAATAAATCAATAAGCTGAGTCTTTAATTCTGTACCTATCCCCAAGTAGAGTACCGTGGGGGCATGAAATTAAGGTGCAGTCTTTGCTCTCCTGGGACTAACAGTCTAGTTGAAGAGACAAGGGGAGACACCGGGAACAAACACTCATCCAATTTTTAACAAACGATACAGACATTCCACCACGCCCACCTCATCTTGTGCGAATACTTGGGGCTCCCGGAACGTGCAGTGCCTTTGCACAAGCCTGAAATGCCCTACACCCTCCCTTCTCTCCCCCTCCCCAAATCCTCTCCATCCCCCACGAGTCGGCTCCTCTAGGAAGCTCCACTAAACCGCCAATCTGGTCGGTTACCTCTCTTCTGTGTACCCTAAAACCCCCAGTGCTTACCTCCATCAGGGAACATAGAATATCTCTAACAAAGAGTATCTTCAGAAGTCAGAGAGGAAACAAAAGCCTGAGATGGGGAGGTAGAAAAAGATAAAGGGCATGAGGGACATGTGTTATGGTCCAAGGGGGAACCATCTATGACAAGAAACTGATGGCCAGGTAAGGGACAGGAAGGAGCTGGGAATAAGGTAAGACACGGAAGTCAGTATATTCAAAACCCATTTATCCCAATGTTCTACTTCCACTTATTGTCTCTAAGTGCTTCCACCTCAGGAATTTTATCTGGTCATGACAACTATGAGGTAGGCAGGAGACACTGTCCTCCTCATCTGATGGAAGAAGAAACCGAGACACTCAGAGAGGTTAGGTGAGTTGCCCAAGGTCACACAGCATAAAGACCCTCAGGCAGCAGAGCCACGTGCTTAACATCACACAGTCTGGGATCAGACGGAAAACAGCTCTCCATTTCCTGGCCCTCTGACCCTGAGCAGGAGTCTTTCTCTAAGCCTCCGTTTCCACAATTATAAAAGGAGACTAAAACTCTCTACTCCACAGAGGTGCTGGAACCATCAAATGATCCTATGAGACCTCAGTCAGCCCTTGACGTCTGCCACAACAAACCTTTGTCTTACCCATTACCACCTCTGCTTTTGTTTAGCCTGAGTCCTCTGCAAAACCATTTACGTGGAACTCTGGTCCCAGCTGTTCTCCAGGAACATTGGGGCTTCCTCCTAAAACGTGGCCAAGATGACTCTGGCCCCCAAATTCCTGAGCTCTTGTCTCACTGCACATCCTCTTCCTTAAAAAGCCACTGGCTTCTCATTTCCTTCCTGAGCTGGCAGGAAACAAATACCAGAGGCTTATTTTATGGAACGGTTTGGCAAATAATTAGTTTGCCTTCCACAGAGGCAAGAGTTCACTGCGGAGATATTTAAAACTCTACTGATGGCTTAAAATAAATATCACAATGGAGATGTCAAAATAGCAGTGTGTTCTAACACCTGACATTTGTGGGGGGAGGAGAGAGTAAAAAATGTAAATGGATTTACCAAAATAATCTCATGGTAAGACCTTTCAGGTTTTGCTACCATAGAAATGTCATATTGTTTCAAGTTTCTTTCTTTTTTGTGTGAAGTTTGTTTTCCTCCTCTGAGAGCAGTGAAAGGTTTGTCATGAGAAAGAATCAAAAACTTTCCTCAAAAAGAAAGCGAGCATAATTGTATTTTTTTAGATCAATTGTAATAATTTTCAGCTGTTTTTCTAGGAGCTGAACACAGTTCCCAAATACAAATAGAGCAGTCCCCCTTTACCTGTGGGGATTACGTTTCAGGACCCCTCCCTGCCCCCCACCTCCACCCCGGCGAGAATACCTAGGAGGAGTACCAAACCCTATAAGTACTATGTCGTTTCCTACACAGACACCGATGACAAAGTTTAATTCATAAATTAAAATAGGAGATTAACAATAGTAACTAATAATAAAATAGAACAATTACAATATACTATAATAAAACTTAGGTGAATATGGTCTCTCTCTCTCTCAAAATATCTGACTGTTCCATCCCCATCCTTCTTCTAGTTACTATGTGAGAAGATGCGATGGCCGGGTGAGGATATGAAGTGAGGTGCAGGACATAGGAGCTGTGACCTAGTGTTTGGCTACTACTGACCTTCTACCCACAAGGCAGGAACAGGATCATCTACTTCTGAATGGCAGTTGCCCAAGGGGAACCAAACCACAGGAAACAAAACAGTGGATGGGGATGGGGGAGGGCCCTACTGTAAGTGATTTCTCCAAATGGAAGATGTACTGAGTACCCAAGGGATGCCAAGCTCTGGGCTGGGTCTTTTTTTTTTTAAGATTTTATTTATTTATTTGACAAAGAGAGAGAGAGAGAGAGCACAAGCAGGGGGAGAGGGAGAGGGACAAGCAGGCTCCCCAGTGAGCAAGGAGCCCAAGGCAGGGCTTGATCTGGGATCATAACCTGAGCCAAAGGCAGATGCTTAACCAACTGAGCCACCCAGGCGCCCCTGAGCTGAGCCTTTTAAATATTTCTTTCATTTTAATCCTCACAGATACTCAGTGAGGCAGGCATGATTTCAGAGGTTCTGGAAACCTCCGGTAACTACTCGAGAACAGGGGCAAATAAAGCATGCCAGGATTAAACATGAGTCCATCTTTCTTCTGACTCAATGCACTTTCCAGCACATCTCCAGAGCGTTCTACTCCATCCAGACTTATGAGGGCTAAACATCCTGCATTATCAGGCCAGGCGACAAATACAATTTTAATAACTGTGGAGTTTGTGGCTAGTATAAATAAATAAAGGGTAAATCCCAAAGAGAAGCAGCTCTAATCCTCTTTCCCTCGCCTGCCTTCTTCGTTATCTCCTACTACTTCCCACTTGGCCCCTTGTGCTCTATTAAACACCAAATCTCATAGATTGCCCGGAACTATTCCTGTCTCACAGCATTGGGCCTTTGCAGATGCTGTTCCTTTTTTCTAAATGCTCTTCCTCCACAATCTACTTGGTGAACTCATCAAAACCCTCCTGAAATATAACCTTGCGGAAAAAGCCTTCCTCATCACTCTTCCACTCCTACAACCAGTAGAATTCATGAGCTACTCTCCGTCCTCTATCATGCACCTGCTCACATCTTTGTGATTATCACAGCGTTTGGGGTTTTGTTCTCTTGGTTGGATGTTTGGCTGGCTTGGCTAACAAATCTGCTCCCCCTCATCAGAGTGACTTTCCTGCAGGCGGGAGCTATGCCTTAATCTACCTCTGTGTCCCCCATGCCCAGCTCAGTGTCTGAGTCAAAACAAGCATCTAATTGAATTGAATGCAAATTGGAAATGAAAACAAATATCACAGAGAACTAGGAGAAAGAGAAAACAATTGCTAATGTTGTGAACGTCGATTATAGGGCAATCAACCAGACCGTGTTTGCCTAATACAGATTACGAAACTGGCACAGAGGCAAGACGGCGCAGCAGTGGGGACTCGTGCTCTCTGGACATCTGCTGGGTGTCTCATCTGATCAATCCCTGCCTTGCCTAGCTGATGATTTCATCTTTCACAAGTCAGAGGACGTGGCAGGGGAAATGGTTACTTGGCACTAAATCCTGGCAACAAGGAAACACTGGTTGACAGGAAAGGGATGAAATCCTTGGGAAAAGACAAATGGGCAGGGAATCTTGTAGTTAATGATGGTGCAGGAAAAGAAGAAAGAAAACAAGCATTCATTAAATACCTACTGTATGCCACCCACTTGCTACGTGTTACTGCACGTAATTCCCATGAACACCTCAGAAGGTGGGTCCGCATCTCTTCCATCTGCACAAAAGCAGAAAATGCACAAAGGTAAAGTCACGTGCCTAAGGTCATCCTGCGCACGTCTGTCTGCCTGCAAGCCTCCGGTTCTAACCTCACACCGTGTTACTGAGCCAAATCAGCAGGGCGTTGCCTGACCTGACAACCTGGATCTGAAGAAAAAGCGGCATCCCTCCATACGCACCAGGGGATGCAACAGTGACAATAGATCCCACAATCACAGAACCATGACACAGCAACAATTCTTTCTTCGAGCCTGGGCAGCTTTCTAGGACACGCGGTCCCTGTCCCTTGGGTGGTGGCTGAGCACTCGTGGAGCTCACGGGACCTCCATCTCACCAGACGGTTCAGGGTATGCCTCCATTAGGGCAAAGGCCCTGGGGGCGTCCCACACCACTAATGACAGCCCTCCGCCCAGAAGCAGCACGCATCACTTCCACACGCAGGACCCAACCTCACGCAAGAGGCAGAGAAGCGCAATTCTCCGCCTGGGGGAAAGGACCGGCAACAGTGGCACATCTATAGTCCCTACCACAGCAGCTTCTGTAAAAGTGAGAAAGAAAGCTTCCAGGGGCAGCAATAAACACTGACAGATCCTGCCTCAGCATACTGGCCAAGGAGACAGAAAACACGAAAACAAAAATTTGCAACCGGACTGCAAAGCTCAAGTAAAGAAAAAGGGGACATCCTGCGCGGGAGAATTTGGTGAGATTCACAACCAAGAATCACCATGCATGTGGGGAAGTGTGGTGCTTCGAACGAGGTCGCCTGGCCACGGCCCAAGAAGGAAGTGTTGTGCAAAATGAACGGGAGTGTCTTAGCTCAGGTCACTCTACCAAAAACCCCGTGGACTACTGGGCTTGAATTCCAGTTCTGAGGCTGGAAGTCCATGCTCAGGGTATCACCATCCTCAAGTCCTGGTGAAAACTCTTCCTGGTTTACAGATAGCCACCTTCTCAGGCAGAGCGGACACGCTGGTCTCTTTCTCTTCTAAGAGCACGAATCCCATCGTGGAAGCTCTGCCTTCATGACCTCATCTAAACCTGATCACTCCCCAAAGGCCCCACCTCCTTGTACCATCCACTGCGGGTTGGGGCTCCAAAATGTGATTTGGGGGAGACACAAACATGTAGTTTGTGACAGGGAGGACCAAAGAAGCTGCATCTACCCATTCCTTTTTCACCATTCCCAGAGAGAAGGAAGATGAAGTATGACGGGAATACACAAGATCTCCCTGAATGCTCTTATTGGAAAAGCTAGGAGAAAAATCTGTAAGACTGGATGCAGACAAGCATTGCCTTGAAAAGGGACACAGGCCAACATGATGGAAAGTGCACTGAGCCTTTGCCACTAAGCTGGGGGGCTTAGAAAGTTACTGAACCTCCCCAAGCCTGGATTTCTTGTATGGGCAATAAGAACAATATATGGTCTGCCTCAAAGGGTTGTTATGAGGATTGAGAAGATTCTACATGATGTGCTTGTCCAAGCGCCTAGCAAAATGTCACAGCAAAGGAAAAGTGTTAAAAAGAGGAAGGATGATGATGACAATAATCCCTTCAGTGGGATGAACATTAACTCAGTCACCCCAGGAAACTTCGACATTGGCTCTCTGACTTCACTTCCCATCACCCTGTTCTTGCCTGAATTTTGCTCCATTCCAGCTACATTGGACTTTTTGCCCTTCTTTGAAAAGTGCCAGGCATGCCTGGGCCTCAGTGCCTAGGCACTTTGGGGGTTCCCTCTTCATGGAATGCTCTTCTCAGGATCTGAGCGAGTGTCTTGCTCAAGTGTTATTTACTCATCTACCTGTGGAAGGTGCCCACATCCAAAACTGCCCCCACTCACAGAATCATCACCATACGTTCCAGCTAGTGTTGTGTCTCTTCAACCACGGGTCCACATGTGGCTGTGAATGCCAGCCTGGCTCTACACACCTTGCGCCACCTCTGTGCTCTCTCAGGGGGAAGGGGTGCTCTTCAGTTAAGCTGGAATACAGCTCATGTGTTTTGCACAAGTAATATGGAAGTGTACGTCCTGAGTTCTAGCAAGTGCCCTTGCACTCAGTGAGAAGCAATGGTTTGTAAGTTGTTCTGACGTCTAAATTCCTCGGACGATTTCGGATTACTTTTGCAACGTGGTGACAAAACATGGAGGCCATTTTATTCTTTTTCTTTTTTTTTTTTTTAAGATTTTATTTATTTAATTGAGAGACAGGGAACGAGAGAGAGAGCACAAGCCAAGAAGTAAGGCAGAGGGAGAAGCAGACTCCCTGCCAAGCAGGGAGCCTGATGTGGGACTTGATCCCAAGACGCTGGGATCATGACCTGAGCTGAAGGCAGATGCTTAACCAACTGAGCCACCCAGGTGCCCTGGAGGCCATTTTAATATCAGCTTTTATTTCTATGAAAATAACAACATTTCCAGAAGTAATGGAATAAGTATCCAGCTACAAATTATCTGGGAGGTACTTTATATTTCCTTCAGGAAAAAGGGCTCACAAATATTGGGCACTTTCATAGTACCAGGTCACATCATGGGCACCTAAAAAAATGCTATCCCATTTCCTGTCCACTATGAGGGAATGGGCAGGTAAGTTCCACTGGCTCCATTTCTCAGAGTTAAAAAACAAAGGTCTGAAGAGGTTAAGATCATTGCACAAGTGTGTGCATTAATCACAAGTGGGACTAGAAGGCAAAGCTATGTCTGTGTGACTCTACAGACTGCTTTTTCTACTGCAGAGGATGGGAACTGGGGAAAACATGCCACTCGAAAAATAAATGCATGGGAGTACTGGTAGACCTTCTCCTGTGTGATCCTTGAAGGAGCTGCTCTGAAGCCACCAGGGCCACCAAAGCCAGGACAAGGGGCTATGTTGAGTCCAGACAGGCCCTCACTTCATTTAGGAATTGACAGCTATCCCTAGTTGACTTAGCTCATTGAAGGCATTTAATTGAATCTATTCATCCACAATTACTAACTGGTCTCCAAGGGCCAACAGAAGAAAGGATCTGTTCATCCAGTTGACCTTGGGATTAGCTCATCCTTGATCTCAGCGCTCTCACTGGAATATCCAGAAGGAGAGAAATCCTCCAGGCCATGGCTGAGAAACTGAGCACCTCTCCCCCAGAGCTGGCAGCTTTGTGAAAGCCATCAACTTAATATCATAAGAGATGATGTGAGACAAATGGAGGGTACAGTACAGGAAAAACCCAAAAATAGACAAGGAGAGCACAGCAGCTTCTATTTCCCACATTGCTCCAAAAGACTAGCATTCTCTCAACATGACTGTCTTAAGAACCAAAGCACCTTTTCCTCAGCCTTGATTTTTAAATGGCTGGAAATACAGGGAGACAAGAGTGCTTGAAGAATCTTGGCTGAGAGTCAAGTCTTGGCTGGGGGTCTCACTCTCAAGCCCAGTGCACACCAGCTTCAGGACTTGAGCAATTACTTCATGTCACCAAGCCTCAGTTTCTTTATTCCTAGAAGAGGAATAATCCTAGTGTCTCCCTGTCATCAGGTTGTGAGTGCTAAATGAAGAAATGCAGGAAAGCTCTTGACACAGGGCCCAGCACACAGAAAGTACTCAATAAATGTTGGCTATTACTTTCAAGAAAGAAAAAGGTTAGCTAGTCTATAAATTTTATAGGGCCAACATCAGTACTGGAAACAACTCTTTGCCATACCCTGAATCTTCTGTGCTTGATCGATATGCTTATGATTTCTGAATGTAAAGCTTCTCTTAATTCATAGTTTGGGGGTCTATAGGGTAATGTTCCCAGGATGCTTCTTCCCTCTGCACTCTGCTTGAGTCATGTTCCTCCTGGACAATCTCATCCATGTTATGGTTTCAGCCATCTACTCACCCTCAGATATTTATTAATTATCCACTAGCCACCAATCACTATGCTCTGCATATGAAGCTAAGGCACCATATTTCCTGCTCATCTCCACCTGGATGCCCCAGATACCTGAAAACCAAAGCATCCAAAACTTGACTTTCCACCACTCTCTTAAATCATGGCTTCTCTTCCTGCCTTCTTTCTTGGTCATTGGCTCCACCAACCACTCAAACTGGAATCATTCGAGACTTCTTCTCATTCCCACATCCAACTGATCCCCAATTCTTGCGGATTCCAGGTCTGCATGGCTCTCCCAGCCTATTACCCTCCACTCCCAGCTGCTTCTGACTCACGGCTGGTGCTCAGAGCAGCTTCTCCAGAACAGCTTCTATCTACAGCACCTCCGTGTGCTCTCACTGCCTCCAGTCTCGCCCAGCAGAGCCCCAAAGGCAGCCCAGAGTCCTCTGAAACATGATTATGAATCCATCAATTTCCTGTTTAGAAACCTTCAAGGATTCAGAAAACCTCCAAAATAAAATCTCTGCTCCTCGGCCTGGAAGGCCCACCCTGATCCAGTCCTGCCTACCTACCCGGCCCTATCTGTGGCCATTTCTCAGCAAACCCCTTCCCGTGACATGCCACTGCCTACCTGCAAGTCCCCCAAAAGTCCCTTCCTACCTCTATGTCTTTGGATACACAGTTCTTTGTGCTCACAATTCCCTCCCACTCCTTGGCTGCTCAGCTCACCCTCATCATCATCTTTTGTGAGTTCAAATCCCCCCATAGGCCTTTGCTGATTCCCACTCCCCAGGCTGTGTAAAGCCTCCTTCCTATGTTCCTTCCAGCATGGTCCTTCTACAATAAGCGTGACCCAGTATTGTAACTTGCTCTTTTGTCTTCTTTTGCTATCCCCCCAAAACCAGACAGTCATCTCTTTAGGATAGAGATTCTATTTTTCTTATTTCCAATGACATTCATGTTTTTAAGGATAAAAAATGTTTAAAAGTTTTTGTAACTGAGCAAACCAAAATCTCTGAAAGCAAATGCTTCATGCATATCAGGGGAATAATAATACTGATAATAACAATGCCAACTATTTTTAAGTGCTTAATATGACTAAACACTTTATAATCATAGCTCATTTAATCCTTGTAACCACTCCATGAGGAGGTACTATTTTTGTTCTCTTTTTGGATGAGGCAAATGAGCCACAGAGAGATCACACAAGCACGCGTGCACACACACACGTTTTAGAGTCAGAATGATGTAGTTCCCGATGTGGTTCTGTCATTTACCTTCTACATGACCTCAAGGCAGTTCACCTGGTCTCCATTTGTTTCTTCATCTCTGGGATGCAGAAAGATTTACTGTGACAATTAAAATACTATTTATAAAATAACTGGCACACAGTAGATACTCCATGTGACTGCCTCTTTCCTCTGACAATAACCTCTGATAACTTGTCCAAATTCTCATTATTCAGGAACATTACTGAATTCGTAAATTGGAAAAGTGGACCTCTGCTTGGCAGTTCAGCTCTGGCTCATCCAATGGGCCAGCTCTGAATCTCTCCCCATCCTTGCTCCCCTATTTCCTCCAAAGCCTCCCACCGACACGAGCTTCATGGATAAAGTTAGGACTCGGGGTGAGCGATCTGGGATGTGGTGAGAGTAAACCTAACACAGATTACTTGATAAATACAGAAAGCCAAAAGCTTACTAGTTTGATTTTGAGGTTCTGAAGCAAATGTGAAAGTGTCGGATGTGTATTTTGGTCAACCACATCTAAAAAGCTATTTCCAATGCTCCAGACCCAGAGGTGGAAGCCCAGAGGTCTAACATAGCTAGGGATTCGCCGCCAGCAGATTTAAACAACTAACGGTTTGTCTGGATGCTTGAAGCTGTCTTCCCATCAGCTCCAGTGCCCTCCCCTCCTGTCTCAGGCCCTCCCCAGCTTCTCACAGAGGAATACATTGACATTTCGAAACGTATTGATTACAGGAGCAGACTAGGTTTGGGCAAGGGAAGGGGGAGAAATTGATTGATTTTATTATTTGTGGGAGGAAAAGAGAAGAACAAACAATGGTGCTTTTGTTTGGAGGACAAAACCAAAATTATCGGTTGAATGGGGCTGAATTAAGCACTTAAAGTTCAATCTTTCCAGAGTGCTGACAATGCAGGTGGAGATCAATATGGAAACAATTTGCACCATGGGGAACCTGGGCTCTGGTTATTAACAACTAATTATACCAAGTTTTCTGCAGGATCGGGTTAGTTCTCTTCTAAGATGTGGTACAGCGGGGCTCACAGGCAATGTCCAGGGCAGGGATCTGGTTCCTGAAGCAGCAAGTCTGCAGCTCAGGACCAGGGAACTCATGGCCACTTCTGCTCTACGGAGCCCACTCCACAGCCTGACACTCACAGATGAGGTTATAGGAAGTCTGCCATGTTTTTAACAGAATTCTAAAATATGATTTCCATTGGCAAGGCTGACCCTAACCAGGAGCATCAGTGTGGCCATACCAGTGGTTAAAATACTGAAATCCTTCTATACTTGTTCGTCGACAGCCACTCTTGGGACTTCCCAGACCCTTGCTCCCCCCAATCTAAGAACTGAAAGGTTAACACCTGACACGGTAAGGGTCGGTTCTCCAGCACGCACCCCAACATCCATTCTGGTGAGTTAGTGTCCATACCCTACGGGTGGTCGAACATATTGATTACGACCCTAACCACAGACAATGGCTTTTTATGATCCGCTAGTTATTGATGTAGGAAAGATATTAGGGTTCGGAGTTGGCAGCCAAGAAAGAATTCCTGAGAATTCTGTGGTGCAAAAAGTGGTTTTCTTGAAACACAGGGACAGGACCTGTGGCCAGAAAGGGCGGCACCCAGGTCATGAGGAGTGGCTGATTATATACTTTCAAGTTGGGAGGGGGTTAGGGACAGAACAAACCTCCAAGGTATTTTGGAAACAAGGTTTCCAGGACCCTGAGGGGGCTAGCTATTGTTAGGAAAAGGTCATTTATTACTGTTTAGTAAAAACTCAGTCATGAGAAAAAAAGAAGAAAAAAAAAGCCTCAGTCATGAGACCCTTGAGATGTGTATCTGTGGGTCATATGCGTGGGGATGATTGCCAACATAGATCTTGGGGGGTTGAGATAAAGGATAAAGGAAGTTTCCAAAGGAATTTGTATATGTTAAAGTAGCCTCACAGGATCCTGGGGGTGGGGGTGGGGGGTCAGGCTAAGACTGCATTTTGCCTTTAGCAAAGTATTAACATCAAGGCAGCAGAACTCCTAGAGGAAGGTCCCTCTGACTGTTTCAAGGACTTGTCAATGGGCTGTAAGCAGTAATGAAATTTAATTTTTTTTCTTTTGCGTTTGTTTCCCACATCAGTTATCAGCAGCCAGTCTACAAACCCAGATGCCTTCCTCTGGGGGGCTTATTTATTGTATATCAATAAAGTCATACACATACTACATGCATGCACACACATATACATATATACGCATATACACATATATTTACCTATACAATCTCCATGGGTAACTGTATATAATTATGTACGTATTATATACAGTTATGTATACATAAAGATAAATCAATAGCTTAATAAACCTGATACATTTGGGAGATAGCTCCATGTTAGCACACCCAAATTTATCTCATCTTTTTAGCAACTACATGGCCCTCGATTGTAATTTAGCAACTCCCTTACTGATGGATATTTAGGCACCTCCACTTTTTCACTACTACTAACAATGCTGTAATGAACATCCTGAACATATGTCATTCCACACATACCTAAACACTTCTGTAGAACAGAGTCCAAGAAATGGAAATGCTGGATTAATGGAGATGTAGGTTTCTGATGTTGACAGATCCTCAGAAACTCATCCTACTTTCTTGTATACACAAATGACAACCCATGTGCCGCATTTACGTGGATGGTTTGCAGAAATTAACCGTTCTCAAAGTGGCCTCTAGTGAACTTGAAGAGTGTCCACGATGTGTCCATCTGCATTTCACAATTAGAGTCCACCAAGTTCTTTCATGTCTGTTCTGGCACACGTGTGCCCACAAAGAGGCTGAGGGAAGCTTCACCACTGTTTCAAGCCAACAGACTATTCCGGATGCCCCCAAAGCTTCCAATCCGTTGAGCTGCCTGGGTAGAGCTAATAGCAAGATTCCCTGCAGAGCCTGGGAGAATGGCACGCTCACTAGTCCTGTGTCATCAATTGTTCCCCAGACCCTGAAGCAGCTTTGCTTGTCTCCAGAGCCATATAAAGTCCCCGCGACAGTTGTGACAACTCCTGGCCACCACACCTTGCCTGGGATAGCCCAAGCCTCCCATAAAAAACAGCTGTCAGTTTCTGTCCCTCTAATCAAAGGACCTCAGATACAGCACAGAGGGCTAGATGGAAAACAGATGCCAGTCTGTCCCTTCTGTTTCCCTCCTTCCCATAACGAAAGCTCCAGGGCCTGGGAGGGGACAGAAGAGAGGGAGGTATCGCTCACAGTAAAAGCATCTAGACCCTCAGCTCAGTCAGCCAAATGCCCCACTACACAAGCATTTTTACTCATTCTACAAAGGACTTGAGGCAGCTTCTGAGAAGGTATACAACACAATAAAATTGGAAAATATAATTAAAAGACAAAGCCAGGGGAAACATATATGGGATAAGAAATGAAGACCGGAACGCCTGGGTGGCTCAGTCGGTTAAGCGGCTGCCTTCGGCTCGGGTCATGATCCCAGGGTCCTGGGATCGAGTTCCGCATCGGGCTCCTTGCTCGGCAGGGAGCCTGTTTCTCCCTCTGCCTGCTCTGCCTGCCGCTCCCCCTGCTTGTGCTTGCGCTCTCTCTCTCTCTGATAAATAAATAAATAAATAAATAAATAAATAAATAAATAAATAAATAAATAAATAAAATCTTTAAAAAAAAAAAAAAGGAAGAAAAAAGAAATGAAGACCAAAAGGAAATGCATCTGGGTTCTGCACCATTTTTAGGTATTTCAACTCCAACTGGACTCTAAGCTCCCTGGCCACCAAAGCAAAAAAAAAAAAAAGTGGGGGAGTGTGGAAGGCAGTGGGAGAAGATTAGACTTATAATATCCAGACCCACAATGTGAATAAAGAGAGTTCCCATATTTCGCATTTAGGCTTTAAGGATAATCATGAAGAAAAAAATAGAAAGTAAAGATGACACGACCCTCAGTTTCTCAGTACAGTTGGGTCTCCTTTGAACTCGGGTCCCAGGAGCTGAAAGCCCAGTCGATTTTCCTCCCCAAACCACCAGGCAAAACCCTTCTGAACTGACTCGATGCACTGTGCCCCATTTTAGCTCCGCAATGTCTACTCCAATGAGATCGCCCCTGTCCTTGTCCTCCCCCACCCTCAGGATGCTGCCCAAACCAGACAAAACCCTGAGCACCCAAGACCCTCCCACGAACCCCTCCAAGACTCCCAGAGATCTGCTTGGTTCTCTAGTGAATGCAGCCATTCTTTCCGGCCACCTGGCTAACAAGTAGGTTTTTGATCTTCCCCTTCTAATCCTCCTATACACACACACACACACACACACACACACACACACACACAAGGATATGTAGGAGGCCATTCCAGTTTGTCGATACAAAAACCACAAAGACTATTTTTACCAACCCCCTTCCTTTATTTCATTGGGAACTGTTAAACATTAAGAAGCGTCATATAAAAGTCCCGATTTCTCACTTTTTAAAAAATCAAGACAAAAAAATCTTTTAAGTAGGCAATATGGTATCTCCCCATCGGTGGGGCTGAGTAACAGTTGCCCCCTTAAACAGAGAAAGGCAGCTCTGGCCTGCCAGAGTCCTCACCACTCCTATGCTGCACCCGTGGCCCACTTCACTCACCACGTTTGCAAATCCCGGTCTGGGCAACTAATGCTTAAACTTAAAAAAAAAAAAAAAGGAAAAGGAAAATGGAGTGAGCAAAATTACACTGAAAGACTGGAGCTTAGACCCATGACTTACCATCCATCTTCAAGATCCACAAAATGAGGGGTCAGACTCCAAAAGAGAAACTCTTTCCACCTATGACAAGACTCTTTCTTCTGACTGGCAGAGGCCCTGCTTTCCAGGGTGGGGGAATTTGCTGACATCTATAAACCACGGCAGCTCTGATGAAAGGGTCAAGAAGGGGGCTCTCTATGATGGGGCCATTTCACTTTATTTTTCCCTGGAAAGGTCTCACCCAGCCAGGGCCTCACCAGCCCCACCCCCAGGGTTGTGCCAGCATGTCAGGCGGTAGGCCAAGGAAGCTACAAAGATGAACTACAGGCTCAGAGGCGGTAGATTCCTTTTGCAGACAGAAACAAAAACAAAACAGAGGAATATTTTCTCTTTTTTTTTTAGTCTCTTCCTTTCCTTACAATAAATTGGGTTTTTTGGTTTTGGTTTTTGTGGGGTTTTTTTTGTGGTGGTGGAGGGGGTTTGGAGGGGTGCAAAATGGTGCTTTATTAAAGCACGGGGACAGGACCTGTGGACAGAAGAGCTGCTGCACCGGGGTTGTGAGGAGTGGCTGATTATATACGGTGGGGTTGGGAGAAGTAAGGAAAAAGTGTTGCATAAAACCTGTAGCCTGTTCAGAGGTGGGCTGGAGTCCCAGGTGTGTCCTGGAAGCCAAGCCTTGAGCGCCATCTAGGTACAGATGGTGGTACTGCAGGTGCCAAACCTGGAGCTTCAATCGGCCTCTTCTTGCCAACCCTTCCCATCCTAAATCTATCTCCCATTGCTGAAGGTATCAGGAGAAGCGATGTGCTACAGCGGGAGGCTAGGGGCTTTGCAGTCAGACCCTGTCACTTCACTAACTGTGGAGTCTTGTTTCCTTATCTGCAAAATGGGGATAATCATGCCCATTTTACAGGGTGATTGGAGGATTAAGTAGGAAAAACTACATACTCCGGCATACAACACAGAATCAATAAACTTTCTTTCCCTTCCCCCACTGTCCTAAAAATTTACTCAGCCCACAGCCAAATAACTCCAGAAGGGCTGGTTTTGCTCATCTGTAAACCAAGGATGCGGGGCCTCCAGGGTTGCTGGAAGCACAGGGAACATAACCAATATATACAACTCCTACCAGACGGTGAGTGCTCAACTGCTCAGAATGGGAAGGAAAGGAAACTGTTATCAGGCCTTGATCAGTTACAGGCACTGAGATTACACAAATACATGAGATGGTTATAAAGGCATATAAGACAATCTTGTAGTGAGAGAGCCAAATGTAAGTAATAATACAAGGTAATAAATTAGATGGATGAACAAAGTACATGTCAACATAGCCTTCCAGGCTGTATCCATTACTAAACTTAACTTCCATATGCACCCAGCAACAAAGGATTCTCATCCCAAACGCTGAGCCAGGAGAGACTCAGAGAAAGTAAGGGGGCACACCCTGAACTTACACTTCTTATGTCCTTACCTCTCCTCTGCTCCTATTCCAGATCTATCTCATCCTTACTTTCTTCCCCAAAATGGCTTCCCCATTTCTGCCACTGAAATACAACAAATTCGAAATCTGACTCTTCTTCCCATCTCTCACCTCTCCCCTGCCCCCAGTACTTCATCAGCCTGGAGTCCAGCCTTTTCCAATTCTCCATGTCTCTCCCCAGTTAGACTCCTCCACTCCACATGCAGGAGCCTTCTACCTGGGCTCTCTGCTCTCCTCCTGCTCTCCTCCCTCCAATCTCTCCAGTCTCTCCTGGGGCTCACGTTTTCAGTGGGTCCCACCTCAAGCCTCACTTCTCTAGGCTGCCCAGCTTCCTGCAAACAAGCTTCTCCCAACTACACGACCCCGCCGGCATCTCTGCTTTCCCTAAACACGGACATGGAGTTCCCGATTCTGCCTCCATAACCTGGGAAGCTTCACAACACAGTTTGCCAATAAGCACATGAAAAGATGCTTGACATCATTAGCCATCAAAGAAATGCAAATCCAAGCCGCAGTGAGATACCATGTCACACCTGCTAGAATGGACATAATGAAAAACTACGGACGGCAATAAGTGCTGGTGAAGATATGGAGAAACCCGAACTTTCATGCACTACTGGTGAGAATTTACAATAGTGCGGTCACTTTGAAAAACAAAGCCGGCATTTCCTCAAAAGATTAAGCATGGAGTTAACCATATGACCCAGCAATTCCATCCTTACGCATATATCCAGGAGAATTCAAAACATATCCATGTAAAAACTTACACACCAATGTTCATAATAGCATTATTTATCATATCCAATCATCCTGGATTGAAATTACTTGAGTGCGGCCCAGGAATCTGCACATTTCACAAGGGTCTCTATCCAGATATCTTGCAAGTTGAGAAGCACTGACCTACAGAATCGAACAAGTCCAAGGCCTGTGTCACAGCCAGCAAGACCCGACCTTCAGGACCTGGCTCCACCCACATCTCTAACGTCTTCATTCCCCATTCCTGCCCAGCCCATGCAGCTCCACCAACACCTGCTGCTCCATGTAACAGAAATGACCTCCCCCTCCCTTGGCTCCTCCAACTGGCCCCCAGGCCTCCACTCCAGCTTCACCTCCTCTGGCAAACTTTCCCCAGCCTCTAACCTCCTACGAATGTACTTACTAGAGCCCAGTGCTTCTCAACTAGGAGCGCCTGGGCTCCCCAGGGGACACCTGGCAAATACAGAGAGAATTCTCATTGTCATTAACAAAGGCTGGGGAGGTACTACTGTCATGTAATGATGCTGCTAACATCCCACAATGCACAGGACAACCATGCATGCGAACATACACACACCCGCACACACCAAAGAATTATCTAGCCCAAAATGTCAACAGTGCTGACAATGAGAAATGCTGCTGCATACTATCACCATGTGAGTTCCTCAAGGGCAGGGAATGTCTAAGACTCAACCACGTAACCTCCCTACCAGATACAGAGCCTGGCACACAACAGACGTGCAGTACATATTAGTGGAATGGATTATCTGTTCCCCTCATCTAGCACTTAGGTGTGCTCATTTATACTCTACCTTATTCAAGAGAAGAACTGCACCTGTTAACAAAAATGTATGCAATACAAAAGGGTAAAAGAAACATGTGAGAGAGTCTTAGGGGAAGATAAGATGAAGCCATAGGTGGGCTGCATCAGGAAAGCATCAGAAATGCTGATCATAGGGGCATGTGGGTGGCTCAGCCCGTTAAGTGTCTGCCTTCAGTTCAGGTCTTGATCTCAGAGTCCTGGGATCGAGCCCCACATCAGGCTCCGTGCTGGGTGGGGATCGGTTCCTCTCCCTGGCTTGTGCTCGCCTTCTCTCTCTCTCAAAATGAATAAATAAATCTTCTTTTGAAAAAAAGAAAGAAATGATGATTATAGCCGTAAGGCAGAAATGAGCTGAAATCTGACTCTCTGACTCTGGGCTTCCTGCAGGCCACAGCAACAAGGGGCCACCACAGAGCTGGACACTTAGAGATACTTGATGTAAACATGTCCATCAGCATTTGATTGGGAGCATAACCAAGTGGAGGCATGTCAACGAAAAGCTGCAACGAACAAAAGTCAAAATGCTTGCAAAATGGGACAATCTGCTCAATCAGTCTAGGTAGGCTCAGCAGGTGTTATAAATACCCTCTATCATCTGAGATCTGCCAAAGGACCTAAAACGGATGGTGCCAGAGCAGGTTTCCCCATCTCAGTTCCCCCGTGCTATCCATCCTCCCGCATATGGTTGGGTCCTCTCCCACCACCTCAGACCCCTCGGGAAGAGATCCAAAAACTCTCCTGATCTCTCACTCTTGCGCTCGCTCCACGTCCAACTCAGAGACAATTTCTGTACTTCCCTCCACTGGGTGATAGGCCCAGGATCTCTGGCTTGTCTGCTCAGGAATTAAAAGACTCCGCCCCATCCATACTTATATTCTCTCGATTCCTCATGCAACAGAATGCTTAAAGTCCTGGAGTCCCCTTGTTTCTACAGCAGCTCTGCCACTTATGTGCTGTGTGACCTTGGGGGAGGCACTTAACCTCTCTGAGCCTCTGTTGTCTTAACCATACAAGGGACATGATCATACTTACCTTAGGTTGTTAGGCTTGAAAATGTAAGACATGGGGGACCTGGGAGGCTCAGTGGGTTAAGCCTCTGCCTTCGGCTCACCTCATGATCTCAGGGTCCTGGGATCAAGCCCCAAATCGGGCTTTCTGCTCATTGGGGAGCCTGCTTCCCCCTCTTTCTCTGCCTGCCTCTCTGCCTACTTGTGATCTCTCTCAAATAAATAAATAAAATCTTTAAAAAAAAAAAAAAGAAAGAAAAGAAAAGAAAATGTAAGACATATAAAGTACTTAGCATAGCCCCAGCACACAGTCAGTGTTCAATGAATGTGAGCCATTGTCATTGGGCTTTGAGTTCAGAGCAGACTGGTCAGACAGAGCTTCTGTAGGGTGGAAGGAGGAACAGAGACTGTGAACACCTACTGTGTGCTGGCAGCTGTGCTGGGCACTTGAAATATGCTCTCCCATTAATCCTCACCACCACGCCCTGCCTAGTTATCACTGCTGCTGTAGGAGGAAATCAAGTGCGGATTTTCCAATTGTTCTAGAATTGATGACGGCGGCAAGCAGTTGGCTCCTGGCTTAGGGCAGGAGCTCTCCGAGAAAAATTGCTCCTAGAGAGGATGATCATACATCCCATGCGTGCCTGGGATAGTCCCGATTTATACCTGTTGTCTTAGGATAACTATTAATAGTTCTCTGCTCCCTTTCACACTCAGGAGTGTCGGAGTTTGGACAATAAATTGTATGGTCAACTATTCTGGAGCTGGGTATGCGGATGGCCACAAGAAGGGGGGCTAGCATCCCCATCTCTGAGCTATAGAACCACGAGGCCCCCTCAGTGCTGTCAGCAGAGCAAAGCCAAGTGAGGAGTCTCAGAGCGTTTACTGGAAACAAAGCATGCAAGAAGAGGATGAAGGGAGCACTCCTCCTCTCGGCACTGCCCTCAGAGCTCTTCCGTCAGCCCGTGACTCTACGGCACAGGAGGAAGCCAGTGAAAGTTAGGAGGCATCCAGGGAGCCACGGAGTTTGAGAGTTTAGAGCCACGGATGATGGAAAGGAGCCAACGACAATTTTACTTTTAACTTTTTGAGGAACCTCTCTACTGTTTTCCACAGTGACTGCACCAATATGCATTCCCACCAACAGTGCACGAGGGTTGTTTTTTCTCTACATCCTCGCCAACACTGGTTTCTGGTGTTTTTGATTTTAGCCATTCTGACAAGTGTGAGGGGATATCTCACTGTGGTTTTAATTTGCATTTCCCTGGTATAACACCGTATGTTAATTATACTTCAATGAGAAGAGAAGGGAAGGAAAGGAAAGGGAAGGGAAGGGAAGGGAAGGGAAGGGAAGGGAAGGGAAGGGAAGGGAAGGGAAGGGAAGGGAAGGGGAAAGAAAAGGGAAGAGGAAAGGGAAAGGAAAAGAAAAAAGAAAAGGAAAGGAGGCAGGGCTGACCCTCTCTTGGGGTCTCAGTGACAGATGGGGCACAGGTCAAGCTGGAACCAAGCCTACCACCAAGGACAGAGCCACCGCCTTCACAAGTCTAGAACTGTGAACAGACCTGGTGTGGGCCAGAATGAGATCACAAACGCCGGCTCACAGCAATGGCCTTGCCAAGTTACAGACGGGATGTGCCTGCAGGCTTCCTTCTTCCTCCTCTCCTTCAATACATCAAGGAGAGAGGTGGAGGTGTAAAGAGCCGAATACCCCCCACCTCTTTGGGTCCCTGCCACTGGGAAGGGAGAGAACTTTTCACTGGATCTGAAATGGGAGGTTTAAGCTGGGCCTAAGATTTGTCATAGCTGAAAGGAATCAGAAAGATAAGGGATCTGTCACTCAGTGGGGTACAGAGATTTAACACACAGTTGATAAAAGGATAAAAAAACAAAAAACTGCCGTGTGTGTGTGTGTGTGTGTGTGTGTGTGTGTACCCTCTGGAGGTAAAACTTCCTCCCAAAGTACCTGTCATCTATTATCTACAGTACAGTAAATGCTTTACATACTTTAGCTTGCTTAAACCCCACAACAGTCCTCACCCCCATCTAACAGCTGAGGAAGAGAGCTAAAGTCACTTGACCTGAAAAATCAGCAGAGGGAAGAGTCGAACCCAGGCCTGTCCATCTGCACGGCCTGCCTCTTTTCCCAACAGCGAGCTGTTTCTCTCACTCCATCCGTGCCCGCCTCAGTCCCCGGACGTCCCCGGGGCCTCCTCAATGCCTGTCGCAAGCCGTAGCCCCCGCCTGGTAAATGGCACGCGGCCTCTGTGGGAGAAGATTCTAATTGCGCCTGACCACAAGGTCTGCAGGGAGTTCATAAATTATTCCAGGAGAATATGTGCACTGAAGGCCTTATTGACTGGAGTCCATTTCCTGAGCTGGCGTATTTTTTTCCCCAGCAACTGTTGCAAAGCAAGTGCGAGTACGGATCTTGATGCTTCACCTCTAGGGTCCCTCGCTTACCGCCAAGGATACAACTTCACAGTCTCCCTCCCAGTCAAGGCCACAGTGAAGGACACTCCCATCAGAAAGAGTCAGGTTTGAGGTAGGGGTCCCTGGGTTTCCACAGAAAAGGCACTTCAGTTCCATTCTCTGTGGGATTTCAACTGAACACCACATTTCTCCCTCTCAGCCTAATCTTTTCCCCCACAACTGATTATTTCCAGTACTGTATGCCCAATAAACAGAAACAATCCAATGTCTACCAGTAGGGAAATGTCTGTATAAACTATGGTGCATCCAACCCAACAGAGCACTATAAAATCATAACAAAAAATAAGGAAGGGGTGCCTGGGTGGCTCAGTCAGTTAAGCGTCAGACTCTTGATTATGGCTCAGGTCCTCATCTCAGGGTCCTGAGATCGAGCCCCACGTTGGGCTCTGTGCTGAGTTTGGAGCCTACTTGTGATTCTCTCTCTCTCTCCCCCTCTGTCCCTCCCTCTTGCTCACTCTCTCTCTAAATAAATAAATAAAAATTTTTAAAAAAGAATAAGGAAGAGCTCAATATTCCCAGTATGAAGTGGTCTCCAATTTATAGCTTTTAAATGAAATGAGCAAGGTTCAGAAGAGAGTATACGATTTTATACAGGAAGGAGGATGAGAAAATATAGTTGTTTACATTAGCGAAATGAACCAACAGAGGGATAAACCAGCAGAAAATGGTCCCCTTGGGTGGAGAGAGTAACAGGAACAGAAGTGGCATGCTAGGGGGCAAAGAATGGAGTAGAGGAGCAGTAAAGTAGGAGTGGGGGGTGGTCCATCCCACCAGACGCGGCTAATAAGCTGCACGGTCTACTGAGAATTTTAAATACAGTAATAAAACTAAGTACTAAACGCAATGTGATGTCCTAAATTAGATTCTCGGTAAAAAAAAAAAAGGGGGGGGCAGAGGGGGAACATTAGTGCTAAAATGTGAATAAAGTCTACACAGCCTAATAGTATTCAGTAGTATTATATCAATGTTGATTCCTTAGTTTTGACAAAGGTATCGTGGCTGTGTGAGATGCTGATCTTAGGGGAAACTGGATGAAGGGTAAATATGGGAATTCTCTGTGCTATCTTTTCCGCTTTTGTGTAAATCTAAAACTACTCCAGAATAAAAGGTTTGCTTTTAAAGATGTATGAGACATCCAGAATGGCATATGAATGAATAAGCATTTAGGGAATGAGGCGGGGGAAGCAACTCAAGGTCATCTGCTTTCTATTCCCACTGCGTACTGGCAATGCTAAACAGTACTGGTGCTCTAACGCCCCACTCCAGCCAGGGCAACCACTCACCCCACACCCCTGCCTTGCACTCCCATGCTCTCAGGGTACCTTTTCAATACCATTCTTAGTTGGGAAATATGTAAATACTTTGAAACAAACTTTGAAAAGAGAAAGGAAACATACATAATACTAGGCATAAATAACCCAAATCTGAAAACCATCAGCACAGACCCTGTGAAGTCTAGGTTTGGGCAACTCTTACCAAAATCCCACAGCAGTGAAAATTGTGGTGGAATTCAAATCCAGGCCCATCTGAGCCCAGATCCCACAAACTTTCAGATGGATCTTCTTGGGGGTGATAAAACACGAACAAAAGATCAAAATGGGAACTTACAGTTCTTCTTCTGGCCTTTTTAGAAGTGTCAACAGGGACACACAGATTTCATTACCAACAGGACTGGCGCTTGGCCCTCATATCAGCAGCCTGCTCTTCCAGGGAAATCAAGTTGGCAGAGCCTTGCCAAGCACCGAACCTAAAGCCAAGAGGCAGGGGGCAGAGCAGAATAAAAGTGGAGGACAGGCCCTTTCCATTCAAGTCAACAAACACTTCCTTTGAGCATACTTATCTCAGGAAGACCCCTCATCATGGAAACCACCTACAAAGAACTCATCACAGCCGCAGCTGCATGACTTTCATATTTAATTTCAAGACTCCTATTGTTGCATGTTTTATGATTATAGCCCCCATTTCCAAGCCCTGTGGGTATCTGCCCACCTTGGAGCCTTCAAAACAGCTCCTCCCTCTGCCCCTTTTGCCACCAGATACCTGCATGGCTTATCCCTCAATTTATTCAGGCCTTTGCCCACAGCCACCTGCTCAAGAAGCCTTCTCTCATCACCCTATCAAAAGTGAGACATTCACGTGGCGCCTGGGTGGCTCAGTGAGTTAAGTGTCTGACTCTTGGTTTCAGCTCAGGTCATGATCTAGGGTCTTGAGATCAAGCCTGGCATCAGTCTCCATGTTCAGTGGGATGTCTGCTAGAGATTCCACCCCTCTCCATCTGCCCCTCCCCCTTTTGTGCTTTCTCTCTCTCTCTCTAAAATAAATAAATAAAATCTTTTTTAAATAAGTGAGGCACCTACTCTCCATCTTCTTACCCACTTTATTTATCCTCATAATGCCGTCTCTTGACATCTATCCACTTGTTGACAGGTTTTCCAAGAGCACGGTCTGTTGATGATGCATCACGAGAGCCTGACAAATAGTAGGTGCAAAGGGCCTGAGGTACACAAGCCTATGGCGTGCTAACAGAGCAGGAAAAAGGCTAGTGTGGCAAGAAGGAGAGTGCTAGGCAAGAGCTATGGAGGGTCCAGATCAAAAAGGCCTTTGTAGGCCATAGCAAGTGTGGGTTTTATTCTGGATATTGGAAACCACTGACCACTCTTCTCTTCAGAGCACAGTCTTTCCCCTCTGGCAAAACCTTTCCTTTTGCTTAGCCACACTCAGTTTCCTTGCACAGAGAAGAAAAGAAAAGGAGTCGTTCTGATTCACAAAAGGACTACAACAAAAGTGGACCTGTGTTAGATTTTGCACCAGAGTCCATTGGGTTCCTGGTTTCCAAAGATGACCCCTAATATGCACGCCATTCTTTATGTGAGGTAGCAGGGCTATTTCCCCTCTCCTGCAGGCTAGGCTGGCCTTATGAGCAGCTATGAGCATTAGAATGGGATAGAAATAAGGTGCCAGACCTTCCAAGCCTTAAGAGAACTGGCCGCATTCCCTTCCCGCCCATTAAAAACTAGCTGCCATGCTGGGAAAAGCCAAGTCACATAGAGAAGACACATGGAGGAGAACTGAGGTGCTCTGGCTGAGCTCCTAGCCAAGAGCGAGCACCAATTTGCAACCACGTGAGCAAGGCATGTTGGATGCTCCAGCCGAGATGAGCTCCCACATTACTGAGGCTCTAGGTAATATCACACAGAGCAGAAGGTTTGCCAGCTGAGCCTAGCCAACCTCCAGAATCACAACAATAATCAATTAGTTTCAACCCAGTAAGTCTGGGGTTGGTTTATATGCAGCAATCGATAACTGAGACATTCAACCTAATAATTCCCGAGTCTCCTGGATTCCAGGATTGTTTCGATGTAATAATAAGCCTACATTAAATGCACATCACAAATGAAAAACACATCATGATTTTAGAAACCTTAAAAACATGCTCAATGGATGTCTCGGAATCAAGAATATGACCGCTAGATGACACATATATATACTCCAAGTTCTGTATCTTCCAGATTGCCACATTTACTTCAATTACATGCAGATAACAGAACAAATCTTTAGACAGCTCAGACTGCATCTGGCTTATCACCTGGTTTGTTCCTAAATTTATTGCTTCTTCAGGGAGAACGGAGGACATGCCTCTCTCTCTCTCACCTCTCAAGGCATATTTCAATAACATTTCTTTTTCATGAACTAATACAAGACACAGAAGCAGTCCTAAAACTCAATTTATGGAAGTCAGTGGAGACCAGAGTTTGGATTGAAACTCCCGATCTTGCCTAATTAATGACACATATTATTGCCCCTGCTCCCATAACTTGAAAGCAGCCTCTAAACCTTGACGTGTTTTCCCAATGATAGAATGCAACAAATGAATTAATGTCCTAAGGGACCATGGCAGGAATAAAGGGAAGGCCATGAAAGATAGATGATATCTCAACTAATTTTATGATTTATCGACCTCCACTTTGCTCATCTTGCAATGTGGGAGAGCTCATTTTTCTGCCAGGCTCACACTGGTGTCATCCTTGCTAATAGATATGATTACCATCCCCAAAACTGTGTTTGTGAGAATGCGAAGTGTGGCTTCCCTCTGCTGCTGACCTCAGCAGTTTGTTTTTTTTTTATTATGTGTGCCGGACCTGCCAAGAACCGAAATTGATGCACTCATCTGGGGACTCTGTTGGACGGTCACAGGCATTTTTCTCATTTTTCTTCCAAACAAGTTCATCTTTAAGCAAGTACAGATTCATGGTTTAAATTACTGATTTGACACATCGTCTGTTTTCAGTGTGTGTAACCTCACAAGGAGGATCTTTTGTGTGGTCGGAGAGTGGGAAAAGGGAGAGATGTGTCTCTACTAACCACTTCCGGCCCATGTGCCAACTTGAGTTTAAAGATGTATTTGTCAGGAAACAACACAAACTGATTTGGATGGTTCGACAATCCCATTCAGCAAACACTGATTGGTTACAGGTATTGTGCTATGTATTCTGGGGGCGGTCAGTCATTCAATAAATACTTATTTGGTACCTACTATATGCTAAGTGCTAAGGTCACAGAGTGAACAAAATGGACATTGTCTCGTTTCTCATGGAAAATGTGTCCCAGTGAGAAAACACGGGATGTGAAAAGCAATGACTAGGAAGAAAGTCGAAGAGCATGTACTTATCAAGTACTGTAGAGCTGTGTAGCACACAGCCAGTGGCTTACAACGATGGGCATTTAGATCTTGCTCATGGATATATGGTTTGGCTTGGGTTTGGCTGATCCAGGTAGGGCTTGGCTACCAGTCACTGGTTCAGTTCAGGTCTATTTCAAGCGTCTCTTCTGTGACCAGCAGGTTACTCAAGGCATACTACTGTTACGGCCATGCTAGAGGTGAAGAGGGCAAGCCCAACAGCTCAGTCACATCTCAAACTTCTGCTCATGTCATGCCCACTAATATCCTATTGGCCAAAATAAGTCACAGCCAAGCCCCAAATCACGAAGGAAGTAAACCCCGTTCACAACCAGAGGGGGAAGGGAATACAAATCTGCTGGGCAACAATCCCAACTGTCACACAGAATGATGTGACTAAACATGGGCCCACATATGAAGCCCTCGGGAAACATAAAGAGAGCTCTGAATGTCGTCTGACGGTGTCTGGAAGACTTCAGAGAGGAGGTGACATTTGAGCTGGGCCTCAAATGAGTCATCTCAATGGCACCAAGCTGGAAAGCAAGGAACGTCTCAATCAGATAGACTGACTATCACAAAGCCACAGCTGTGATAAGCGCACTCCCAAACAGAAGGAGAACAAGTTACCATGAAGACACAGCAATGGTTTAAGAGTACAGGCTCCAACGCACTTGGGCTGGTGCATCTACAAGGATGCGACCAGGCATAAGGTGGGAACCAGGTAAGTACTGCTCCACATGCTATTCAGAGAGGTCTGTTATTACCTCACACCTGTTAGGATGGTTATTATCAAAAGGACAAGAGATAACAAATGTTGGGGGGGATGTGGAGAAAGGGGAACCCTTGTGCACTGCTGGGGAGAAATTGGTACAACCACTATGGAAAATGGTATGGAGTTTCCCAAGAAATTTAAAAATAGAACTACCTGACAATCCAACACTTCCTCTTCTGGGCATACAGGCAAAGAACGTGAAAACAGGATCTCAAAGATATCTGCACCCTCATGTTCACTGCAGTGTTATTCACAATTGCCTAGACACAGAGGCAGTCTAAGTGCCCCACAATGGAGGAATGGATAAAGAAAATGTCATACACATACATACACACACACACACACACACACACACACACACACACGAATATTACGCAGCCATAAAAAGAAGGCAATTCTGCCACTTGTGAAAACACTGATGAACTTGGAGGACATTTTGCTAAGTGGACTAAGCCACCTACAGAAAGATAAGTACCATATGATCTCACTTATAAGTAGAATCAAAAAAAGCCAAACTCATAGAAACAGAGTAGCATGGTGGTTGCCAAGGGCTGGAGGGGGAAGGGGCAGAGAAATAGGGAAATGTCGGTCAAAAAGTTCAAATTCCAGCTACAAGATGAATAAATTCTTGGGATCTAATGTATAGCATGGCGACTACAGTTGACAATACTATATTGTGTATTTGAAAGTTGCTAAGTGAGTAGATCTGAAAAGTTCTCGCCACACATACACACATAAATGGTAACGATGTGAGGTGAGGTGGGGGGGGGGTGTTGACTAACCTTATTGTGGTAATCATTTCACAATATATACATGTATCACATCAAACCATCATGCTATACACCTTAAACTTACACAATGTTCTATGTTGATTATATTGTAATAAAGCTGGGGTCGGGGATGGGGGTGGGGGTTTCTATGACTCAATACATCCAAAGCAATCTTCTAGATTTCCCACAATTCTGCAACAGGGGGCCTAGAGACTTGGGGGAGTCAGTCTGGCAAAGATAAGGCCTCAGAATTGAAGATCTGAAGGCACAGAACCATGTCTGCCCCCAACTAGCTTAGTGTTTCTTTGCTCTTCAGTTCCTCATATGTGAAATGACGGGGCTTGCACGACATGAGAAGACAGATGCACCACGAGAAAATGGCGCATTACAGGCTCTTAAGTACCTGTTGAACAAACAAATGAATATCTAATACAGCATTATTCATAATTATAAAATTGTAGAAATTACCCAAAGCTCCTCAATAGGGCTATAATTAAATAAATTATGGTACATCCATACCTTGGAATATAGCTATATAAAATTTTCTATTATAAAAATTCATTACTGAAAATGTGGAAAATACAGAAAGATGCCAAAAAGAAAATAAAACTCACCCCCCCAAAGATAGCCTCTGTTAACATTTTGATGGATGTCTTTCCATTCCATGTGGTATTTTTTAAGTGTGTGGGCATTATGCATGCATGTGTAGCTAGCTAACACAACTGAAAGTGTACCAAATTTATGAATTTGGATCCTGCTTTTTTTCTATTTTCAGGTGTTTTCCCGTGTCTACACATTTTTACAAAAAGGTTTATTGGTGTGAGATACCGATTTTATGAAGGTGGGAAACTAGAAAACAAAATCACATATTCAATGTGATTTCAATTATTTAACATTTCAGAGAGACAGGTACGTATGTGTTTTGTGCACATCTGCACGAATGACTGAAGGAAATACCCAACATTAATGGTGGCTGTGTTTGGGTCGTGGGGCTACAGTTCCTTGTCTCCAGCAAGTGGCTTCATTTCCATCTCCACTCGTGCACGCGTGAACTCATAGACACGCCCACCTGTCTGCACCTGCCAGGCCTTTGCTCATGCTGTCCCCTCTGTCTGGAATGCCTTTCCCTCATTTCCATTTATTTAAATTCTTCATATTTCCAAAACCCACTTCCAGGAAGCCTTTTGAAAAACCACTATGTCAAAAAAAAAAAAAAGAAAGAAAAAAAAAAAAAAGAAAAACCACTATGTCAATAAAGTGAGAGCTTCGTTCAGACAAGTTCTTATATTCCAAGGTATGGACATACCATGATTTATTTAATGATAGCCCTACAGAGGGCCTTTGGGTAATTTCTCAGTCCACGTCCCTCTCCTTACTGGTTGTGCCACCTTGGGCAAGTCAAAGCATTCTTCTGATTCCAATTTTCTCATCAGTAAAATTATAACAGTAGCTGCCTCAAAGGGCTGTTATAAGGATTAAAGGAGAGAATGTATTTCAAAGATCTGCCAAAAAGTAGTCAAGTTCATTTCAGTATATGTCAAAAAAGGTCAGGTCCCGTGTCCTTCTTCCTAGTTTCAAGTCTCTGCCCCACTGTCTGGGTAATATTTTGCCTATATATTCACTATATTCTGCCAAAGTTTACTTTTAGGTCTCCTTGAGTCAAGGCTGATGCAGCTAATAAGACCATCACCTCCAAATTAGTCAGAGTTGGCTTGCATCCCAGCCCTGACATCTAGCTGTGTGAGCTTGAGCAAATCATTTCATCTCTCAGAACCTCAGTTTTCCCATGTGAGAAATGGGTTTAAGGTTTGATGTTGGGAGGGCTCAGTGGATAAGGTACATAAAGCTCCTGGAACAATGTGTGGCACACACGAAGTGCTAGAAAGGTTTGTAATTACTACCTCATGGAGTTACCATGAAGATTGAATGGACATAGGTCTACAAAGCCCACATCCAGAGTCCTGGCAGGCACATGGCAAGCCCTCCATAAACATGAGTAGCATAATCCAGTGTTTGGTAAACAAATCCAAAGTCCCTTTCCCCATGCCTTGAGCAACCATATAGATAATAGTCAATCCCTTTCAAGCCCAAAAGGCCTGTTCTCTCCAATTCACTGGGTTCCCCTAATTCAGTCATTCTCCCTCTCCCCTCCAACCCCATCCTAAATGGACAGACTTCTGGAGCCAAGCGGGATGGTCCTCCGCACCACAAGGGCCCTAGGGCCAGGTAACGAACGTCTGGCTAACTGGGAGCCGAGCAGAAACTGGCGCTGGAGGACATCTGCCAGGCTTATTGCATTTCCTTCCCCCATAAAGGAACCCTACGGTCCAGCCCAGCCAGCTCCTCTCATCGACCAGCTAATGGGGTTACAAGATTCCACTCCCCAGGAAGCTGACTTTAATAATGGGATGCCAAGGCGAGAACGGTGCTCGCAGGGAAAGGGAGGGAGGGCAGGTGAGGGTATGAATCTACAGCTGAGTGACACATCCTATATGAAGTTGATTCATGTCGGAGCAAATCTGGGCAGGGACCAGCTGATTCCGGCGGTGAAGTTATTGCTCTGCCAGTTTAATATTTCGCCATCTGCTAACTGAAGGCTCCACTGCCTGCTGGGTCCTATAAAGACTTTTATTTATTATATTACACATGGCAACATCTGCCACCGGATGAGGCTGTACTCGGCGCCCTAATTAAACAAGCACACACTCCGCCACGGCAGAGGGCTGGGTCTCACCGTGCAGGAGCGGAACTGTCGCGGGTGGCTAGAACCTGGAGGGCCCCGGCCCGAGGAGTCTGCCTGAGCAGAGGCAGCAAGTGGGACGTTCAGCTCCCCTCCGGATGGTCACTAAAGATTTACGGCCGATTAAAAGCAGGCTGGGCAAAAAAAGAAAAGACTTTTGAAAGATAGGTTGGGTTTTAATCTCCTCCATCCAGCCTCACTCCCCAGCAGAACTTGAATGTTATGACTTGGTTTGGCCGGCAGTCAGAATTCACGGTCTGCTTTTCCTACTGCATGGTCCCCAGGGCCAGGCTACCTTTCCATCCCCCTGCGGCCCTCGGGAATGCTAAGCGTTCGTGATGAAACAAGAGGCCCAACAGAGAAAAAATGAATTCTAGGGGTTCCGCTCAGTTCTTCACCCGTGCACTTGTCCAGGAAATCCTGAATCCATTAAGTGAGCTGCTGAATGAGGTCGACTACATTTCTGCCTCCATAAAACACACATTTGACTGGTGTCTTCGAACGGACAAATAAATGAGACAAGCACAAACTGTGGTAAGGGCTAGGACAGAAATAAAGTGGGTGACGTGTTAGAGAGTGCCGGCCATGGGCTGGTATATGGCAGCATTAGTGTCCTGTGGCTGCTGTACCAAGTTACCTCAAACTCAGTGACTTATGACGACACAAATGTATTATCTCGTGGTTCTGTAGTTCAGAAGTCTGACATGGGTCATGCAGGGTCACAATGAGGGTGCTGGCAGGGCTGTGTTCCTTCTGGAGGCAGTAAGAAAGACTGTGTTCCCCTGCCTTTTCCAGCTTCTAGAGGCCATCTGCACTCCGTGGCTCCTGGTCCCTTCCTTCACCTTCAAAGGCCACAACAGAGCATTTCTGTGACCCTGTTTCCATTACCACACTTCTTTCTCTGACTCTCCTCTTCTGTTTCCTTCTTCCACTTTTAAGGACTCTTAGGATTCCATTCACCCCTTCCAGATATCCCAGAACAATCTCCTTAGAGTAGGGAGATTAGTAACCTTGAATCTATCCGCAATCTTAACTCCCTTTGGCCATACAACCTAACATAATCATGGGTTCCAGGGATTCTGATGTGGACGTCCAGCGATGGGGGGTTATCTCACCTGCCATGAGGGGCAGGGGGCAGTTTTAGATACAACGGGCCTTAGGGCCATATCTCTCTGAGATATGACCATGAGAAGAGGTTGTAACCAGGAGGAAAAGGAAGTGCAAAGATCCAGAGGCAGGAAAGAACTTAAACAGTGTTAAAGGGAAGCTAGCTGTGGACTCAAGGTAGTCACACAGAGTTGTGGGCCAGGGAAAGTGGCCCAAGACGAAGCTGGGGAAGTAAAAGTGGGTGGGCTCCTGTAGAGTCATAAATGCCTTACAGAGGCAGCCTGGTATTATGACTGAAATACCAGACATCAGAAGGGAACTTACTTCCATTTAGCATTTAATTTTTAACAGACCCTCTGCCAAAAGCTGCAAACTGATTATCTTATTTAATTCCGCAAGTACAGAAAGTATGCTTTGCCATTCCCATCTGATGGATGAGGAAGTAGTGACTTACACAGCTAAGTGACAGAGGACAGGACTTAGCCTTGTCTGACTGCTGATCTGATTCCAAAGCCCAGTACCCCCTCCCCACCGCAGGCTGCTATCCAGATGATTCTGTCTTCTATGCGTGCATGACTATAAGGCCACATCACTCCATCTCCCTCTTCCTCCTTCCATTTGATAGACAGGCTTCAGAACCCCAAAATAACATGCAGTCGAGTATCCCACTTGTGTGTTGCTTGTTGCTACTTTATGAAGAGAGGTGCATTAAATTCCTCTTGTTTATCCTAAAGAGGTTAATTCGTTGAGGAAATAGAGATTTTACATTCTCCAATCCCACTAGGGAGGATATTAGCTGGAACACTTGGCTGAGTTGCTGGAATAAGTGACCCAAGACAAAATAGTTCAAATAGGACAGGGACCTATTTCTCTTTCACATATTGGTGTAGAGGTAAATATTCTGGGGCTATCATTGTTCCTCTGCCCTTTGCAATCAGCCATGGACCCAGGTTCCTTCTAGCTTATGTTCTTGTTTCTTCCAGATTATTATCCTCATGACTGAATGAAACAGGCTTACCAGAACCCCAGTGAATTCCTCGCCTGTAAGAATATACTAGACAGAATGGAAAGCAAACATTTTCCTTTCAAATGATGGGACCTGAAGTCGCACACATCACTTCTGCTTACATCCCACTGGTCATTACTTAGTTACACGTCCACACATAGTTGCAAGAGAAGTTGGGAAATAGTCTCTCGCTGGATGGTCATGTACTCAGCTAGAGCTTGTGAGGTTCTACGAGAAACAGGAATAGGAGAAAATAAATGCTAGGGTATAACTAGCATTCTCTGTCACAAAGGATAACTGCCCTCTTCGTTCATCGGAAATCTAGTCCTTCCTTTTCCACTGCACATTGCTTTAAAAAAAAAAAAATTAAGGGGCGCCTGGTTGGCTCAGTCGTTAAGCATCTGTCTGCCTTCAACTCGGGTCATGATTCCAGGGTCCTGGGATCGAGCCCCGCATCAGGCTCCCTGCTTGGCGGGAAGCCTGCTTCTCCCTCTCCCACTCCCCCTGCTTATATTATCTCTCTCGCTGTGTCTCTCTCTGTCAAATAAATAAAATCTTAAAAAAAAAAAAAAAAATTAAGGCAGTAAATGCCTATTGTCCAGAAAAGGGAACCAAATTAATTTTTTTTCTTTCAGAGACTTAAATAAAAATGGTCCAGCCCTCAGCTGATCTTCCTAATCCCCAATCCCTGGGAAAGGCACAGGAATGGTAGATGGATAACACAAACCTGATCTGGAACAAGACCTCTTAAGGGGAGAGTCCTTGGAACAGAAAGCTCTGTGCATGAAAGAAAGAATGTGGTACCAAGAGCTGGAGCTGGGGGAGCCCAGCGAATCAAATGCAGACGTGAGGGAGAGGGGTTACTCTAAGAATTGCCAGCCTCGCTGTAGTGAAACAGGGAAGCCCAATGGTGCAGCTCTGTGCTCATCAGCGCCCTCTGTGGCAGTGAGGTGCACTAACAGGCTGACAAATCTCAGAGCTTTTTCTAAGGAGTGGTGAGGACTTCTTTGCTTAACAATGTAAGAACCCTGGTCTTACAGGGAAAACTTCCAATTTTTCACCACTGAATATGATGTTAGCTGGGGCTTGTCACAGAACCCTGGGATTCTTGGATGATCCGTGGTAGAGGAAAGCCCCCAAAAGGTAATATGGGACTTCTGGTGGCCAACCCAGGAGGTGGAATTTCAAGCAATTCTGATTTAATTGGGGGGGGGGGGGGGGGATGACAGTACTTGTTCCTGAGGTGTTTGTCCATGGAAATGCTTATTTCTGTCAACAAATAAAAGCGGTGAAAATAAACATTCTCTGAAGATCCCTTTAAACAACTTGCATAAACACTATAGGTCAATAAAATGTCAAAGATCTGGCTTATAAAAGTACCAAAATTCTCATGAAGCACCAAGGTGACCCACTAAAAACACTCCAAGTGCAATCTGTGATCAAAATCCTACTTAAAAGATTGTTTACGTGAGGTCACTGGAGGACCAGGGCAGGCCCAAGGCGTTAAGGGACTTTCAGCGGGTCTTGGGGGCACATTTTTATAACAGCAATTCCCTGACACTCACATAAGCTTGTGGCCTGTTCGCCACAAATGTCCATAAATGACCTCAAATGCTTCATCCATGAAATGGGACGAGTACTCTAAGAGCTGGTCCAAATTAAGTGTTACGAGAACACAGGAGGTCACAAACCTAAGCTCGACTTAAGCATGGTATTACTGAGGGGGAAGCATTCAAGCCACATGATGAAGGAAATGGGGGATTATGATGAGGAGAGACTGTGTGCAAGGGCAGGACAATGGGAGCATTCCCACCTCACTGAGCCTTTATCTCTTCAGCAGTGAAGTGGGCTACAAGGTTATGGGGAGGGTTAGAAAAAAATTGTCAAACACCCAGGACAGTGTGTGTCATAAAAAATATTTAATAAGTGAGTATTGTTAAAATAACAACCAATTATTGACTATAGCGAAGTGGGGCTAGAATCTGAGACTCTCGTATTAGGCCAGTTCTCTAAAGGGAGACAGAGTCCTCCCCAGCCTCCCCCCAGAAGCAAACACAAATCATCTGCACTGGAAAGAATTTCCTACAGAAGCCCTCAGGACTTCCACAGATTAAGATCAAACCTCCATGAGCTCACAATCAAAGTGAACCAAACTCACTGGGAAATAAGCAACCGTGAGAATCAGCAGAAATAATTAACAACCTATTTTTACCTGCACTGACTTCAGATATTGGGAACACAGAAACAACCAGATACATAATATAAGATAATTGTGTTTAACATACGTATTTAAGGAAATGAAATATGGAATAGAGGAAAATGAGAAAGTAATCAAAGAAGATAAAAAATGACCATAGTTGCAAAAGAACCAAACAGAAAGTTTTAAAGTATAAAAATAATGACAGACTCTGTTGAACTTAAAAACTCAGTTCAGATTTTTAAAAATAGCAGAAAGGGGAACTGAAACTTGAAGATGCACCTGAAGTTGTTCTCCAGAATGTGGCACAGACAGGGAAATGAAAACTATTAACCATTTAATAGAGAGGTCAGTCTCTCTATTAAAGAGGCTTAATCTCTACACAGTTTCCTAAGAAGGTTAGAGTAAGACAGACTACTTAATACATGTCTGTTTGGAGTCCCAGGAGGAAAGAGTAGAGAGATTAGAGGAGATACAGTATATAAAGTGATAGAAGATGTGCCTGCACGTCTCAGTCAGTTAAGTATCTGACTCTAGATTTCAGCTCAGGTCATGATCTTAGGGTCATGAGATCAAGTCCCGTGTCAGGCTCCATGCTTATCGTGGAGCCTGCTTAAGATTTTCTCTCTCTCAAAAAATTTTTAAAAAATAAATAAATAATAAAGTGAGAATGGATGGGTATTTTCAAGAAAAGGCAAAACATATAAATCTTCAGATAAGAAAAATAAAAAAGAAATCCATACTTAGATGGCAGACACGCAGACTGCAATGAAACCCCACAATATCAAAGACAGAGAGAAGACCTAAAAGCTCCCAGAGGAAAAAGGTTTAAAAAAAAAAAAAAAAAAAAGGAAAAAGATTACCTTCCAAAGAGCAATGGTTAGGTTATCGACTGAGTTTTTAGCCACAGCAATGAAAGCCAGAAGACTCTAGACTAAGATCCCCAAAGTTTCAAAAGAAAACAGCCATCACTCTAGGACCGTGCACCAGGCAGACCCACCTTTTAAGAATGAGTGTGAGATCATGACATTTAGATACAAATAAAAGCAGAGATTTAACTACTAACAAATCTTCACTAAAGGAATTCTAAATGAAATGGAAAAAGAAAAATAGTGTAGAAAAAAGGTCTTGGGTGCAAGAAAAAAATGAATAGTTAGCAAATAAACTCTTAAACCAGTAGGTAAATGTAAAACATTACCTGTATTAAATATGAATGGTAACACTCTAATTTGTGAGCTTTAGAAAACAGACAAAATTGAAGCAATTAAAACACTGACATTTAAGTCAGGAGAAAACTGGCATTAAAATATTGTGAAGTCCCTCCATTATTTGGAAGGAGAAATATTTATAGTACGATACCATTTTGACAAAGTTCAAAAGCAAGCAAAAATAAATATAACTTTGTGATAAAGTTACCAAAGGCAAAAAAGAATGAAAAACACAAAAAAGGATAGTGATTTCTATGTACGAATGGGTTAGGAATGGTACAGGTAAGTAACATCCAAGCATATCCAGCAGTACTAATAACTTTAGTTAATAGGTGATTTCATGAGTCCTCACCTCATTTCATTAACATGCTTTGTAACTTACATACCTCATATATATTCTTTTGTGTATTTCAAATATTGTCTTAAAATAAATTAAATGATGAAGCAATAAGAGGATAGGTTTCCTGAGGACAAGGACAAAACCAAAGCTTTTCTGTATCCCTCATCTGTTGTGCACTCAGTGGGCCCTTAACAAATAATCTGCTTACATTACTTTCACAGAATCTGTTCACCTTAGTGAAGTACAAAAGGACAAGGAAAAACAAGGCCTCCCACAAGCAAATGGCAGGGAAGTAGAAGGGAGTTTAAATTCTATGATGATACAGTATATAGTGTAGCATAATGGGCATGATACTGGTAATATTAACAGAAGAATAAACCAGTTTCTCAGCCACCGATTACACTGCCTCTGTGGCTTTGGGCAGGAAGCCCGCCTGCAGCTTCTCTGGACTTCAGGTTGTTAAATCATGATGGATGATCCCATAAGGAACTGAACAAGATCAGTGGAATTCATTCATTTGCCTGGCGCCCTGGGAACACTTTCATTTCCCCCAGGCCTCATGGCCTCCTCGCATTACGGTGGTAATGAGTCCGTACCACGCGGACTAGCAACGACGTGAGAGAGAGACCCGGGAGAGCAAAGCTAGCATCCCAGGACTAGCCACAACAGCAGTTCGAGAATAAACACCTCTCATGTGTAGTCCAAAGGAACAGAACGGTGGTTGGGGGTAGCAGGGAGTGCATGCTCAGGAATCACACACTCCACCTGCAGCTTGCTGGCTGAGTGTCTGGGGATGGATCATTTTGCCTGCACAAGACTCAGTTTTCTCATTAGGAAAATTGAAATAGTAAGGTGTAACTTAAGAATTATTTGGAAAACATCTGCTTGGTCCAGTCCCAGTAGGTGCCCCCAAAATATCAGCTGCCTTTCCTTAGTAAGTTCCCTACTCATTTTCACCTCTGATCCCCAACTTTAAATAAAGAAGAGAGTGCAATCATGAGTGACAGAGAAAAAAAAAATGTTATTTTAAAACTACTACTGACTGCAGCTGCTTCTGCCCCTAAGGGAGAGATATTATTTCTCTCTAGACTAAATATATTTTCTTTAGCAAAATTTTTGATAGGCAGCTCTGGTTATGAAAAGTGAGGGGCCCCCTAGGGCACAGTTTAGAAGGAGACTGTGAAACAAAGAGGTAGCTAAACAGCACTACATTATAGAAATGAACAGGAAGGCTGGGATTTGGCAGCATGCTGAGAAATGGGGTGATGTGTAAAAACACACCGCCACAGCAACTCCCATCTCTACCTGACAGCCCACTGTCCTCTTCCCCCGCTGTAGCTCCCTCATTAGAAATCATCACCATCCTATGTACGGTACACTCTACTGATTTGTTTCCTGTCTGTCTCCTCCACTAGAATACAAGCTCTGTGAGGGTAGAATTTTTATCCTTTTTATTCAATGCTGCTTCCCTAGAGCCCACATGTGTGCCTGGGAAGTATGAGGTATTCGATGCATTTTTCTTTAGTAAGTGACTAAAAGGGGAATACTGAGGCATTTGGAAGCAGAATGGCCACAAATGGCCCGCAGATCCGTGGGAATAAATGACTACTGTTTGAAGTGTGAGTGGAGGGGTTGTTTGTTATACAGCATTGTTGTAGCAACAGCTGACTGAGACAGTTAATGATACCGGTTGGGTTCACATATGATACAAATCACGTCAAGGTTATGTGGCTGACTGAGGTTCTGGAGTCAGACGAGTCTGGATTTAACCCTGTCCCACCACCTCTGAGCTTTTGTTTCCTCCACTATAAGGAGTAAATCCTCCATAAGAAGCAATCAAACGATACCTTCCTCACCAGCAACTGTAAGGTTTAAATCACCATTTTTTCCCCATAATCATTCAATAAATGGCCATAGCCATTGGTATATGCTCAAACAACTCTGATGCTTGATGCATTCGCTTAATCTCCATGTAAAGTCAGTCCTGCTTTGAAAAAAAAAAAAAAAGCATACGATTTTGATCCTGTACAATATTTGAAATTAAAGATGTGGCATTTACGTAATATTTTTGTCCAATAAATTTGCAAAATAAAATTCTAATACTCAAAGATTATGAATCCAAATGGTTATTCACTGAAAACTGGTGTTGCTTCCTTTTCTCTTTCTTTCATTTTTTTAAAGTAATAGGACCACATTTATTAAGAGCCATGAAAATCTATAGATATTTTAACCCTTTATCCACTGTCTAGAATCTATGCTAAGAAAATTATCATAAATATTTTTAAAAGGGTTTATGAATGCAGATCTTTAATGAAGTATAATCGATTGGCATTCCACACCCAATTCAGAAATGGAAAATCACCATAGAATGCCATTTTCACCTAAATAACCAAAAAAAAGCCAGATAAGCTACAAAGCCAGTTTTTAAAAACCCTTCAGCCAGCTAAGGACACAGATAAACCCAAATAAACTAAATTCCAGAAAGCATGTATGATTTTAGAGGAGAAAAGAAATTTACCACTGATCTTATCCCTGGCGGAACTATAGGAGGAAGAGCAGTGATAGATAGGGTAAGGACAAAACAGCTGAACTCCCAGCAAACTAGTAATGGCCCTTTCTAGGCTGGCATGAGAGATTAAAATCCCAAGGAACCCTGGTCACAGAGGCAGTCTTCACCCATCTTTGAACACTTTCTCACAGGTCTTTACTAACACTTGAGGACAGTAGGCCAAAGCAGGAGTGAAAAAAGAAGTGAGAGTTCCCCCTGAAACATGTAAAGCCACCACAAAGTGAAAGGCAGCTGCTTTTTCTGAAATGAAAGGAAGGAGTTAGGCAAGGCAAAAGAGCTGAGAAAGATCCACCAGAAGCATTCTAGACCAGCAGTGAGGCGGAGATGCTCTGAAGCATGCCAGGCTTGCACTCTGGAGGAAGGGCGGGAAAACTAAAAGAACACCTCCTCAAGGCATTCTGGACTCCACAAGGGGTGGAAATGTCCCCCTCAGAACACCCAGGGGCAGAGCACCAGGGCTAAAAACAGATCTTACAAGGTACAGGAAGCAGGGAAAGTGAGACTGGAGAACAAGGAGAGCGTTCCAATGATGCCGAGGGCAGGCATCTAAACTTGAAAGCAGAAGTTCCTTATAGTTCTAAAACCTCATGGCTCGGCTTTGAATCTGAGGCAGTTTTCTGTAATTTAACCAGTGCCCAGATCCTGGGACCCATTAAAAAGAAAGCTCTGATCCCACCACCAAAACATCTGAAACCAGTGGTAGACTGAAAAAAGCTTAAGCTGCAATGAAGTTCAGGCTGAGCTCAACTACAGGCCAGAGGGACTCAGCTCCCACTCTAACGGCCTAACATAAGAAAAGGCACAGTCTTTTCTGGATGTAAGTTTTTTTTTTTACTTTAGTCTCTACTGATCTTTGATACAAATCATCCAGCAAACAATCAAAAATTAAAAGGCATTAATAATTTTTAAAAAGGAGAAGAAAAAATATGGCCTAGCATGAACAATGAATCTTGGAACACTGAAAAAATAAAATTTTTTTAAAAATGTGCCCCAGAGTTAAATGAGCAAATAATTAACAGAAAGAGACCCAAAGGGGTGCCCGGGTAGCTCAGTCATTGGATGTCTGCCTTCAGCTCAGGTCATAAGCCCAGGGTTCTAGGATCAAGCCCCACGTCAGGCTCCCTGCTCAGCGGGGGGAGCCTGCTTCTCCCACTCCCACTCCCCCTGCTTGTGTTACCTCTCTTGCTGTGTCTCTCTCTGTCAAATAAATAAATAACATCTTAGAAAAAAGAAAAAGAAAAGAAACAGACCAAGAAATGACCCAGACATTGAAATTATTTGACAGAGACTTTAAAATAATTATGATAAAAAGGCTTTTAAAAATCTAATGGGGGAGGGGCACCTGGTGGCTCAGTGGGTTAAAGCCTCTGCCTTCAGCTCAGGTCATGATCTTAGGGTCCTGGGATCGAGCCCCGCATTGGGTTCTCTGCTCAGCAAGGAGCCTGTCTCTCTCTCTCTGCCTACCTGTGATCTCTTTCTCTCTGTCAAATAAATAAATAAAATCTTAAAAAAAAAAACATCTAATGAGGGGTATCCGGGGTGACTCAGTCAGTTAAGCCACAGCCTTCAGCTCAGGTCATGATCCCAGGGTCCTGGGATTGAGCCCCAAGTCAGGCTCCCTGCTCAGCAGGGAGTCTGCTTCTCCCTCTGCCTCTGCCCCTCCCCCCCCAGCTTGTGCTCTCTTCCTCTTGCTCACTCTGTCTCTCAAATAAATAAAAATCTTTTTAAAAATCTAATAGAAATGGTAAACAACATGCATAAAGAGAAAGGAAATTTCAGCAAAGATATGTTCAGCAAGAAATGCTAGAAATGTTAATTGGAAATCAAATGGAATAATTAGAAATGAAAAATACAGTATTAGAAATGAGTAATTTGTTAAATGAGCAAGCTGGGGGAAAAAAATCAAGAGGAAACTATCAGCTAACTAAAGGGAAGATCAATAGAGTATCCAAACTAAATCGCAAAAAGAGAAAAGATAATGGAAAAAATCAGAAGAGAATATTCAATATCTGTGGAACAATATCAATGGGTCTAACTTGGTATCATGTGGCATGAAGAAGTCCCAAAGAAGAAGAGAAAAAAATGAGGTGGATTATATGAGTTGAAAGCATTTTGAAATGAATGAAATACATAAATCTATAAATCCAAAAGTCTCAGTGAAACCCCAAGCTAGATAAAGAAAATTAAACCTAAACACATCACAGTCAAAATCATAAAAACTAATGGTAAACAGAAAATCTAAAAAACAAAAAGAGCAAAATGATACATTATATAAAGGAAGGAAAATAAATGATGGCTGACTTTTTATCACAAGCTAGAAGCCAGAAGCCAGAAAACTATAGCTAATGGTATCTTTAAAGTACTAAAAGAAAAAAAAAAAAAAAGAAAGCAGAGAAACTACATATAGCAAAAAATATCCTTCAAAACAGATGACCTAAGGATATCCTCAGAAAGAAAAAAGCTGAGACTTGCTGAAAAATGTTCTTCAGATTGAAGGGAAATTATACCAGGTGGAACCCAGATCCATAAAACAGAATAAAGAGCATCAGATTTAATTATTTCAGATTTTGATTTCAGATTTCATTTCTAATTATTCAGATTTTGATTTCAGATTTGATTTCAGATCCATAAAAACAGAATAAAGAACATCAGATTTAATTATTTCAGATTTTGATTTCAGATTTCATTTCTAATTATTCAGATTTTGATTTCAAATTTCATTTCTAATTATTCATAAAAACAGAATAAAGAACATGATTTATTTCAAATATTGATTTCAGATTTCACTTCTAATTATTCCATTTGATTTCCAATTAACAATTTGCGTAATGATGCTGATGCTCTTTATTCTGATAGAAAATTTTTGATGGAAATCAAATTTCCAATTTGTGCAAATGGAAAAGACCTTTTGTGGAACTTTAATGTTATGTCTTTATTTTCTCAAATTGTTTTTAATTAACATTGACTGTATTGATCAGAAATAATAACACTGTATTATGAGACTTATAGCTATGCCACTATAAAACAAAAGAAAATAAAAACACAAAACACGGAATTGGACATAAGTGTAATTATACTATACTATAGTTTTTTCACTGTTTATGAAGTAGTTATATATTACTGGACAGTATACAGTGAAGAAGTACATTGTAATCCTTACAGCAACTTAAAAAGTTACAAGAAAGTTATAATCTACCTATCTACACAGGAGATTAATGTAATATTTTAAAATATATAATTTCCCCAAAAGAAGACAAGAGTGAACAAAGAAGTAAACAACAAATAAATATAAAACAAATGGCAAGATGGGCAACAAAAACCTAATGATATCATTAATTACATTAAATGTAAATGGACTAAACACTGTAATCAAAAGGCAGAGATTCTCAAATTGCATATAAAAAGCAAGACCCAATTATATTCTGTTTTCAAGAAACACAAATTTATTATATAGATAAAGACAGGTAAAAAGTAAAAGGACAGAAAAAAAATACCATGAAAATACTAAAATTAAGAAATATGATAAGACTTTGTAACATCAGACAAAGTAGCCTTTAAGACAAAGAGTCTGCAAATTAAGGAGGACATTTCAAAATGATAAAATGACCAATTCATTAAGAGAATAAAACAATGACAAATACATATTCACCTAACAACACAGTTCTAAAACTCATAAAGAAAAAAATGACAAAATTAAAAAAAGAAATCCACAATCAAAGTTGGAGAATGTATGCCCTCTCCCAGTAATTGATAGAACGCATAGACAAAATATTCAGTAAAGATAAAGAAAATGTGAACAATTCTATCAACCAAATTGGCATAATAATATAGGATATCACGTCAAACTACTGCAGAAAACACATTCTTTTAAAGCGAACGTGGAGCATTCAGCAAAATAGCCCACATTCTGAGCCATATAACAAATTTCAATGGATAACAAGAAATGAAATCATAAAGAACACTATAGTATGAAATTAGAAATAATTAAAAATGAGATATCTCGAAAATCCCCCAAGTATTGGGAAATAAATAAACTTTCCTAAACAATCCATAGATTAAAGAAGGAATCACAAAGGAAATTAGAAAATATTTTAAAGTGAATAATAATGAAAACACAACAAATCAAAATTTGTGGTATAAAGCTAAAGCAGCTTACAGAGAAATTTATCTCTTTAAATACTTCTATTAGAGAAGAAATGTATTGAAATGATAATCTATCTGTGTCAATATAGTATGTGATTTTGGCTACATCATTTAATCTCTGTTAAGACCGTTTGCTCATACACAAAATGGGGAAAATGACATTTCATGGTTTCGTTTTGATAATTTAAATAAAGCACTAAACATAAAAAAAAGAAATGATAATCTACTCTTCCATCTTAGGTAAAGTAAGTAGAAGAAAAAAATATTAAAGTGTAAATACAAAGTCTTAACAATAATAAAGAGAGAGAAATCAAACACAAATTATCAACATCAAGAATGAGAATAAAACACTGCAACAGATCCTACAAATATTTTTTAAAGATAAAGAAATATGGGGTGCCTGGGTGGCTCAGTTGGTTAAGCAACTGCCTTCGGCTCAGGTCAGGATCCTGAAGTCCTGGGATCTTGAGTCCCACATCAGGCTCCCTGCTCAGCAGGGAGTCTGCTTCTCCCTCTGACCCTCTTCCCTCACATGCTCTCTCTCCCACTCTCTCTCTCTCTCAAATAAATAAGTAAAATCTTAAAAAAAAAAAAAGATAAAGAAATATTACAACAACATTATGGCAATCATTTGATAATGTACATTAACTAAATGAAACCACAAACTATCAATCCTGAAAGCAATTATTGCTTATTTTCTAACAAATAACCCTGTACCTATTAAAGAAATTTAATTTTGTAATAGAAACCTTCCCACAAAGAAAATGTCAAGTATATATGGTTCACTAGTGAATTCTACAAAATATTTAAGGGAGAAAGAAAGAGTATCAGTTCTGCACAAATTCAGAAACAGAGGAGGAGGTATCACTTAACTTAATCTAGAAGGCCAGCTTAACCCTGACACCAAAGTCTGACAAAGATTACAAGAAAAGAAAATAACAGACCAATCTCTCATGAAAACAGACACAAAAATTCTAAACAAAATATTAGCAAATGGAATCCAGTAATACATAAAATACATCAAAATACATCATGACCAAGTAGGGTTTATTCCAAGAATAACATGAAAGTCAATAAATGTAATTCATGGGCTGCCTGGGTGACTCAGTGGGTTAAAGCCTCTGCCTTCGGCTCAGGTCATGATCTCAGGGTCCTGGGATTGAGCCCCGCATCGGACTCCCTGCTCAGTAGGGAGCCTGCTTCCCCCTCTCTCTCTGCCTGCCTCTCTGCCTACCTGTGATCTCTCTCTCTCTCTCTGTCAAATAAATAAATAAAATCTTTATTAAAAAAATAAATGTAATTCATCACACTAACAGAATAAAAGGGAAATCATCTGATCATCTCAAAATATGCAGAAAAAACATCTGACAAAAATCACCAGTCTTTCGTGATAAAAAAATTCAATGAACTAGAAATAGATGGGAATATCTTTACTCTGATAAAGTACGTCTATGAAAAACCTACAGTTAATATCATAATTAATGGTAAAACATTAAACCTTTTTCTCCTAAAATCAGAAACAAGAAAGGGATGACCACTCTCATCACCTGTGTTCAATATTTACTGAAGTTCCTAGCTAGGAAAAAGGCAAGTCAAAGAAACAAGAGGCATAAAGTTTGAAAAGAAGTAAACTGTTGTTTTTTTACATAAATATTTCCTTAAAACCCCAAAGCAGAACTAGTGCCCAAAAAAATGACGAATCCTTTGAGTAAAATTTGGTGAATTCATTCAACAGACCATTTTCTAGTAATTTGGAATAAAATTCTATAAAGAGCACTAGTAAGATAGGAAAATGTTTGCTATAATCAGCTATAAAAGATGTTCTAGGGCAATTCGATGGAAACATATGGACTCATTATTAGATGATTTTTAGGGAATTATATTTAATTTTGTTAGAAATAATGGTGATCTGTGGTTATAAAATTTTAGAAAAGGCATCCTTCATAACTTTGGGCAGTTTTTCAACCTTGGCACTACCAATGTTTGGGACCAGATAATTCTCTTTTTGTGGGGAGGCTGGCCTGTGCACTATAGAAGGTTTAGTGACATCCCTGGGCTTTGCCCACTAGAGAAGCATTCCCTTTGGGATAACCAAAAACGTCTCCAGACATTGCCAAATAACACCCAAGCAGGTCAAAATCATCTCCAGTTGAGTACCCGTGTTTTAGGGTTAAATATCATGATGTGTGTAATTTATTTTAAAACACTTCAGGGGGGGAAAAAAACACAAACAAAAGAAATAAAAACAAATATTAATGTTAATTCTAAGCAATGGGTTTATGGGTATTTAATATACATGCTACCTCCTTTTCTGTATGCTTGGAAGTTTCATAATAGAAATCAAAATCACAGGGCACCTGGGTGGCTCAGTCAGTTAAGTGTCTGACTGCGGCTCAGGTCATGATTTCGGGGTCCTGGGATCAAGCCCTGCATTGGGCTCTCTGCTCAGCGGGGAGGCTGTTTGTCCTTCTGCCCCTCCTGCCCTCTTGCTCGCTCTTTCTCTCTCTCTCTCAAGTTTTAAAAAAAATTTTTAAGGGGCGCCTGGGTGGCTCAGATGGTTGAGCGTCTGCCTTTTGGCTCAGGTGGTGATCCCAGGGTCCTGGGATTGAGCCCAGCATTGGTCTCCCTGCTCAGCAGAGAGCCTGCTTCTCCCTCTCCCTCTGCAGCTCGCCCTGCTTTTGCTCTCTCGCTCTCTCTGTGAAATAAACAAATAAAATATTTTTTTTTTTTTTAATTTTTTTTTAAGAGAAAGAAATCAAAACCGTTGGGGCACATGGGTGGCTCAGTTAGTTAAGCGTCTGCCTTTTGGTTCAGGTCATGATCCCAGGGTCCTGGGACTGATGGAACCCCACGTCAGTCTCTCTGCTAAGTGGGAAGCCTGCTTCTCCCTCTTCCCCACCGCTGTCTCTCTCTCTCTCTCAAATAAATAAAAAATTTTAAAAAGGAAATCAAAATAGTTGTAATACTCTATCTGTGGAAAATGCAAAACTCAAAACTGTATATGCACCAGGTTTACAAATATGTAAAATCATGTGCAGAAAAATACTCAAAGAAATCTATCATAGTGGTTGTAGATGAGTTAGAGTGTGGTTCATGGTTGATTTCCTTTCCCAGATTTTAAAATAACCTATAATTATATGCTGTTAGATGGAAAAAATTGACAAATCTATGAGTGTTGAAATGCAATATTATTAATCATTAGTGATCTAATATTAGAAGAGAATTAGCAGTAAACACAGCAGGGACAGAAAACTTTCAGGCTTGGAATCTCTCCTCCGCAAAGAAAGCATCTAAAGGCACAATGGCTTTGAATGGGCATATATCTGCATAATGACTTTCCTTTGTTCTTTTCTTGCTGGCTAATTGAGTAACTTGTTAAACATGCCTTCAGACTTCACATCAGATTAGAGTCCTTTGTAAATAAAACTATAGTTGGGAATAGGCTTTCCCTAGCTGGTAAATAAATTTAGGAATTTAGAGATTTGGCATTGCACGTCAGATGTCTAAGTGAATCTCAAATTCTTCCACATTTACAAGTAACTGGCAAGCATCATCAGATGCCAAGAGCTCAGGAAGCCTGCCTCACTCTCTGAACCACAGAAGCCTCCAATCAAAACTTCCACCAGAAAAGCGGCCCCTTTCTCTCCTGCCCGGTAACGTGTGTACATACGGTCACTGATGTTGGGTGTGGTAGGGATACTGCCTGGTTTCTAGGACAGCAGGACTATCTAATCTCTTAGGATTCTGTGGCAAAAGTTTCTTTCCTCTGAATGCATACATTTATCCATGTTTCCTAGGGTGCCAGGCATTTTTCTAATCACTGGTAGTATAATAGTGAACAAAACAAAAATCCCTACTCTCACAGAGCTTATTTTTTAGTGTATTCTTACTTCAATTTCCCTAAGATCCCAACCTTTCGAGGATGGATCCTGGGTATCTTTAATCAAGAGCTAAGTTATTTGGGCAGTGTATCTTTCTTCATGTAATGATAAAAATCTTCGTTTGATTCTGTACTCGTCACATGCCATCAGTCTTGGACCACTCTGGGAGAAGGTGACCAGGAAGCGAACCATGAACTTTTCAGATCAGAATGGTAGATGAGGAAGCTAAACTTGGTCACCATGTCAGCAGAAGGGAGCTGCCTACTCTGGGGAATAAATATTCCACCCATGATGTCCTCCATCTCTTGGGACAACCAGCTCCTTACTTACAATGCACAGATCAAAAGAACAAGAAGTGGGATTAGAGGAGACTTCCAAGACAGGTTGCCTCAGTCAGAATAAAATTTGCTGAACAATGCACTCAACTTCCCTGCCTCAAATTCCTCGTCCTTAAAGTGAGGATAACAACACTACTCCTCAGAGCTGGCATGAGACGTAAGAAGAATGTTTCATGAGAAGCAGTAAGAATAATGCCTGTCACATAGTAAACACTCAATGAATGTTAGTTATTCCCCACTAATATAGGATATTACAGAATAGCATATATAATATATAATAATATAATGCGGGTTATTATGAATCATTATGGTCTTAGTTACTCACTCAGAAGCCCCAATTACATCCTGAGCATCCACTATGTGTCAGGCACTGTGCTAACTGCTGTCTGTAGGTTTTCCTTTAATCCTCCCAGGAGCCTGCAACAGAAATACTATCATCCCCATTTACAGGTGAGGTTACTGAGCTCACAGAGGTGAAGCAACCCACCTAAGGCCACACAGCTATGAAGAGCATAGTCAAGATCCAAACCCAGGCCCATCTTACTTGAAATTCTATGCTCTCTTCCCAACACAACCTGGCTTCCCCATCTTCTGTCTTTCCAATGACGCTACTATCACTGAGCCTTCACCTTATCATGTTCTTTCAACAACTTACCATTCAGACTTTTTTTTTAACTGGCAACCAGGTGTCTTAGTCCATTCAGGCCCTTATAACAAAATACCAGAGACTAGGTGGCTAATAAACAAAAGATATTTATTTCTCAGAGTTCTGGATGCTGTGAAGTCCAACATCAAGGTACTGGCAGATTTAGTGTCCTGTGAGAGCCCCTTTCCTGGCCCACAGACAGCCACCTTCTCAGTGAGTCCTCACATGGCGGAAGGGAAAGGAGTTCTCTGGGTCCCTTTATAAGACACTAATCCTATTCATGAGAGCTCTACCCAAAGGCCCCCTTCCAAATACCCTCACACGAGACTGAGTTTCAACATATGAAGCAGGGGAGAGTGGGGAAACTAGCTAGCGCAGCACCCCCAGCCCCCGCCTGGATCTTCGACCACTATCAGAATCACAAATGCACTCACCCTTCGATTCATCAACTCTTCTTTCAAAAATTTATCCAACAGGTATTCACACACCTGTGCAAAATGACATATGTGCAGTGTTATCCACTGCAACATGGTTTATAATAGAAAAAGGTTGGAACTAGCCTCAATGTCCATCAAGAGGGGGGAAATTAAATAAATCATGGTATATCCATACAATAGAAAAACGTATCTTACAAAGAAGAAGAAAGAACTCTTTCTACACTGCTGTGAACAGAGAAGCAAGATACATTGTAAGTAAAAGAGGCAGGATACAGAACTATTTGTGTCACAACATAACGAATGTATATACATTTGTATTTGCTTTTATATGCCTGAAATTCTACAAAGATAAATAAATTACTAACAATGGCTGCCTGCGAGAGGGCAGTCAGAACTAAGGGGGAACTTTTCCACTGGATACCCTGGCATAATTTTATTTTTAAACTTTTGAATCATGTGAATTAATTGCCTATTTAAAAAAATAAAATAATTTTAAAAATATGTTTTCAAAGCATCATATTGGGAATCAGGGATCTGAGTAAGAGGGAAAACTTGGACAACTTACTTTACCCCCATTAGTCTCAGTTCTTTCACCCCAGCAAAATCTCCAAGCCCAGCAAAGCTGTCACCTAATAAGAGCATCACAATTGCCATCACTGCTGCCATTATTTAAATGCCTGCCATGAGCCCTGAAAACACAGCTAGTATGTGGCAGAGTTAGAATGTGAACTCAGGTCTCTCTGGATCCAAGGCCTGTTTTGACTCCGTGGTTTGCTGCCTCCAATCAAACTGATAAACCTCCTCATTGCTGCCCCTTCCACCAACGCCATCCACACGTTACCTTCTGAGCACTGTCAACTTCCACCAGGCCTAGCCCTCACTCATTTCCAATCACCCTTTCTCCACCATAGCTTTGGAAATGAACTGTTGCTAATGGCTACTCATATGTCAGCCTAATGAATGGGATGCAGACTTCCATTAAAATAATGAAATTAGTGCGTTTCGAATTTGGTTACATCGCATGGCACACAGCCTCAAGTAATTACCACCCCATGCTCTTTCCCTCAAATTAAAGTCAGTTTATTTATTTTAGGTCTTTGGCTGGGCCATCTCTATTAAGCTCACATCATCTACATAGGGATGGATTTTTCTTTTTTTTTTTTTTTTTGGCTTGTTTGTTTAAATGATGCTCAGGCTGTTCCCCTGATTAATAAAGTCATAAACACAGCCAGAAGCAGCTTCTGAACTGTGAAAAGCAAAGAATATAAGTCAAAGAATAATTCTTTAGGGGTTTGGGTTTTGTTTGTTTGGTGTGGGTTGGTTTTCGTTTTTTTGTTTGGTTTGGTTTTTTTCTTTCAAGGATAGAAACAGTGAGAAAGAAGCTCTTTGAGCTCCAGAAACTCCAATTATGCTGACATTTCTGCTGCAGAAATACACCAAGATCCGTTTTGCAGGAACCCAGTGAACTAGCTAATCAGATTTCCTTGGATAATTTGCTCCAAAGGTCAGATGCCTTAAAAAGTACCCAGTGCCTCATTATTCGGTGAAGCAGGCTGCACACAGACTAGGATTTGGAGCTCAGCCTCCCATGGCAAGGAAGTAGATCAGGAATTTTTTAGCACAGATCCTGCTACCCTGGCCTTGGCCAAAATTTCATTCAACTTTGTGATGAACCTACAGACAAAATCACCTCCAGAGAAAGCACATGATTTGTGAGAGCTCTGTTTCTGAGATGGGTCTCTCCAGTGTTCCAGAGGCACCAAAGATGGCAGGCTCACCTGGAATTTTCATGGTAAATTGGTAAATTTCAAGGGAGGTTTTCACTGAGGTAGCAGGTGGGTGGCCAGACCTTGCTTAAAATCTCCAAATCCAATTCTACAAAACTCCTCAAATACAGTACTCCTCAAAACCATCAAGATCATAAAAAAAAAAAAAAAAAAAAAACATGGAAAGACTGAAAAACTGACATGGACCAGAGGACACCAAGGAGAAAAGAGGCCTAAGGCCACATGGGGCTCTGGCTAAGATCCTAGACAGAAAAGGAACCTTCATAGAAAAACTGGTGAAATCTAAATAAAATCTGGCATTGAGTTAATAGCTAGAGTTGGTGTTTTAGTTGTAACGAATGTACCCCAGCAACACAAGATGATAATCGTAGAGGAACTGAAACTGGGAACTCTCTGTACTGTCACGGCAACTTCTCTCTAAATCTAAAATTACTTCAAAATTAGAAAGAAGAATTTTAATTTTATATACCATAAAAAACTCCACTGTGTATTACGTATAGTTTGATGAAAATAATTAGGTTCAAGTTTAGTCTACAATGCACCTGACACAGTGGTCTGAACACAAGACAAAACAGAACTCCAAATGCAGGAGGAGGGCAATGTCAGTCCTGCGACTCCTTTTATTTCTATTTATTTATATATCTATATCTACTGCCAAATATTTATCTTTTAAAATCCCAACAAAGATAAAAAGAAACAACAAAAAGTAAAACTAAAATTCAATTTAAATGCAATGGATGCTCACCCTCCATCAAATGGGACAGGAGACACCCAGACGAAGGAGCTGAGGTTCTCCGTGTTTGCTAACCACTCCCAGCAAGACTTGCCACCCTGAGCGATTACTCTATCACAAGAAGAGCCACAAAAGCATAGGGAGCTGGTTCAGCTCCCACCCTCATGGATTTATAAGCCCTCTAGCCCCACCCCTCACCCTCTGACCCCTTCTCTCCCCTTTGAGCTACTTCATGGAAAGAGATCTATGGGGAC
>CM052890.1:22309854-22427040 GCA_028534135.1 Potos flavus
TAATTAATAAAATTAAATAAGATAAACGACAACACAACAATAATTTTAAAACATTTCGTTAAATAGATATATGCATGAATGAGTGACCGGAAGAATGAGTAAATCCTAAAAATAGAAAAACTTAAAAATAAACAAGTTTTAACTGTTAAACAAATTTCCATTTCTCTCTCACTGATTTTTCTTTCAGTCTCGGCACCAGCTTCTACTTGTCTGTATAAGAATCCAACGCAATGTGGTATCCACCTTGGCATATAATCAATTACAAAATTAGGTTATTTTAAGTCAAATGTGTCAATAATGTTGTGGTATTCTGCAAGAGCATCTTGACTTCAAGGTTTGCCCGCACAAATCTACTCAAGGACCGCTCTGCAGGTCGGGTGAGGGAGAACAGGGCTGAGGCCTGGACACATGATGCCACTCAACTTCCTTAATTTATAATGTAATTTTCCTCTGGTGCATTAAACCCCCTGCATGCTGGGCCTCTGAAGACTTCCCCCTGCATGCCTGGGGGAACACAGGGAAGAGTTATGAGTAATCGGACCCTGCCAAGGGAGAGACAATGAGACAAATGACTTCCCCGGCCACCGTCGATAGCACTTCCAGGAGGAAATGAAGAGAACCGGCTCTTGGCTGCAAAGGATTTATTGCTTTCCTTTCCATTGGTATGGAAATGGAGCAGAGTTGCTTCAAACCATGGAGGTGGTTTTTTAGCTTTCCAAGAGGCTGCTTTTATTTTATACCCTAGAGAGGTTGACAACATTCAACAAAATTTTATGGCGCTTCTACTGAGTGAGCGTGGATCCCGTGTCCTGCCCTCAAGAGATTTACACTCTAATCCAAGATATAAAGACAATTCAAAAAAGTGGGAGGCGGCATTTGGATGTCAAGTGTCAACACCAAGTACCAAATGACTTGCAAGGAGGCAGGTATGTGACTTTCTCCTTCTGATTCCTCTGGATGTGGGGGTGGAATTTTTAATTGTGGTTGATGTGATTAGATTACCAGAGGTTTGTGAAAACACCTGTGTTAACTGTGGGACACCAGACAGTCCCATTTCTTCTGGGACAGTTTGGAAGTCAAATATTTCTCATCAAGAAAGAAAAGTTTTAACAAAGAAAAACCATGTTGGCCACAGGGTGCCTCAGCTGACAGTGATGGCTCAATAGCGCCATCTTGTGGTAATCCCTGCCATCATCCCAGGAGCGGTCCGTGCCCTGGCCCCCTTCCCCAGCCTTTGCCCAAAAGTTTCACTATTGGTGTGTCTATTGGTCCCAGCAAGCAGTGTAGAAGGGAGCTGGACAAAACAGCATCCTATAGATTGTAACAATAACAAAAAAGTATGTTAAAGCGGAGAAACCTCAGCTGTGTCTTAAAGGAATAGACATCCAGCCATCAAGAAGCAGGAAGGACACTTCCCATGAGGGGCATGACATGCGAAGGTTGGCAGCTGGAAGATGTCGGGTCCTATGAGGCTGGCAAGTCAGTCAATGTGGGCTGGTGAAACTCACTCTTCAGTTGCTATGAGGCCTCCCTAGGGAAGCGCGGACTTTCTACTCTTCCCCATGCACCCATCACCCCATGATGATGGGAGAGGACATGTGCTTTCCTTCAGAAGTCCCACCTTTTCTGTGGTTCCCGTTGGGGTCATCCATTCCACTGTCATGACTGTGCCTATGGACCTATTCCATGCTAAACCATGTGTATTCATAGTTCGTTTAATTCTCCGTCACCCTTAATAGAGGGATACCATTATTACTTCCTTTTTCCAGACTGAGAAAGTGAGGCTCAGAGACGTGAAATCATTCACCCAAAGCGACTCAGCTAATAAGCTGCAGAGCCAGGATTTGAACCAAGTTCTCTGCCTGACTCCAAAGCATGCCCTTGTTCTTCGTAAAGATGATCTCATGTGAAGGCCTCTGCTACTGGGTGTGACAAAGACAACTGTCACATGTGAAATCATTCAGTCCAAAGCACTTCTGCGTGAAACCTAAGTGGTGGCCACATAGTCTGTCCATAGAAAACGAAGCCTTCTCCTACAGCTCCGCAGGTTTGTGCCCTGGGCCTTCTCGTCACCTGGCCAGCAGATATGGCAAAATGAGAAGGGCTGAGAGGCCTGGGCTCCAAATGCCAGCTCTGTCCCTGAGGAGTTCAAGCATAACATGTCCAAAACCAAGTTCCTGATCCTTAAAACCTGCTCCTCCCATGATGGCCTAATCACCTGCAACTCCTTCTCACCCACCTTTCTCCAGCCACACAGTCTCCCTTATTCTTAAACACAGGAGGTTCCTGCCTCAGAACCTGTGCACTGGCCACTCCCTTGGCCCTTTTCCTTCAGATACACTGGCTGGCTCCCTCATCTCCTTCAAGTCTTCACACTAATGTCACCATCTCAGTGAGACCAAGCCCGGCCACCACCACCCCAAGTACATGCCCCAAACTCCTCTACCTGCTCTGTATTTTCCACAGCAGTTGTCCCTTTCTACAGTACTATACAGTTTACTCATTTATTTTGTTTCCTGTTTTCTGTCTGCCTTCCTCCACTAGAATAAAAGTACCCTTGACATAATTCTGACCAGTGAAAGGAAGGCAGAGTTTATCTGTACACTCTTTGTCCTTCCTCAGCATCCATGCCTGCTGACATGATACCTGGAGGTAAAGCAGCCATTTTGCAACCATGAGGGTGGAAGCTGCATGACAAAGCAGGAAGAGGAGAGAGCCAGGGTCCCAAATGGCGTCTCTAACTCACTCTACCAGCCATGGCCTGTCTATGGCTGAGCTTATTATTGTTCAAGCCAAAGGAAATCCTGCCCAACCACACTGTTAAGAGTTTTCCAATTTTTGCAGCCGTGGGTAATCCCCTTGCCCCATGCAAGATACTGGTGAGTTGAGGGAATGAAAGTGAAATCCTCTAAGACCAGAACAAAGCATGTGCAAAGGCCCAAAGTGCAAGTGAGCAAGGTCAAGTCAAGCAACAGAAAGTTCAGTGTGGCTGGAATGGAGTAGATAAAAAGAAGGTGATGAATAAGTTTGCAAAAGTAGATAGAGCTCCCATCTAGTGGGGTTTTATAAATCAAATTAGAACCAGTGCAGAGACATCCTAAGTTGTTAGGAAAAATTAGACTTAGTTTATATAAAGTGAGCAATATATGGTGGCTGCTCAAAAAATGATACACAATGTATCACTTTTTGTTAGACCACTTTATGGAGGTATGACTGACATCTAAAAAGCTACACATCTTTAATATGTACAACTCCAGGAATCTGAGGTAAGTACATCCTTGTGAAACCATCACCACCACCGAGGTCATAAACATACCCATCACCTCCCAAAGTTTCCTCTCATCCCCTTTATTAGAATTGTCAATAGTATTTTGTGTGTATTAAGAACACACTTAACATAAGATCTATCCTCCTCTTAGCAAATGCTAAGTGTACAATACAGTATTATTAGCTAGAGACACTACACTGTAGAGTCGATCTCCAGAACATACTGATCTTGCATAAGTGAAACTTTATACCCTTGGTCCATCACCTCCCATCGTGCAGAACAAATGAAACACTCAATAAAATGAAAAGATAACCTGAAGAATGCGAGAAAACATTTGCAAACCATCTATTTGATAAGGGGTCAAAATCCAAAACATATTAGGAACTCATACAACTCAACAGCAAAAACACAAACAAATTTTTAAAATGGGCAAAAGACCTGAACAGACATTTCTCCAAAGAAGACATACAAATGGCCAACAAGTATATGGCAAGGTACTCAACATCGTTAATCATCAGGGAAATGCAAATCAAAGCCACAGTGAGATACCGCTTCATGCCTGTTAGAATGACTAATTTAAAAAAAAAAAAAAAAAAAAAGTAAGTGTTGATGAGAATGTAGAAGAAAATGGAACTCTTGCACACTGTTGGTGGGAATGTAAAATGGTACCACCACTGTGGGAAACAATATAAAGGTTCCTCAACAAACTGAAAATAGCACTGCCATTAGATCTTCTTCTGGGTAGTCATCCAAAGGAACTGAAATCAGGATCTCAAAGAGACACCTGCATTCCCGTGTTTGTTGCAGCATTATTCACAGTAGCCAACAAACTAAATACCCACTGGTAGATGAATGGATAAAGAAAATGTGGTATATACATATCCTGGAATACTACGTAGCCTTTAAAAGAAGGAAATCCTGCCAGCTGTGACACCGTGGATAAATCTGGAGGACATTATGCTACGTGAAAGAAGCCAGACACAGAAGGACAGACACAGTACAATTTTATTTATATGTGAGTATTGTTTTGCCTCTAGATAAACACAAAGGACCCCTCCAGCCAACTAGAGAGGCGTCCCTTCATTCGCAAGCCCCCGGAGATCACAGACACAGGCAGAGGGAATACAGTGTGGGGGGAGAAAGAAGAGAAACGATCCAGCCAGGACAGTCCAGACGCCACTTTACTTGCGTTTGCCACCGCTGGGATTTATTTCCACACAGTGACTCACCCACAGCACCAACCTCAAGGCCCTTCTCTAATTGACTGTACTGCCCAGTGACGTTCAAGATCATCTCAGAGAACAGCAAAAACCCCAGGCGAGGTGGCCTCCTGAAGCCGCCCTTTCCCTTCCTTCCTTGTCCCTGGGCTGTTTCCAGCAGCTGGCAGCAAGCTCCTAAATGAGGGTTTGATCAATGGAGGCCAGGCTGATATTGATAAAGCAGCTGCAGTTTCTGCAAATCACCCAGCACTCATAGATACTGAAGATTAATCTTCACAAATACGGGGCAAAGGGGGAGAAAAAAACCAAGTCGATTTAGTTTCCGATTATTACTTTCTCCAGAAAGCACTGAAGAGTCAAAAGTTTAACTGATGTACATTAGACAGGGAGACAAATCCAGAAATATCACCCAATTACCCAGTAGCTTCTAGAAGGTATTTTTCATGACAGCAGGTGGGTTTGCCTTTTCTAAATCAGGAAGGAGACAAGACACCACTAAAAAGGATGTTGACTTGGCCTGGTGCACAAGCGCTAACCTCACCGGACAAATTCAAGCCTGAATATCTGTCCTCAGTCTACAGAGTGTCCTTGAAAGCACATTTCCACTGATTTCCTAGTTATTTTTATTTTATACTGTATGTACCTTTAGAAATGATACTGACTGTTTCTTCCCGGAACACGATGGGTTTTTTTAATACAAAGAAATAATAAATAAAAGTGCTTAGCCTCCCCTATGCCTCTGATTTCACATCCAGAGAGTGGGCACAAGCCCAGGACATAATGTACAGCAGTTTCTCTCGACCTTGACACTAGTGACATTTGGAGCCACACAATCCTCTGTTGGGGGGGCGGGCTCTCCTACAACTGTAGGATGTTCAGTGGGGTATCCCTGGGCTCTACCCACAGGCTGGCAGCAGCAGCCACCTCCCCGGCCCCAGCTACAGCAACCAAAAATGCTCCAGATATTGCCAAATGTTCCCTGGGGAACAAAACCACCTGTTTACAGTAATGTGCAAATATGTAACAAGAGTTGGATAAATGCCATTCAAAAAACCTTCCGTGCTGTATTCATATAGGCAACAAAACCAAATTCCACGCTTGATGCCAGTTATAACCCCTTCATTCATGTCCATGTCACAGCCAGAGACCGTGAGGTAGATCACAAGGCAGTTTCCTGAGATCAGGTCCAGCTCCATGGGGATCCAGCCTATATAAGATCCCATGCTTAGAGGGCCCCACTCTGCTGCTGGTGTCTTGAAATTTCTGTTACTTTTTTTTTTTTTTAACAAGGAGCCCACATTTTCATTTTGCCCTGGGCCCTGCAAATTGTGGAGCCAGTCCTGCCTGAGGTATGTTTTAAACTCAGGTTCCTGAATGAAGTTATGATCTCAAAGAGATATCTGCACCCTTGTTCACTGCAGCATGAATCACAATGGCCAAGATATGGACCCAATCTAAGTGTCCACTGACAGATAAATGGACAAAGAAGATGTGATACACACACACACACACGTGCACACGATGGAATATTATTTAGCTACACAAAAAGGGAGGAATCCTTCTTTCACAACAACATGGGTAAAATTAAGGATGAAATAAGTCAGAGAAAGGCAAATACTGTACGATCTCACTTAAATGTGGGATCTAAAAAAGATGAACTCACTGAAACAGTAAAACAGTGGTTACCAGGGGCTGGGAGATGGTGGAAACGGGGAGATATTGGTCAAAGGGTGCAAACTTCCAGTTATGAGTACGTGATGGGGATCTCATGTACCTCATGATGACTAATATGATATTGTGCACCTGAAAGTTGCTATGAGAGTCGATCTTAAATACTGACATGCACATGCGTGCACACACACAGGTAGCTATGTAAGGCCATAGATGTGTTAACTAACCTAACTGTGCTAGTCATTTCTCAAGATACAGGATACCAAATGAACACATTATACAGCTTAAACTTATACAATGTTACCTGGCAATTATATCTCAATAATGCTGGAAACAACAAAAAATAAAATAAAATAAAGTAAACTCAGGTTCCTGGATACACTGTTTTTAATAGTTCCATAATAGCTATATAATAGTTATAAAAAATTCTAAAAGAGATCTTCTTTGATTCTCTCACTTAAAATGAGAGAGAAATTCCTTTCTAAAACCTAAAAATTCCAACCAAAAGTAATCTCTCATTTTAAATGTGGAGTAAGTACAGCACACACACAAGATGGGTTGAAAGACAGAACTCTGACTCCAGATTGGGATGGTTAAGGGACTTCATGAAAATGAATACAAAAATATTTAAAATATTTAAATTTTCTAACCTTCCCATTTTTACTTCTAAATGGGCTAAAAAAAAATCGGATCATCTGAAAAGAATGAAAAAGAACAATTTTTATAAAACCAGAATCAGATTCCTGAACTCTCCACTTGCATACAGGAGATGAAACTGACCTAGCATTTTCCTCGTGGAAAAGGAAGAACCAGATCCCCAGTCTGAGTATTTTGCTGGTTAAATTTTCCAGGCAAGATTCATGTTGTAGAATTTGCTGAACTTGGTTCCAGTTTCTTAGTATTAATCACTTTTCACTTGCACTCCAAATACTTCCTCACCTGCCCCATCCCTCTCAAAAAAAAAAAAAAAAAAAAATGTAAAGCAAAGAACTAACTCTTGGGAATTTTTATATATAGAGAGAGGGACTTTCTAGACTGCATTTAGATGCCACACTTAATCTGCTGTCATGAAAACAAGACAGACAGTACTTCCCAGGAGCTGACCCAATGTAATACTATCCTACTATACAGATCAAACATCATACTGGGTGAGACACACGGTCTCTGTTTTAGAAAGCAAAACAGTAGGAGAGCATGCCAAAAATGTATTCCACTCACTTGACTGTGTGAGTCCTGAAACCCATCTGGCAAAGGAAGAGATAAAACTTAGAGGATTTGGCAGAATCACAGAATGCAGGAAAATGTTTCCAAAGGAGGCCTTACCCACTACTGCAAATAAGCATGTTTTTGTCTAGAGGAAAAACATAAAAAATAGTTTTGCTTCATGGCACCCTTTTTTTTAAGTTGACCAAAAGTGAATCCCTTGCTCTGCTGAGACCCTAGGAGTATTTAGGAAAGAAAACTGGGAGGTGGACACTAGAAAGAGATAACCTGTGTAATAAAAGACTAAAAGTTTTGGGGCACCTGGATGGCTCCGTTGATTGAGCGTCTCACTCTTGATTTTGGCTCAGGTCTTGATCTTGGGCGGTGAGTTCAGGCCCTACATTGGGCTCCACAGTAGCTGTGGTGCCTACTTAAAAAAAAAAAAAGAAAAGTAAAGGTTTTGGCCGCATAAGAAAGGAGGAAGGGGCAGAGTTGGGGAGAGAAAAGAAGGATCTAGAAGCCCACATGTGCCACTCTTCAGTGGAGTCCTGTGAGCTCAGAACCTTTGAGTAGGTTTCCTGCGGGCACTGGGCAAGAGGCCAAGTTCTGCACTGGGGCTCATGTGGGGTGCAACAGACTGCACGGGGAGTACCAGAGCAAGAGGCAGATGAGACCCTGAGAACCGCCCCCACCCTGAATTCGCAGCAATTCCCTAGAGCACATTTTACCTAGGTCTTTGAGGATCGAACAAATCACAGCTGACATCCAGGTTACTCTCCTTGGTTATGAAATGTTTGGCAGTTCCCAACCCTGCGTTGGAACCATGCAGCGCTGGAGGTCAGGAGCATTTCTCAGCCACGTCTGGATGCCTGTGCCTCGGCGTGGCGGTCCTGTCAGTGCACAGGCCACCCCGAGCCTTACCATTAGTGTCTACACATGCCAGTCGCCAACAGCTAATATCCACACCTCTTTGCTTGGAGCTGAACCCACCGACAGTGGCCCCGGGCCCACTCGGCCTGTGCCTATGGCAGGTCAGAAGCCCTGGGGAATGAACACATCCCTGGGGGCAGGAGTCGACCGGTAACTGATTGGAAGCCTCCTTCACTCCTCGGGGGAGATGACTTTGGAGTGCATGTCCTACACTGGGGTCAGCAAACTTTTTGTGCAGTGGGCCGGACAGTAGATATTTTAGGCTTTCTGGGCGATATGCTCTCTCACAGCCACTCAGCTCTGCCACTGTAGGGCAAAAGCACCACACAATACAGGCATGAACTGGTGTGAATCTATTTCAACGCACCTTAACAAAAACTGATGGAAAGCCAGGTCTGCCATGGGCCACAGTTTGCAAACCCCTGTTCTAGGCCATTTTCCAGAGTTAAGCAGAGAGATTCAACTCTGTGATCCCCACGGTGGTAACAAACGTGTTAATATACTAGTTTTCAGCTCCCTTCCCTTCCCAGCCCATCCTCTCACTCCCTCTTCTCTAGCTTAATAGACTATTTGCACTCAAATCCTTCCTTGTCTCAGAGTCTGCTTCCAAGAGAACCCAAAATAAGACAGTTGGTTAGGGTACTTTTGGCTGCAAGTAACGGACAGTTGAACTAAAAGTAATTTAAATGACACAGGTTTATTATACCTCCCAGGTGGCCCAAGCAGGTCAATTCAATAACTTCAGGGCGTTGAGAGTTCTGATCCTTATAGCTCATTGCCAAGAACAGAGAACATGCCAACGCCAAATGAGTCACTGCTAAAAAGCAGCGGGTTAAGCATCCCTGGATTAGGCCAACTGAGGCCCAAGCCCTGGGGTATGGGGAAAGAAGGAACCCATCTTCTCTGGGAATACAAGCAACTGGCACATGAACAAAATTAGGGTCCTCTCAGCAAAGAATGAGAAAAGCTATTGTGTAGACAACTAACACATACCCAATAGCAGGAATTCAGTAAACACTGTTTCATTATACAAATGCATAGGTCAACGGATGTGAACAGTGGACAGCAACTTTCCAAAAGAACGATAAAGTAGAAAGGGCCATGCTGAATGTAAGAATGGTGCCGAACGCACCCGGAGTTACTTGATATTCAGGGGAGATCTTAGAGGCTTCAGATAGCTCGATTACGTAACTCAGAGCCGTCAGTGCAAACTAAAGGGGGATGTGAAGGTGACTTTATGAAAATCAAATACAAATGTGTTCTTCCCTGGTTGATAATGGGTACAGCATTTTACAGTTCATAAAGCTCGTGTCCATCCATTAATCTTACCACTTGATCAAAAAAGAAAAAAAACAGGGAATAGCCAGGTCAGGTAATATAAAGTACAAAAGATTTCTGAGAGAGATTAAAGACTGAAATAAATGGCCACAAGTAACAGAGAGTTCACTAATTGGAAAACTCAATATTGTTAAGGTGGAAATTCTCCCCAGTAATCTATAGAATCAATGCCATCCCGCTCAAAATTCCAGCAGGTTTTTTAGAGGAATTGACAAAATGACTCTAAAATTAATATGAAAATGCTAAGAACCAAAAAGAAGCAAGGCTATCTTGCAGGAAAACAAAGCTACAGACTTATACTACCAAATATCAACATTTATTGTAAAACTTAAATAACTCACAGTCACTTAAGTAAATGGCATGAGGGGAGACAGTGGAACAGAAGAGGAAGTCCAGAAAATGTGTGACAAAGACAGCACTGTGATGCAGTGAGGAAAGATGGTCTTTTCAATAGGTGTTGCAGGGTCAGCTGGATGTCAATATCAAACGTTGACAATGAAATAGGGCGAATAGAACTTTCACACATTGCTCATGGAAGTACAGATTGGTATAACCACCCTGGAAAACTATTTGGCTATCCCTAATAAAGTTGAATATATATATACCCTATAACCTAGCAACTTTCATTTCTGAATATATACGTAACAGAAATTAGTGCATATATCCACCAAAAGGTTTCATATAAGAACTTTTGCGGCAGCTTTATTAGTAATTGTCACTAACTGAAAATAGCCCAAACAGTCCCTGAACTGTGGTTGTTTACACTGTGGAATGAAACACTGCTAAAAAATGAAGGGCTATGCACAAGAAATAAATGAAACTCAGACATATGTTTCACAAAAGAAGCCAAACACACACAAAAAAGTGCAAAGAGTATGACTCCATTTACGTGTAGTTCAAGAAAAGGCAGATCCACGAAGTGAAAGAAGTCAGAATCGTAATTATCTTTGAGAGATGTTCGCTGGAAAGGGGCTTGAGTGAGCTTCCTGGGTTGCTTAAAATGTTCTACATCTACATGGTAGTTACACAGTTTTACACCTATGCCAAAATTTATTAAGCTATACACTTAGGGTCTGTTAACTTTACTGTACATATGTCCTAATTCCCTACAGGAGATAAAAAGTCAAGGAATACTGCTTGTGCTCAGTAGAGCATTTCCTGAAGATCTGGTACCTAGAGTCCTGAGGATTTAACTGTGCAGAGAAAAAAAGCCTAGAATACTAAGAAAATAGACAAGGAGCATACCCTAGTCTTGGCCCCTTGGGTGCTCATTGTTTAGTTCTTTGGACAGGGCAGAGCACCTTGGCAGTGGACTGGGCAGTGTGTAATATACATAGATAGTGAAATAATCAGGCTTGATCACCAGAAAAAGTAGCCACAAAGAGACCGGATCAGGGCTAAAAAGGAACAAATTTCTACACCAGAAGAACAATATCCTCCACCAAATCGCAGAGTAAGTAATGATAATAACGAGTGGCTTTTTATGAATGCTTGTTATATGCCCACCATGTACCAGTTTCAATCCTACTCATTGAAACTTCACAGCAACCTAAAAATGCACCTAGTGAGCGGCAGAGTTGAGATGCAAACAGAAAAGTACTCATCCATCCCAGCCCTATGCCGCACTTCCTACGGATGAAGAGGGATCGTGTCTTGAAGAAGCATTTCCTGCCCTCTTCTGTCGCCACTGGGCTGGGTCTCGGGTCATACCTACGCACTTCTCTCACACTCTCTTGTCATTGTCTGGTTTTCTATGCATTTCCAGAGGCTGCTGTAAGAAATCACAGCAAACTCAGTGGCATAAAACAACAGAAATTTATTCTTTTTGAATTCCCCAAAGGCCAGAAGGCAGAAATCAGCTCCACTGAGCTGAAATCAAGGTGTCAGTGGGGCTATGCCCCCAGGAGCTCTGGGGGGATTTGTTCCTTCCCTCTTCCAGCTTCTTGTGGCTGTGGGCATTCTTTTGCTTGTGGCTGCATCACACCAATCTCGGTCTTCCTATGGCCTTCTCCTCTCCTGTGTGGGCAGTCTCCCTCTGGCTTTCTCTTATAAGGACACCTATGAATGGATTAACGGCCCACTCCAATAATCTGGAATAATCTCCCCATTTCGAGATTCTTAACTCAATTATACTCGCGGACTCCTTTTCCTCACAAGGTAACATTTATACAGGTTTCAGGGATTATAACCTGATATCTCTGGGTGGCTCCTGTTCAGCCTACTGTCTCTTAACTTTGTCACTATCGCCACTGCCTCTATATAACTATCACCATCTCTAAATTATTATCACTATCTCTGTATTAACTCTGCACTCCTCAACAGCTGAGGCCGTCTGTAGCCATTTTCAAGGGGCCACACATTTGGACACTCCTCCTATTAAGAGATGGGATCTACATCCTCTCCCTTGACTCGTGAATTCTGTGATTGCTTTGACCTATAGAATATAGTGGAAATCACACTGTTCCAGTTTCGGATCCAGGTTTTAAGAGATAGTCAGCTGCTACTTCCTATCTCTGGGAATGCTCACTTTTGGAACCCAGCCACCATGCTATGAGAAATCCAAAGTGCGTGATGAGGCCACACGAAAGTACCCCAGGCAATACTGCCAAGTGAGCTCCCAGCCAATAGCCAGTATCAACCTCCAGACACGTGTCTGAGCCATCCTGGATGGCCAGCCCAGTCAAGACCTCAGATGTCTCCAGCCACTATGTGACTGCAACTGCAGGAGAGATGTGAAATGAGAAACACCTACTTCTCAGTCAACAGAGTTATGAGTGATAATACCAAAGATTTGTTTCCAGCTAGTATGTAAGCAGGTCGGGGTTGTTTTATTTTTTATTTATTTATTTTTTTTATGCAGCAGCAGATGACCTAAATATTATCTTTTTCATTGTTCCATACCAAGAACTCTGCCTGGAGGTCTTGGTGCCCAGGGAAGGCGGAATATATTAAAAACTACCAAACTCTAGAAGGTATGGCCAAGAAAATTGGGCCGGAGATCAAAAGCTATTGACATCAGATTCCAAAGAAATGACAAGGTGATAGGGTACAAGAGGAAGGCAGTGAAGAAACAAATTTTCTAGAGCCTTGTATTAGTCAGAGTTCTCCAGAGAACTAGAACCAATATTATACATATATGACAATTATACAATTCCTCATCATAATCTCCCAAGAGAGTGAGAGAGAGAGATTATAAAGAACTGGCTCACACGATTATGGAGGCTGAGAAGTCCCACAATCTGCTGGCTGCAAGCTGGCGACCCAGGAAGGCCAGCGCTGTGATTCTGTCTGAGTCCAAAGGCCTGAGACCCAGGGGAGCTGACAGTGTAAATCCCAGTCCAAGGGTAGAAGATAAGCTATTATGTCCCAGCTCAAGCAATGAGGCGGCCTTCCTCCACCTTCCGTGCTATTCAAGCCCTCCAAAGATTGGATAAGGACCACCCACGCTGGGGAGGGGAATTTACTTTACTGAGCCCACTGATTCAAATGCTAATCTCATCTGGAAACACCTTCACAGACACGCTAGTATGTTTGATCTGGGCACCCCATGGCCCAGTCAGGTTGACACACAAAATTAACCATCACAGGGACCAGGGATGCCTGGGTGGCTCAGTTGGTTAAGCATCTGCCTTCAGCTCAGGTCATGATCCCGAGTCCTGGGATCGGGTCCCACACTGGGCTCCCTGCTCAGTGGGGACCCTGCTTCTCCCTCTGCCCGTAGCTCCCCCTGCTTGTACTCTCACTCTCTCTCTCTCTGGCAAATGAATAAATAAAATCTTTAAATAAATAAAACAATAAAATAAAGTTAAATTAACAAAGTTAAGCCTCACCGGTGACGGTGAGCAGGGACAGTGTTGAGCAGGACCAAGTTCAACAGATTCTCAATGTTTACCAAGAGGTACACAGACTGCATATCATTGCCTTTCCTTTTAACCCTTCTTTTAATTTCATAAACAGTGCATTGAGTACTTCCTGAGAGCCAGGCATTGGTTGAGGTGAAGGATATTCAGTGGTCAGCAAGTTCCTTCCTTCGTGGAGCTCTGAACCATAGAGTACTTAGGGAGACCTCAAAACCACAGGGAGGATTCAAGGCCCCATTCCTGGCCTTAATTACCTTCCTCGGCAGTCGTTCTCACCAAAAATCATTTTCTAAAAACATTAGGCCATTCAATACTACTAAGTGTCCCTTCCAAAATGGATATGGTACAAGCAGTAAATCAGAGAAGATTAACTTGGCACAGTCCCTCCATTCATTCTGTGGCAGCTGTTACAATTTCCTGTTGTGGGGAGCTGGATGGGCAGACCCCTTCTGTCCCAATGACTAAGCACGCTGTGGGCCACAAGAACAGGAAACGATGGGCGCTAATGAGGCAAGCCTGTATGTGGGGAGAGAGTCAACCCAAAGACAAGTTTCTCAAGACCCCGGTGATGTGCCTTCACCAAATGCTTCTGCCCTAAGAATGCACCAGCAGCGGAGTGTCCCTGCTCAGACCTTCCCTCGGGAACTTACTCTCGGCAGCAGAGCTCACCAACAGTCTCCAGCTGCTGCCCCTGTGGACCCACCACGGTGGTCATGCCGGGTCACCTTCCCAGAGCTTTTCCCAGCCAATGACGGAGCACAGCAGGAGAGCTGGAACCAGACCACTCTATTCCAGTGCTGAATTTGTCCAACAGGCAACCTTGTCTCAGGAGAGGCCTACTGGCCTGGCTGAAACTTTCTCAGAACTGTGCTGAAGCCCCCTTCCCTCCTCCTCTCCTTTCACGGGTGGCAAAAGTGCATGGTGACCTGAAGGCTCTCTCCCTGACCACTCCTGCTCCCTCTCCGTTGTCCTCCCCAGGCATTTATCCAATAAATTTATTGCACAGTTAATTCCTGTTTTGCCTTCTTCACAGAGGACCTGAACTGATGTACTATCTAGAGCCTCACTGTCACTTTCTGTGCATTTTCTTCATCTTTTGTTTCATGCATTGAATTTACATGGTTGTCATTTTGCTTTCTTTCCCCATTGTATATTACAAAATGAGTGTTCTCTTATTTTATGATGCTTCATTCATATTATTTATAATCCCTCAGATTCCACTGTATAGAAGGATGAGTATTAGCCATTCCCCTGTAGTTGGACTTTCAGGGTCTTTCCAATTTTTCCCTAATTAAATGTTCCTGCAGTAAATGCCGTGTGGAGCTTTGGTAAGGTTTAGCCAGAATAGGTCAGTATACTGGGGACCTTTCCCCTACGGGAAGTGAACTGCAAGGGCTGCCTGAGAGAGAAGAAAAAGTCCTGCATGAGGAACCAGGAGATCTGGGTTCTCGTTCTGATTCTGCCGTGTCCAGGCAGCACTACCCTGAGCGAATCACTCTGTCTCTCTGGGCTTCTGTTTCCCTCGCCCATCAAAGGAGATGATACTAGAGGAGGATCCCTTGTGAATATCAAATGTATGTCATCACTTTTAGAAGATTTTGGTTGCCAAGTGCAGGGAGGCTGGGGGAAATGGGGAGATGGGAGATGTTGGTCAAAGCGTACAAAGTTGTAGTTACATAGTTCTAGAGATTGAATGTACAGCATGATGACTATTTGAACACTAGGAATTTGTTAACAGAATAGAACAGATTTCAGGTGCACTCAAAACACACACACACAAAAATGGCAACTACGGGAGGAGATGTTGTGTTAATGAGCTTGACTATAATAATCATTCCACTACATCTGTGTATATTAAATCATGTTGCACTCCTTAAATACATACAATTCTTACTAAACATATACATAAATAACTGAAAAAAGGGACCCAGAGAGCTCTCTCGCCCTCCTCCTGCCACGTAAGGACACAACAAGAAGTTAGTTTCTGTTGTTTTAAGCCACCGAGTCCATGGTAATTCACGGTAACAGCCCACACAGACTCAGACAGTGTGAATCCAGGCAGGGATCACTGGGACTTATTTTGCAATCAACCCACCACAGCGGGGCTCTGCATTACCAGCTCCCAGAAACAGTGGAGGAGCGGACTGTGAGAAGGAAGAGTTACAGCGAGGGGGTCGGACTGTGGCGTTTGGGGGGGGAAGATGCTGCTGGCAAACCTGCCCCTCAAAAGCATCTCACAGAGTGAGACCTCCAGGGGCAACATCAAGGTGGCCCTGAAGAACTACTGTCAGTACCATCCGGAGCCCGGGACCTGATCTCTTAGCTAGCCCAAGACAACCCTCAAGTAGCAACTGTCAAACTCCCTCCCCAACCTGCGTACGTAACCACGTGCGGGAGGCGGCCCCCCAGGCTCAGAGGGCTCCCTGAGCCCTGCCTGCCACTATGATCACAAGCCAGTATGGCGTCCCTCCACAACTCTGTTGCTCATGTGTCTTCCGTGTCCTTTCTTTAAGCAGTTATTTGAGAAGAGCTGAAGCATTTTGCTTTAAAAAATAAAAAGCAAAGTCCTTTTCTGAAAATCAGCTTGAAACTCAGTAAACAGCCCTACCAAAGGCAAAGGGAAAACGCTGAAAATGATCATGTCTGTTCAACTGCTCTGACCAAGACTTTCTGGAGGATGCTCCAAGGGGGAAATACACGCAGGGCTCTGGCCTCAGGAGTCAGGGAACACCATCCGCTCATCTTTCCTGGGAGCAAGTTCTTGAAACCATTTCCTTTCCACCTGCCCTTCCCCTACCGCCCCACGGCCCCACTCCCATTCGGCAACAAAAATATAGCCTTCAGTAGGGGAATAACACTTTAAATAAAAATAACACGTCCCTAGCACTCACTTACCATCTTCATCCTCACCTCTCTTCCCATCACAAAGAAAAAAAAAAAAAAAACCTCATTTATCTTGTTGGTTTTCTCATCTTCTCCACATACCACACAATTGGGTAAATAAGTTCTGTGTTCAATCTTTTAACAGCGGTTATTCAATTTACTCAAGCCAATGTGAATATTTCCCCCTGGTTTCCATGACAACCTCTCAGCACATTCAGTCTTCATATAAATGAGTTATTGCTTTTATGTTCTCATACCCTAAGACAATGAGGAAATTAACATAATGTGGTCATACAAAAAACAAAACAATCACAATCCTCATATCCTCCCCAGAAATTCACGGATAGCGTTCTGTGAAAAAGAACCAAAGAGAAATGAGGCCTTTGCATCTGACAACACTGTTAACATTAGAGATTTCATTTCAGATGCATTTAAATGAAGCCAGACCATAGTGGGGTTCAAAAAAAGTATATAGACAGAGAACGAAAATGAAGGAAAAAGACATGTAAAAGCAAGGACCCAAATTCACCTTGAGGCCATATATCCTCTCAACAGAGCTGCCACACTGGGCCTCGCTGTCTGCACTCCTGCCTCAGGATCTTCACACGTGCTGTTCCCCTGGCACATTTTTCCCATGTGTTCTCCCCATACCTGCTCTGCTTAGATAATTCTTACTCATCCTTCAGGTCTCGGCTTAGAAAAATCACTGGCTCAGGGAAGTCAGGTTTCACCATGTGTCAACACTAGGTTGGATCCTCCTGTCTTATATATACCTTCATGGCTCCTCATATTCTTTTTTGTTTCAGGTAGGTTTCTCCAGAAGCAGATCCTAAGAGAAGGATTTGGAGGCAAGTGGGTTTATCTAGGAAGTGATCCCAGGAAATGCTGGCATGACAGAGGAGAAGCGAGATAGGGAAAGGGAAGAAGCCAATCCAAGGTGTATATGCAACCTAACGTGGACAAGTGGAGGTCAGTCCCACTGGGGACTTCTGGGCACCAGCACAGAGTACGCCTCAACTTAGAGGTGAGGAAGGCAAGACAACTACCCCCACTGGTTGGGGTAGACTCTCCTGTGTGTGCATTTCCCTGAACTGCCAGCCTGCCCCACAAAAGCGTGCTGGAAAAAGCCCCAGGCACTGTTGCAGGTGCTAGTGGTATGAAGAGTGAGCTTCAAGGGCTTATGGGCAAGGCACCAACAGCGCCTACCACATCCTCCAATGCAAACAACATAACTGTTATCTAAGACTGGAGATCGATAGAACAGGAGACAAAGGGTTCAACTCAAAGCCAGCCAGCAAAAGAGAGCCCAAATGAATACAGAGGCATGGGAACAGAGGAGAAATTATAGATTCAAGAGATATTCGATGTTGGAGCATAGGTTTTAGTCAAGAAGACTTTCTGGAAGGGAGTACCTAAGGTACTTCATGCCATCCTAAAATCCTCCGCCAGCTCTTTGGCTGGCCAGGGGCATATCTGGGAGATAGTTCAATCCAGGCAGTTCCAGTTCTCAGGTCAAGAAAGAGCAATCTTCGGTCCCAGGTGTAGGAGTGGCTGCTCCCCCAAAAGACCTCAGAATTAACTCTCGACCTCTGGTTGGTGAACTTAGAATCCTAAGTTTCTCAGCTTGTTGATGGTTCCAACTGGAGAAAGTAATCTGATGAACCATCACTCAGTAGGGAAATGCACCATTAAACAGTGATATAACCGTTCAATCAAATATTATGCAACCACTAAAAATGATGGCTGCTTGGGGTAGTTATTCATAAAGATATATATGTAACAGCGTAATAACAGCAAGTGTGACTTATACTTGCTGTTTACTCACTGTCTCCCCACACTAGCACAAAGCTTCAACAAAGGTGGGGACGTTTCTTTTGTTCGATGCCTGATCCTCAGCATCTAGGACAGTGACAGGCACAAAAACGTCCAGCAGCCAACAGGGTAAAATTCACTGTGTCTGGGATCTAATCAAAAATTGCTAGTCTACCATGGGTCGGGGCAAGGGCTGGCCTCCATCACAGCCAGCAGCTGCCAGGAGGGGCTGGGTGAGCCAAGTCACAAGTACAGCGCAGGGCAAACTTCGACCAATAAAACACAGGCGGCAGGCGGGAGTTGGCAGAACAATGACTCACCCTTCCTCCCTCACGACGGATGCAGTAAGTCCACCAAGGCTCTCTAGAGGTGTCCCATGGACGAGTTGTGTTTCCATCAAGCTGTGCCCCGCCCAGTCATAGGTACCACTTTGCATTTGCTTCCTCTCCTTCTCTGCCTCACTTCCCTCTTGCCATCATTCTTCCTTCCTTGGGATTACACAGCCCAATACAGCATTAGTGTGTAGACTTTCTATCAGGTCCTGTTGCTAGGCAGAGATAACTCCTCCCAAAATCTGTGACTCACAGAGTATCTTTGGAAAGATACTGCTCTGGTTAATCCTCCAACTTAATGGCTTAAAACAGCAGCCATGGTTATTATAGCTCATGATTCTGAGGGTCAGGAACACAAGCAGGACCCAGCTGGGCAAGTCCTCTGCTCTATGTGGTGTCCACTGGGGCCACTCAGTGGTATTCAGTTGACTTCCAGGGTCCAAACAGCTTGGGTGACACACTAGGTGCCTTGGTGGGGATACTTGGAAGCTCGGCTCCACAGCACCCTTCTCCCCCTCCTGTCATCTCGGGGCCTCCACACACACCTCTCCAGCAGGATCCTTGGACTTCTTAAATGGTGGCTCAGGGCTTTAAGACCAAGAGTTCGAAGAGGCTGGAGCCCATGTAAAGGCTAGGCCCAGAGCCAGCACGGCATCACTTCCCTAGCATTCCTAGTCAAAGCAGTCAGAGGCCAGCCCAGGTTCAAGAGGAGGGGAGAGAGATTCCACTTCTCAATGGTGGAATGCCAAAAAGTTTGCGGCCACCTACAATCTCCAGACACAAACACACCACGGGAAACTGGGAACAGGCATGGAGCGAAGATGGAAGCGCCAGGGTTGGAGGGATCCTTTCATCCTACTGGCAGAGATTTTCCACGTGCATGTATTACTCTTTTCAAAGAAAAAAGTGTGGAGGAAAAGGAGGAGGAGGAGGAGAGAAACAATGTCAATACGCTGAATCCTCATCTTCTGTGGCAGAGAGTCAATAGAAAATGTCTTAAATTGATAAATCAAGAAACAGCTGCATAAGCATCTTACTTGGAGTTACAGAGATAAACACCAGAAGACCTAAAAATGGAAACAGCATTTCCAGCAATTGCCTCTGGGAGACAGGACTCAGGGAGGGGAGAGAGGAGAGAAGGGGCCAGGAACTGCTGCTTTCATTAGGAGCCCTTCTGTTCTTGTGCTAAAACTATGTATACATATTACTTTGATAAAAAATTTAAAGGGGGAGAAAAGGAGAAAAAGTAGCGATGGTTCTTTGTAAAGCTATGTAATTAAACCTGGAAAAAAAAACTCATTTTGCTAAGGGGAAAAAAAAAGTGGCAGGATACAAAACTATATTCACAGTTTGGTTGGAAGCATATTTAATAAAGACAGAAATAAAGAAAACATCTATGTGGGGTGGAGGGGAAGACACAAAAGGAATGAACCTCCCCAAGTGATGGTGGGCTGGGCTTCCCTGCTGTGTTTCCCCACTTTTCAGCAATGTGAGTCTCTTGCTTTCATAATGAAAAGAAATAAATTCATTACTTTAAATAAATGAACTGAGCAGCGATTAAATAAAAATGTCAGAAGAGTCTCTGAAGAACTCTCGGCTCAAATTAATTCCTGGGGCTTCCCAGGTGGGGCGATGGAGGAGGCCGGCTCTCTCCACAGGCTCTGGCAGACTCCAGTCAGCCGGGACCGTGGACTTGGTTATAACACCTACGCAGAAAGAATTTAGTCCGTGTATTTTTATGACTGAAAAATAACTTCTGTTAAGCCTCCAGTGTTTCAGTTCTGAATCTGAAATGCTCCTCCAGTCATTAAGTAAGTATTTATTGAGTACCTACTATGTGCTAGACAAACTGCTAGGGACTGGGGTTATAACGAGATGAGACAAGTAAACTCTTCATCCCTCTGGAACCACAGTTTAGTGGGAGAGGCAGACAAGCAATCAGGAACTGCGTTATATCTCAACAGATGCTTTGATGGGGGGAAAATACAAGAGGGAGGAGATAACCCAGAGGCCTTCCTGGAAGAGGCCAAATCTAAGCTCAGACTCAAAGGATGAACCAGAGTGCATCAGGATAAAGCAGGAAAAATTATTTCCAGCACAGAGAATACAATATTCAAAGGCTCGGAGACAACAAAGAAGATGGCTAACTCAAGGAACCAAGAATAACCCCCAAAAAAAAAAAAAAAAAAAGTCACCTAATCAGAACAATCCCAAAGGACTCATCTCCTCTGGAGGCTCTAGGGCTAGACTGCCTGAACTGGATCCCAGCCCCGCCACTTACAAACTCTGTGACCTGAGTCAAGTTACTTTACCTCAGCTGTGCCTCGGTCTCTAGATCTAGTATCTTAGTCTGCTCAGGCTGCTATAACAGAAGACCACAAACTGCGTGGCTTATAAATCACAGAAAATTATTGCTCATAATTCTGGAGCCTGGAAGTCCAAGATCAAGGAGCAAGCAGATTTGGTGTCTGGTGAGAACCCACTTCCTGGTTCAGACACAGCACCTAGCTGTCCCCTCACACAGCAGAAGGGAGGAGGGAGCTGTGGGGGTCCCTTTTATTATAAAGGCACTAATCCCATCAGAGGGGTTCCACCCTCCTGACCTATTCACCTCACAAAGGCCCCACCTCTGAACACCGCTTTGTGGGGCAGGGGTCAACATATAAATTCAACAACAGAGATCCACACCTACCACTGGGCTCTTTCTCTGCCCCCCCCACCCCGTCCTCCTTCCCTCATTTCCCTTCTCTCCCTCCATAAGCCACACCCACCCATATCCCGGTTTCAGATGCAGAAGGAGCCCAACCTCAGTCACACACCTTGCAGGGATTCAGATCCAGGCACCCCAACTCCAAAGGCTACGTGTTACACACCAGGCTACACCATCCACATCTCTCGGTCTACACTGTGGGATCAATGATGCCAACATCATGCTAGGCACAGAATCCCCTACCCGGGAAACAAAGGTGAACCAGACACTGTCTCAGACCTGGAAGGGGCGGGGGGCTAATTCGAAAGATAAGGCAACAGAAGGGGACACAACAAATGCCAGTGCAGCCTGCTGCATTCTGATTGGGGTGTGGCTGAAGAACACTCCTGGGAGCAGAATGTGAGCTTTGGAATCAGACCCAGGCCCAGCCCTGCAAGTCCTGTAACCTCAGTGTTTTCATCATGGAGACCCTAAGGCTTACCTCACAAGGTAATATGAGCCAGATGGCAGGTGCAAAGTGCCTCGCACCGTGTCCAGCTCACACTGGGCACTTGACAGGCGTCCACTCCCTTCTCCCTTGTTCGAGGCTACTTAGCCATGAATGGAGGAGCTGGGAGCTTTCTTTTTCACCAAAATCAAAGAATGTCTGCAAAAGAGAAACAGCCTATAGCCCCTCCTGCCTCTCCCTTAATAGTTTATCTCTAAGTTATTCAATGCAAGAGACTTAGCCCAGCTAAAATTATTCAAAATCGACCTTGAGATCAGGAACAAATTGGCTACAGCAGTCAGCAATTGGCAAATGCAATCTAACTGCCCCAGGCGGCATTAGAGCCTTCCACGTTGACAGGAAGAGTCAATGTGCATCTTGGAAAATTCTGAAAAAAAAAATTAAAGGTCACCACATTTGTAGGCAGAATGGATTTTTCTGAGACCATTACAAACACACTGCCTGAATTACGAAGATTCTAGGCTTGACAGCTCCCAGGGGGGCTTCAGGTGAGGAGAACACCACCTTTGACTCACAAGCATCCACACTGCTGCTGTCTGTGGCCATCTGAAGGTTCTGCTGTCACCTATTCTCCCACTAAAACTTCACAACCCGTGTCTGATGCCCCAGGGCACAGGGAGTGCCAGACTGGGTACAGCCCTGTGTTCCAAGGGTCTGACCAGGCAGGGAAGCTGAGAAGGCGCAAATCCCTAAGACAGCTCCAAACATTTCTCTAGGGAGGGAATCAAGCCAAACAGGAGGACCCAATCCCAAGGCGATGTCTACAAGGAAAGGCTGGGCTTGTAACTGGGAGACAGAATGAGTTAGGAACATGGTCTGGGAGCCAGGAGGTGACAGGCCTGGGTAACAGCCTTGAGCATCATTAGAACACTTGTGCTGTCTGGTCTTGTGGAGGAGGGGTACCAGTATTCATAACAATAGCTAACATTTGCTGGGTAAACTCTGGAGCCAGGCACTGTGCTGAACTTGTCCATGCATCTTCTCACTTAATCCTCACAGCGCCCGATGCACAAGGTGCTTGTTCTGTCCCCATTTTACTCAAAATTGAGGCTCAGAAAGGCTTCTCCAAGGTCAGGCAGTAATCACGGAAACCCAGGAAATCTGGCTGCAGGGTTCAAGACCTTGTCAATGTCACTTTATTACATGTGGCAGCTCAGTGTGTGTTAGCTTCACTCAAATGAATAGCAAAACTTAATTCTGAACAAAAGCTACTAATTTGTACTTTATTTTTTTGAACAAGGAAACTAACACCCAGTAAAAGTAAGGAGCATAATAGAGCTCTTCATGGAAGCTGGGTCCATGGGAGCAAAAAATACAGACACGTCCCAAATATGATATATTGGTGTACAGTACCATTAAGCAAATATTTACTGCTTCCCATTCCTTCCACCGTGGGAGGAATAAAATTCCCTGCCCCATTAATGTTGGGCTTGCTTTGGCCAATGAGATATGGGAGGAAGTGACCATGTACCAGTTTCCAGCTTGGCCCTGAAAAAAAGCATCAGTTACATCTGCTCATGCCTTGGAAGCTGCCAACCTTTACCAGGAAACCAATGCCTCTCCAATCTGGGCCTCAGAAGGAAACGAAGGGATCAGACCTGAAAATAATCCTACAGTGTAAAGCAGGGTCTCCCCAGCCAAACCACAGACCTATCCGTAAGAAAGAAGTGCTTATTTTTATAACCCACTGGGATTTTTGTGGTTATTACCCAGCTATCAGTGACTGATACATCCACACATGGGTACGTGTAGACATTACACCCGTACATTCTACATAGGAGCTTTCCTGTGACGCTTTCGTGTGAAGACTGAAAGTGTATCTCCACATATAGGAGATAGTATAGCGCCCTAGTGTAGGATCTGGAGGAAGAATTAAGTTTGCATTCTTGCTCTGACATTTAATGGCTGTGTGTTTTGGGGAAGGTTATTTGACCTCTCTGAGTACATTTTCTCCTCTGTCACATAGGGATTTAAATTGTGCCTATCTCATTGGATTATTGTGAGATCGAAGCGAAAATAAAAGTACACATTCTGAGCTTAGCATAGAGCCTAACACATATTCACTCATTATTCATTCAAAAATATTTACTGAGTAACAACCTTTGCCAGGCACTTTCCCAGGTCTTTGGAATACAGTTACCAGCTACAGAAAAGTGAAACCGTGCAACAAGGTAAGGACAAAGAGCAGCCAGGGAAGCCGAGGGTAGCATTGCATGTGAGGCGCTCTGCACAATGCCCGGCACGTCGTAAGTTTGCAATAAACGGTCGCCCCTTTTATTCTGAGAATGATTAGCATGCAAGAATGAGGTACTCAGATGCAGACAAAAAAGAAAATGAGCCTCTCGACTCCCCAGCAGACCCCTGTCCTTGGAAGCCTCGGCACACCACAGCAACAGATCAAGGACCCTCACTGGGTGGACACAGCCTCGGGCACTTTTGAAGCTGACACACAAATCCTGCAGATCACGCCAGACTCCTATGGTGGGGCTGGGAAGAGACAAGCCAGCTGCTGTTGGGAGGCTGGAGCTCCACTTCTCCATGAAAGAAGAAGGTTCCTGGGGCCTGAGCCATGCTTCAAATCCACTGATCACATCAAACGCACGCTACTGGGGGGGAGGGAGCGGTGAGGTGTTCAGAAGCTTGAGGGCAAGGTCAGCTGATGGGGACCCTTCGCACAGGCGCCGGGGAACCAGAGAAGCTTCGGGAACCTTAGGTGGCGGAGAAACACGCAAGCTTTTGCCAACATGCTTACTGTGCAGCCCTTGAGGCCACCTCCCGTTTCTCAGCCCTAATTGGCATGTTTTCCCATCTCCTCGGAAACAGCCGCAGGAGATGGCATTACATAGCAGAGAAGTGTGGTCTTTGCAGTGGGACAATGTGGGCCTGTATCCTGACTCTACACTCACCAGCTGGCTTCCTGGGCCAGCCACTTAGCCCAAGGAGCTCTCCACTCCTGTCGAGTAAGGATTCAATGAGATAACCCTGTAACACTTCGTATGTAACATGTCTCACAAGCAAAGTGCTTAGCACAGTACCTGGTACAAGGTAACTACTCCGAGTCGTGGCTCTTATCAGTGACCCATTTTGTAAATGAGCACACTGAGGCCCAGACAGGACTCTGATCTTACCATCAAACCACGGGGGTTTTTTTTCCCTTTTACCACTTTATTCCCTAACTGATCTATTTCTCAAACAAACTCAAAAATCGCCTAAGGATGAATCTTGGCTTTGATCCCTGTATCAATAGCGATTAGCACACAGTCTGAACTCAAGGGTTGAATAGCATGATCAGGTCACAAGCTCAAATGCTCACAGAGTCTGGTAGTACTAGGGTAGCCGTCTGTCCCAGTTTGAGCACTGAAAGTCCCACACCCGGGACACCAGTCAGAGCTGGGCAAAACAGGACAGCTGGCAGCATGCTGGTAGCATGCCTGAGTGAAGGAGGAAAAAGCCGAGCCTCTTCTGTTTGGGCACTCCATTTCTGAGAAACAGTCCCAGGCACCGGTTAGGAGGAAGGGCCTGGAGCTAGCCTCATGTGGTTTCCGTCCGGCTTCCATTGCTCACCAGCTCGGGGACCTTGGGAAGGATGACTGAGCCCCTCCATGCCTGTTTCCTCCCCTGTAAAAGGCGGGCTAACAGATCAGCTGACCTCTGGAGCAGGCGTTCTCACCTGCAACACTTCTGACATTTTGGATCCGATCATTCTTTGCAGCGGGGGCCATCCTGAGCGTGGTGGGATGTTTAGCAGCATCCTTGATCTCTACTCACTGGATGCCCAGAACACACAGCCACCCCTCCCAAGTTGTGACAATCAAAGATGTCTCCAGACATTTCCGAATATCGCCTGGGCAGCAAAACTGTTCCTGGTTGACAACCACTGGTGCAGGAAGTGCTGTGAGGAGAAACGAGGCATGCATCAGAGAGTCTGTTTCTACACAAACAAGTACATGGGAGCCTTGGCAGTCAAGCAGGAAAATGGCAAGCCGAGAAATGAGCAAGCAGGGCCTTGGATGGGCCAGAGGCAGCGCAGCCAAGCCACTGCTGCGGGGGACAAACCGCAAACGGAACCCAGTCTGGCCAGCAGCCCACCCACGGGAGCCTGGACTTCAAGTTCATCCCACGTGCAAAAAGTTGAGTGGATTACTTCTTGGTTGCTGGACAGCACCATCATAGAGAGCAAAATCCTCTCCTGTTGGATATATTCCTCCTCTCTCGGGCATGTATGTGGCTCTGTAAAGTGCATTTCTTCATGAAACACTGACTGTGGATAATGCGCCAGGCCTACAATAGCGAAAAAAAAGAGAGACAAGAGGACCTGCCCTCATGGAGCTGTGAGCATATTGTGATGGTTGACATGCAATGCACTTTGAACCAAGAGAAATCGTGTCGTACAAAACTGACTCTGTCCCTGACGTTTCTCCCCTCAGCACTCTGTGTTGAAGATCTGTCCGTGCTGCTGCACAAACATCGGATCTAGTTTTCCAACAGCCGCGCGGCAGCGTTCCACAGAGGATGTCACCTGCGTTTGTGCCAGAGCTCTCTCCAGAATGACTGCACCTGCTGACACTCCGAGGACTTGCCTTAAGGGGCCAAACCCCACTGGACTCACCGACATGGTGTAGACTTGAGGGGCTCTGCCAACAGCTGCTATGAGCCAACAGCATCATGTCCCACCATCAGTGAATACCCTTGACCGCTTTGCCTGAAGTGAACCTTGATTTCTAAGTACATCACAAAATCAGAGCCCCTAAACGCTGCAGTAGAGTCCAGTCCAATCTCCTGGCTTTACAAAGGGAGAAACGAACCTGAGGCTCAGAGATGTGCAAGAAATGGCCGAGATTTTAAGCAGAGCCAGGTTTAGAAATTCCTGTCTCCTGGCATCTTGTTCCTCTACAAAGCCCTCTCCGAGAGATCAGAAATTTGCCCGTGATTTACAGGAGTTGGTTCGCTTTACAGATTTTTCTCCATCTCTCCTGCCCAGCACCACCCTCCCTATCTCATATCCCCCCCACCCCGCCCTGCTTTTAAATTCTTGCTGGAACCATCCATTTTGCAACCAAGTGTTGACTTCAAATGATATATGAGACGACTGACATTTCAAATATTCCAGGCAGGATAAAGAATTCTGATCACAACCCAGCCTGAAATATCCCCACATCTCCTTCCTTACTCCTTCTGGGCAGTAACTGTCCCCCTACCAGCCCACCCCCTCCCCATCACCCCAACATTAATTTCCCCTGATTCATTTTTCATGCGTTTGAATTCTGCCTTTTCGAAGCAGAATATGTTTCTGTAGCTGTTTCTCACAACTCCCTTCCCCTCATGAATATTTCAAATGCAATAGTGATATGATCGCTCAACCTCAGAGGCACACCAACTTTATCTTATTTATCTTACGGAGCTGCTTCCGATTCGAGATTAAGTCCAAAACATCCTTTGAGAGTTTGTTTGGGTTGTTTTCCCCCAGGCTGCTGCTGCTGTCTATGTAAATTTTAAGGAGAAGCAGCATGTCCTCCACCCCAACCCTCCGCCCTGGGGGCCAGGCCCGGGGCCCCAGACTCCCATCCTGCCTGTGCCCATCCTCCTCCTTGCCCTCTTCTCCGAGCCAACTGGCAGGCTTCCTAATGGGTCCCTATTGTGGCATAAATCTCCCCTAATCTCCAGCCCAATGGTCCCTTGCAAGTACAAAACTAATTCTCCATGTGACCTTGGGTAGGTCATTTTGCTGCTCTGGGACCAAGTTTCCCTTTCTAAAAAAAAGGGGTTGGACATGTGATTCTAAAGTCTTCTCAGCTCTAAGGCTGCAGGTGATGTAGTGCAACAAAGAGCACAGGATTCAGAATTAGGCAGTGCCTGGTTCAAATCCAAGTTCTACTACTCAACTAGCTGGTGATCTTTAACTAACTCTATCACTAAACGAGCATGTGACCCTTAAATGTGTCAACCACTGACTAGCAGTAGGACAACTGTGTCTGCCTCTAACAAGTAGTATAACTCTTTATTAGCTGTGTCTACCACTAATGATTTACATGACCCTTAACTAGCAGTAGGACAATTGTGTCTACCTCTAACTAGTAGCATGACTCTTAATTAGCTGTCTACCACTGATGAGTTATGTGACCCTTAACTGTGTCAACCACTAACTAGAATGTGATGGCCCATCACCCCATTGCAACCCCAAGGGGCAGCTGTTGTAACCAAATGGAAACTGAAGCTCCAAGAGCTTCTGTAACCTAATCATGGTCACACAGCCAGTTAGGTGGCAGACACAGTTAATTAAGGGTCATCTAACCCATTAGTGGTAGTCACTAACTAGCAGTAGGACAACTGTATCTACGTCTAACTAGTTGTATGACTCTTTATTAGCTGTGTCTACCACTAATGATTTATGTGACCCTTAACTAGCAGTAGGACAACTGTGTCTACCTCTAACTAGTAGTATGACTCTTAATTAGCTGTATCTATCACTAATGAGTTATGTGACCCTTAACCATGTCAACCACTAACTAGCAGGACAACTGTGTCTACCTCTAGTAGTATGACTCTTCGTTGTGTCTACCACTAATGTCTACAGCTAATGGCCGTGGAGGAATTACTTTCGTGTCTGTTTTTTCCAAGAATTTTTACATTTCTTTTTTCTTTCTTTTTTGAGAGAAAGAGCGTGCAAGTGGACAGGGGAGGGGCAGAGGCAGAGGGAGAAACAGGCTCCCCACTGAGCAGGGAGCCCACTGGACACGGGGCTTGATTCCAGGACCCCTGGATCACGACCTGAGCTGAAGGCTGACACTTAACTGCTTAACCAACCGAGCCACCCGGACGCCCAAAGAATATTTACATTTCTTTTTATCAAAGCAATACAAGTGCATGAGAAACCAGACTTGAAACAACAAGCAAAGCTCCCCAGCCATGGCTCTGCGCCCAGGCCGGACCCTCTCCCCAAAGGCAAGCACTCGCAGCCCTTTTACAAGCTTCTGATCTTCTAGAGCTGAGCCTGCCACCCTCACACTCCACCTGCTCCCCCGTCGCCGGTACTTCTAGCCTTAAGGATTGGAGGAAATTGGAGGGGCGAGGAACCATGAGAGACTGCGAACTCTGAGCAACAGACTGAGGGTTTTGGAGGGGTGGGGGTGAGGGGTTGGGCGAGCCTGGTGGTGGGTATTGAGGGGGGCATGTATTGCATGGAGCACTGGGTGTGGTGAATGAACAATGAATCTTGGAACACTGAAAAAATAAAATAAAAGTATTTGGGGGAAAAAAAAAGGATCAGCTTCTCCAGGCAGGGCCGTACTCTGTGTGTAACACTTCTGTGGCAGGGGCGGAGGACCAGAATGAGAAGTGGGAGCAGACCCGGGAGATCCCTCTGCCGGGGCACGCATTAACCCTCTAGGTGCCGGGTCACGAGGAGGCGGGGGGCACGGGCGACAGGAGCGGCAGCTATTTACCACGGAGTAGTTCCACACTGGCGAGTGCCAGCGAGCAGCAGCTCTGCTTGGGAGGGGCTCACCGACTTCAGAGGTGAGGACATTCTCCAAGCGGAGAGACTGGGATAACACAAGCCGGACATGTGGACCTCGGGGCAGAGCTACAGCCAAGGCATCCTGGACACCTGCTTTGCATCGGGGTCTCCCTACGTTATGCTACGTTCATACAATGGAACCTCTTCAAATTATTAAAAATAATGTTCACAACTTTTAACTGGAAAGATCTATGTTATAATGTTATACTTCAGAAAATACATATGTAAAAGTTCATGTATACGAACTCAATTAAGGAAACATGTAAAAAACAAAAAGAAGGGAATAATCCAAACATTATCTACTCTGGGTCTTGGGACAGGGCTTCTTGTGGTTTTGTCTATTTTCCTAGATTTTCGTCGGCAGTCACCTTCGGCATCAGCGAGGCTGGGGAGAATCTGGTATGGGACTTCAGCAAACGAAATGTTTCTGTGCAGGTGTGCCGCAAGTGACAGGATCCCCTCGTAAATGTGGGTAAGGGTTAAGAGAGGGGTGTCATGTTGGAGAGACAGAAGGGAGGTGAAGAGGAACGAGGAGCAGGAGCAGACACTGTTTCCATGCATTCTGGAGAGAGACGAAGAACGATGAGGCAAAAGATGGCACCCGGAGCACCAAGGGAGCAAGATCAGGAGGTTCTGGGACGACCCTATTTGAGGCGCCACAAAACTGATCATTAACAGAGGTAAAATGACATAACACACTGATTGGGAAAGGAAAGGGGGGAAATACCCATGGAAACACATGGCATCTTTGAGTTTCAAACTGACAAAACCTCAACTCAGACTGACTCAATTAATTAACTCTGGGTGAAATCTGTCTTCGGGTTCAGCAATGTATCTGTTCTTAAGCAGTGTGGTCAGCTCTGCTTTCCTGTGGCTGCATCCTCGGGCAGGCTCTCCCCTCGAGGGTTTGAAGATGCCCGCCAGCAGCTTCCGGTTTCCCCTGCACCCACTTTGCAACCCCGGCAAAAAAAGAGCGCATCTTTCCGTGGTGATCTCACAAAAGTCCCATGACTGACACTCTGTGGCCTAAATTAAATGCCGGCTCCTGAACCAATCACTAGAGCTAGGAGAAGGCCATTCCCTGATCTGCCCAACATGGATGCGTTCCCTGGAGTCACCCACACAGACTGAGAAGAAGGAGACATTCCCCAAAAGAAAAGCAGATGCCGGCCTACAAAAAAGGGGCATGAGACCGAACAGGCAAAATCAACAGAGAATCCCTATGCAGAGGTCTTCCTGCCACAAAATAAAGTACTCAGCTTACCCCCAGATGATATGAGCAGGAAGGATTCAACCATGACCTCTAGCTAGGGCCACGGTGGCAGGAGAGGACTCCTCCCTCCATCCAAGGGACATGTGGCAATGACCTGGGGGAAGGCATGCTACCAGCATCTGGTGGGTAGAGGCCAAAGATGCTGCCTAACACCTACACTGCAGAAGATAGCCCCTTAAGACAAAGAACCATCTAGCCCAAAATGTTGATCAATAGCACTGGGGTCGAGAAAACCTATACTAGGGTTTTCATTTAGTTTACTGTCCAAACTAGAACACCTCTGAGACAGACTAAACCAAGAAAGCATACACCTCAGGGACTGTCCCAGCAAACCAGGACATATGATCACCCTGCCCCCAACACACCATCCAAATTAGAGGCAAAACCATCATCACTGGAGACTAAGACTCGGGGACCACCTTTCACCCTCCCATTGGGCAGTTACAGGACCACGAAGGTGTACCCCCCATTCAAGACATACTTCTTTACCCCTTCTGCCCTCTCCCAGTCCTGATGTTGCTGACAGCCCCTCACATCTACTTCTCCGAGGTCACTAAGGAACATCAGGGTACACACGCCAGCCTAGTAGGGTTGCCCAAAGGTCGGCCCAGAGAAGCAGCTTCGAGCAATTATCTCTGGCATGGCTGACACTGCAGTGAGAGAGGCAGAATGCCTTGCCTGGTAGAAGGAATCCCCGCCCAATTAAACTGCATGAGTCCTGATGGGAAGGAGGCAGAAGCAAGGGAGATGGGAGCCTCACAAGCTGCTCCTGCCTTTCCCTTTTCATCTCAGAAAAGCCAATTTCAATCTTGCCTCGGGTCATAAAAGAAATTAATTTGATTCTCTCCACCTTGCTCAGAGTGGACACATGTCCTCCACTGGAGCATCTGCTGCTGGTGGATCCAGGGTGAGGAAACCATCCCCTTGAAATGATTCCGGTTTCAGGACAGGCCAAAATCATTTACCTAAAGCCTGAGAAGCAGCTGCCCAGAATTCTCTGGGCTGTAATTTTTGCTGGCAACTTTCAAAAATGGTTCTCTTGGCTAAGGTGAGTCCCAAATCAAAGGTTCACCCACAGGGGCATGTGTGGGTAGGACTGGTCCTTGGCAAAGACCTGAATAAAATTCACCTTTGCTGTCTGTCCATTCCCTCTTCATATTAATGAGCATGATCGCACTGAGTCCCGTATGTGCCAGGCATGGTCCCTAAGCCTTTTACTTCCTGACTGTAACAGCTGTTTGTAGCAGACAGACCTAAGGGACCCTGTTGTACAATCCTCTCCCCTGAGTGTGGGAGAACCTGTGACTTGCTTCGAACCAAGAGAGTATCGGAAAGGTGCCAAGTGTCCCCGAGCATGTTTTGTTACGTATCGCCCCATCTCAGCAGACTAGAGAGACTCGTGCGGGCTATGAAGAAGCAAACCACCACACCGTGAGAGAACCATGGGCCAAGGAATGCAAGCAGCCCCTAGGAATGACAGAGGCCCCAGATGAAAGTCTCGGAGAAGTCAAGGACTTAGTCCTGCCACCATAAGAAAATGAGTTCTGCCAATAGTCTAAGTGATCTTGGAATCAGATCTTTCCCCAGTCTATCGCTCATGTGACAACCCCAGGTGACACCTGGATTGCAGCCTGGGGACACCCTGAGTGAGGACACCGCTAAGCTGTGCTCAGACTTCTGATCCACACAGAGATAATAAATATAGGGAGGGGGTGTTACCTTAAGCTGCTACGTTTGTGCTGATTCTTCCACGGCAACAGAAAACTGATACACCGTTTCTGAGATGAGAAAACCAAGACTCAGAGATAAATGAGAAAGCCACAGCTAGAGTACAGGTGACGAAGTCTGAGGCCACCCCGCTCCACCTTGCCATCACTCACGTCCAATCCAGGAAAGTGGGAAAAGCCATCGACATCAGGGTAGTAAGAGAGCCTGCAAACCAAGAGGCTTAGTGTTCTGGTCTCAGCCCCGCCTGGCGCTCACTGAACACATCACTGCCCTGCTCTCAGAAGCAGGCACAGTGCATCAAAGCCATGGAGCTTATTATTATTTAATGCCCATGCTCTACTTCCCCGGACCAACCTTCCTCTTTGGGCTTCAGACTCTGGGTCTCTCTGTCCTCACTCAAACCCTGCTCTGAGTGAATGGTATAATCCATGTGACCCTACTCTGAGTGAACAGTATAATCCATTTATTGAGCACCAGCTGTGTACCAGGCACTGAGCAGAGGCTAAGGAAATTCAGGAGAATCAGATACTCTCCCTAGGCTCAAAGCCTCATAATCAAGGGCAGGGGGGAAGGGAAATAAATACATCAGCGAACACAACTTGTATGTCAATTGAAACCTCCCGTGTGGTCTGAGTAGGAGAGGGTCGAAGCCCGTCCGGCATTCTGGAGCAGCCCAAAGCCCAGCTCAGTGTTTGTGTGAATTGCCTGGAGTTTACACTCTCGTTTATTTAGCTTCAGGACTTGCCCAGGTGCTCCGCAGTGTCGTCAAGAGCCCAAAGGCCTCCGGTCCTGCACTGCCGTCCTCCACGGGTGATGAGGTCTCCTCTCACTGTCACCCGATGGTGGCTGAGCCATAAACTCCACGTCTCGCACCGACATCTAAGGCAGGAAGGAAGGGATGGGGCTCCTTCTCCGTGTGTAAACCCCTTTCTCTCAGGGAGTCCTTTAAAGCAGCCGGAAAACCACCCCCCTCATTCATCAGCCAGGACAGGATCACATGTCCACTCTAGATCAACCACTAGCACAGGAGAATGGCCTTCATGAATCACCCCAAAGCTGACAACAAGCCCCACAGTCCCCAGGTATGTGATCGTCTGATGCGTGAACAAACACAGAATTGTGTGAGCAAGGACCAAGATGTGACAGCTTCTGGATTAGTTAATGGTTCTCCCTGACATCCAACAGATGACCAGCTTTGAGATTTTCAAACCTCCCTCTGGCTGCAGGGAGAAGACTGGCAGGGACAGGCCAACAGTGAGCTGGGGACCAGCGAGGCAGCTATCCCACTAGTTTGGCAGAGGTAAGCAGGGATACAGCAGTGGGAAACCCAGTAACTGTCATGGAAATCCACCATCTAAACCTGTTCACTGAAAAATAAAACACTGAAAACCACACAAGTGTGTAGCTTATTGAAATATAAGGCAAAATCTTTGCAACCACCTCTCATTGGTCAAGAATTACAAGTTTGCCAGTCCCACCCCCACTGGAAACCCCAGCTTTCAGAGTCATCCCTTCCTTACACTTCTTTATACTTTTATCACCCTTGTCTGTATCTACAGACACCATCTTTGAGACTGGCCCCATTTTTTAACTTAATGTGTCTTTTTTTCTTCTTCTTTTTAAGATGTTATTTATTTGGAGGGGGGGAGCAGAGGGAGAGAGAAAGAGAGACTCCCAAGCAGACTCCCTGCTGAACAGGGTGCCCAACGCAGGGCTGGATCGCACAACCCTAAGATCGTGACCTGAGCTGAAATCAGCTGCCAGAGGCCTAACCGACTGAGCTACTGAGGTGCCCCTTTTTTTCTTTTTTTGAGTAAACCTTATTTTGGAATAATTCTGAATTTACAGAAGATCTGCAGAGATAGCACAGAGACCTCCATTTTCCCCTCACCTAGCATCAGTTTCCCCAGTGTTACCACCTTGCATCACTGGGGCACATCGGTCGAAACCAAGAAGCCAACATTACTATTAACTAAACCCCAGACTGCATTTGCATTTTACCAGTTTGTTTGTTAATTTGTGTTTTTGCTCTAGGATCCCATTCGGGACGCCACATTCCATTTTTCCTTTTATCTTTCCACCTTTATAGAGGGAGAGTCGACAAATAAAATTGTATACATTAAGGATGTCCAACATGATAATTTAACACATGTATACACTGCAAAATGACCACCACGATGAAGTTAATTAACACATCCATCACCTCTCATCGTTACCATGTCTGTATGTGTAATGAGAACACTTGAGATCTACTCTCTTAGCCAATTTCGAGCATACAGTACAGCATTATGAACTGCATTCGCTGTGCTGTACCTTACCCTCCCCGTAACTTATTCATCTTTATAACTGGAAATCTGTACCCTTTTGACCAACATCTCCCCATTTCCCGCACCCTCTGGAAACTACCGTTTTACTCTCCGTGTCTATGAGTTTGACTTTTTTAGATTCCACATATAAGTATACAGGTAAACCTTTTCCTTCTTCTTCTTAGATTCTACGTTACTTGATAAAATTCAAAAACTAAACCAGTTCACATCTTGTCCCTTCCACCTCCTTCTGAGGAAGGCAGCTCCTCAGAGACACACAGGCTGTGGCTCAGGGATCACCCACCATCTCCAGGTGGATTTGCTTTTCTCTGATTGACTTATCTCACTGAGCATAAAGCCCGCTAGCCTCATCCACGTCACTGCAAATGGCAAGATATCCTTATTTTTTTACGGCTGAATAGTATCTCTGTGCGTGTGTATGTGTATGACATTTCTTTATCCATCTGTCCACCAACAGTCGCTTGGCTTATTTCCATATCTTGGCTATTGTGAATTGACACTGGTTCTGGCGACTTTTCTGGATATGACTCAAAAAGCATAGGCCACAGAAACCCATTCCATGTAGTTGTCATACCTCGTTAGGCTCCTCTGGTCTCTGACAGTTTCTTAGCCTTTCCTTGTTTTTCATGACTTTGGCGTTTTGGGGTAGTACTGGTCAGGGATATTGCAGAATGTCCCTCCACTTCAGCTTCTCATGATTAGACCAGAGTTGTGCGCTTTGGGGGAGAATATCACAGAGGTGAGGTGCCCTTTTCTTCAGGATGCACCTTTCTGAGTTTCTCTTAATCTACAGATTCCCCCTCTACCCCTTTCTCTACCTAGCAATTGATCCACGGAAGAGTCCAGGGCGTCTGGTTTGTAGGTACCCAGTCTGGCCTTTGCTGATCACTCACTTGTGGTACAGTTCAGTACATTCCTCTGTCCTGTGATGTCACTGCAGGCTGATCTCTGGAGCTAGATCCTTAGATGGAGATAATCTCATTAGAAGGTACAGAGCTCGCTCAAGAAGGATAGAGCATATATTAGTTTCCTAGGGCTGACACAACAAAGTACCACAATCTGGGTGGCTTAAAATAGCAGAAATTTATTTTCTCACAGTTCTTGAGGGCAGAGATGTGAAAACAAGGCATTGGCAGGGCCATGATCCCTCAGGAGCCTCTAGGGGCTTGCCTCCCGGCTTCTGGCAGCCCCAGGCATTTCTTGGCTTATGGTAGTAGCATCACTCCTATCTCTGCCTTTTCTCCACATGCTGGTCTTCCCTGTGTCCGTGCCTGGGTCCAAATTCCTCTCTACTCATAAGAACACAAGTCAAGTTGGATTAAGGGTCCACCCTACTCCTGTATGACCTCATCTTCACTAATTACATCTGCAATGACCGTGTTTCCAAATAAGGTCATATTCTGAGTATGGTGGGTTAGAGCCTCAACATACCTTTTGGGGGGACACAATTCAACCCATAACACAGAAAACCCAAAGAAGTACAGTAAGGCTTCATGGTAGAAACCAGCAGAGGCCAACACAGCCTACCTCTGTCCTTCCTATGCCCCTGTTGATGAGTTTCTTTCCTCACCCATTTCCACTGCTAGAGATACCCATGGGCCACACATGCCTATGCTATCATCTATCTTCCATCCCCTCTACGTTCAAGCACCGACCAGAGATCAGCTCGGAGACTCTAAATTCCAAGCTCTTGAGAGAGAGTCCACATGGCCTGGCTTTGATACCAAATTTGCCCCTTGGTACAATCAGCCATGCCCAGAACCAAAAGAATCCTATATACAGAGTTCTGAATCTTCCAGCATTCTGGGAAGGACACGTTTCTAAAGAAGGAGAAATGTGGGTGGAAAAAAATTATCAGCTGAGAAAATAGTTGGTGGATGAAATGGCATTCCTGGTAGAGTGTATGAGACTGCTATATTCTGGAACAGAAAGAAAACTCTCCCTGGATTCTCAGGACCATCTGAAAGGAATTTGAAAGCAGCTGAATTCTCACAGAAAAGGCAGCATGGAATCAGAAAAACACTATTTTATGACATTTGCTTCAATTCTATATCCCTTATCTTGGGGAACATGGTTTATACTGTCCATGTTCTTCATCCCCCTGGACCAAAGTTCTAGCATGTAGAATCGAACCTCTCCATTTCTGAAATGCAGTGTCAGGGACACTGTCTTAGGAAGCTCAGGCTGTTATAACAACACAGCACAGCCGAGGAGACTTAAACAACAGACATTTATTTCTCACAAGTCAAAAAGCTGGGAAATCCAAGGCGAAAAGCGGCTGCATGGGAGGGTTCTGGGAAGAGCTCTCCTGGCCTGCAGATAGCTGTCCTCTCACAGTGTCCTCACAGAGAGAGAGAGAGCATGTCTTCCACGTGTCTTCGTCTAAGGGCATGAACCCCATTCACGAAGGCTCCACCCTCAGGATCTAATCATCTCCCAAAGACCTCACCTCCCAATATTGCCACACTGCGGAGTGAGCCTCAGCCTTCGAATGTGAGAGGGACACAAACATTCATTCCCTAGCAGACAGTGAGGGAATGGAAGGCATGATGAGATTCATCTTGGGAAGGGCTGGCGCTAAACTGTCCACATGAAGGATGAAGCGCCACTGGTCCTCCAGGCCCTGGTAGCTCCCCACAAGGACTCTTGCATCTGTTTCTTCCCCCAGCCGTGAGTCCAGCCCAGCTTTCAAAAACAGCTGTTATCAGGAGTCAAAAGATACAGGAAGAGCTGTGGTGAAGGCCTAGGGAATGCTAGAGATGCCAAGCAACTCAACTCAACAAGCACTTCCCCCTTAGCTTACCTCGAATTCATTCCACTATCTCCCCAGCAGGTGGGATGGGTCATCCAAGTCACAGCTGGTCAAAGACTTCCTCTGTCAAGGCACAGAGGGAGAGGAAGAAGCGACTGCCAACGCATTCTCCACTCCTCTCCACATGCGACAGACAGAATTCGATATTTAACTATGCGCTCGTATGTTACTATAGTGACATCAACTTATTTACCCCTCATGCCAACTCTGTGTTATCCCCATCTTAATGATGAGAAAACAGAGGAACAGAAACTACATATTATGCCTAAGATTACTCAATTGGTAAATGATGTATCTATTTGACTCCAAATTCCTTGTGTTTCTACACCCAGTCAAGCTGTCTCTTGGACAACACTGGTTAGAGGAGACAGCAGGAAAATGGCAGATGCTTCCAGCAGATGTCTCAGAAATAGTTTGTTGTAATTTTCACTGTGAACATCTCAGACGTAAGAGTAAATGCAGTTGGCTGCATAATGATTTGCAAGAGTCAGGATTTTTTCTGATGCGAATGAAACTCAAATCAAACTTGCCTAAACAAAACATATATGGTTTATTAACTTATACCTAGAGGTAGATTCAGGCATGGCTAGATCCAGGAGTTCTGATGAGTTCTGATGATGCAGACAGGAATCTGTACCTCACCGCTGAGCTCTTTTTCCCTTTGTGAGGGCTTCATTCTCAGACAGCTTCTCCCATTCGCCAACTCTCCTCAACAACTTTCAGCTTGAACTCAACCAATTTAGCAACTCTAGTGGACCCACACTTGGCTTGGGTCACCCAACTGATGCAAACCCAAGTCAATCACCGTGGTTAGGTAAGTGGACGGTCCAGAGCTGGATCACATGCCCACCCCTAAAAAGGTAGGTGAGAAAAAGTCCCTAACAAACCACAGAGCCCAGAAATACGGGAAAGAAAGAAGTGACATTCAAAATAGTTACCAACTAGCATGTCACAGGGACCGAGCAGTCAGAGCGGACACTGGCCATAAATAACCCATGTGGTTGTGTGGGCTGCCTAAGAATCAACCCTGAGGACCAGTGACTGTGCGAAGTAAATTTTTCTTACTGGGAGAGCAGCAGATGCATGCTAAACAGGCAAAAAGTATAGACTTCCTCTACTGAGCTGCTTGGCATGCCCTTGTCCCCACCCGTTTGCATGGCAAACTCCTATTCACCCTCCAGATCCAGCCGAAGAATCTTACCCTCCATAAACTCTTACTTCTCTACCTCACCCTGCTCCATGTGGTGTATTCCCTCACTGGGACCACTTCTGGGCCTTATCTGCTACCTCTACAATAGCACCTTTTCCACACTCCCTCAAGTTTCGGTTTACACATCTCTGAGTTCCTAGAGCTGGGCCTGCCTTGTTCACCACTTATCCAGCATCTGGCACCGGGTCTTTCACATGGAAAATGTTCAGTGAATATACAATGAATGAATTAATGAATAAACATCTAAGTTCCTCCATGGAACCACAGGGTAAAAAGAGAGGGAGGAGAATCATAGAAAGGAGAAAGCTTTCCTAGAAAAAAAAAATGATAGAGCAAGTCAGAAAATCAAAAACAGCATCCAATACAAAAATAAGATGAAGGTGTTCAAAAGATGAAGGTGTTTCCCTAATTTACAAACCTAGTAAATGGCGAAGTTGACTTTTCCCAAACACCATGTAGTGGAAGGAGATCTCTGTAAAAATGTCAGGTTGATAACCAAATATTCATCTTCTGGAATTAACCCCCGAAAGGAAGCAGAAACATGTTGCAAGGGTGGTTGGTATAATCATCAGGGACCCCAGTGTGTTCCTGTTACCCAATAGGAAGCAGAGAACCCAAGGCCACATCAGCAATCCTGGGGACACAAATGGCTAGGAGGGCCTGGGCATTCCCAAAGCAAACCCCTCATAGGTCTGTTTTTGTTTGTCTGTTTGTTTCTGTTTTTGTTTTTATTTGAGAGAGAGAGAGAGAGAGAGTGATAGATCATGAGCAGGGGGCAGAGGCAGAGGGAGAAGCAGGCTCTCCGTTGAGCAGGGAGCCTGATGCGGGGCTCGATCCCCTGACCCTGGGATCATGACCTGAGCTGAAGGCAGATGCTTAACCAACTGAGCCACCCAGGCGCCCAACCCTCATGCCTTGATGCATCAAAGAAGAACACACCAGCCTCGCGTTGTCTAACTTCAGCAAGCAAGAACGGACTAGTCCCATAATACCAGCCCTAATTGCCATGATCCCTTACGGCTGTCATTTTAGAGAATTCATATGCCACCCATCATTAATACTGCAATGCAGCCACACAGCAAACTCTCACAAGTAACCCCGAAACATAAGTACCAGGAAAACCCAAATTTGTAACAATTTCATACATATTTTAGGTATTTGCTAAATTTGGCCCTGGTAAAGCATGAGGCCGCCCTCATCACAGAAATCAGCTTCCTCCCTGGGCCTAAAATTAGAAGCCACAACTGCCAACTATGGGCATGGGGCTCACTGCTTGCTGAGATCCCCCTCTTCTTCACCTTCTGTGTGAACATTTCGAGTTCCCGCCAGCTCTCCTGTCAGCCGCTCTGAAGGGAGGGCAACAGGCAGAGGTCAGCAGAGGCGAAGAGGCAAGCTGCTGCGGAAGGCTCCTGGAGACAGTGTAGCCAGCTGCTCACCAGAATACTTCCCGCTAGCACGTCTAGAGTGGAAACTCAGATATCCACAGAGAAGAACGTGACTTGGAAATTAGAGACAAGATCTAGTGCCAGATTCTGAATTTTTACAGGGATCGTAACACTTTGCTTAAAGGCTTCCTCTTGATCATCAACACATCCAAACTGCCAGTCACTCAGATGAATGACTGAAATAAAAAATAAAAACATTACCACTGAGAAAGAGTTAAGGAGTACTGGATGCTATGAGTATATAATGGTAGCTCCAAATGGTTGGGAAGGGAGGGAGGATCCAGGTAGGTTTCCCTAAGGTCATGACTTGAATTAAGAGTAGAAGGACAATAAGTAGTTATCCATGTAAAAAATGAGAGGAAGCATTCATTTAGAGGTAACAATATGTGCAAAGGCTCTGGGGTGAGAAGGAGTGTCATGTGTTAGAGGAAACTGCACGCTGAAAATGACGGTAAGAATGTGGTGAGAGAGATGAGCTGGAGAGGCAAGAAGGAGCTAGCTCACAGGACTGGGGAGACTCAGGTAACTGTAAGTTCACAGACACTCATCGATACTTCACAAGATGCTAATATGTATTTGTCAAGTTTTTGGTTTTGTGAGTTTGGGGTTTTTTTATCCAACTTGCCCACTAGAATATAAGTTCCATGAACTTGGTTTATAACCCTATCACTAACACCTAGAACTATACCTAGAACTTTGGAATATTCTCCTGCTCACCACCACACCCATCACCCATGACCTACCCCTCACTGCAAAGCTAAAAAAAAGATGGTCTCTGCCTACAGTGACTAGTTTCAGGGTCCCCAAGACCACTTTCAGGCCTGAAAATGTGCTAGAAGGACTCAAAGAACTCACAAAAAGAACTCACACTATGGTATGGCTTATTGCAAGTGAAGGGATACAAATTAAAACAGCAAAGGGAAAGAGTGCATAGTGCAGATCAACATGGCAAAATAACCATTTTCTACCACCTTTCCCCCAAAGAACACCAATTCAGACAATCACCCATGAGTGAGACAGCCATTGTGGAATTCCGGCTTCCCAGGGAAAAGTTCTAGCACAACACTAGAGGGAAAAAAAACCTGAGATGGGATGTGTTGAAGAAGGTGAAAAGAACAATTTCACATTACCCACGTCGCCCCTCCCACGGGGCGGCACAGCTCAGTGCCAGGAGGAATCTTCTTGGCCCATGATTTCTCCCCCAGGGAAGTGAGAGCATATGCGTGCCCAGCTTCCAGAGCTGTGCCGGACACTGCCAAAGACCACTGCACTGTGTATTTGAAAGTTACTAAGAGAATAAATCTAAGAGTCTGGATCCCCCCAAAAAAATTTTATCATAAAATAAACGTCTCCAAGCAAAGATGTGTGACAACACCTACGAAGTGCTGACAACCAAAGAAGCTCACCGAAGCCTTGGTGGTCAGAGTTTGTGCTAAGTGTTGGTCACACGGGCATGGAGCATCCTCGGGGATGGTCTTAGTCACTCGGTCTCCAGTCCCTCCAAGGGCAAGCAGATACCACCACCGGGCCCCAAGCCTGACACAGTCACCATAAATCTCATTGTTAGCACAGATTATCTGGCATGTCCCAAAGACCCAGGTAAACAGAGATCCTCTTATCAGACAGAACATTCCAAGGACTGTGAGGTTATCTCCCAGCAGCCGGTCAAGGGCCAAACCTTTCTTTGGAATGCGCAGGATTTGAACACCCCAGACCTGCTTAGTCAACGCTTTAGCACACAAATGAAGAAGATGCTTCTGGGTGGCAAAGTACACAAATAGAACCAGGCTGAAAGAAGACACATTCAGGTAGAACCAGAGGCCACCTCTGTCCACCTCTCCCTACACAGGACCTACCTCATGGGCACATTACCCCTCCCCAGGGGCACTTGGGGGCAGGTGTCTCTCAGCAGGCCAGGCGGTTAGCCCTCCTGCTCCATACCCACACCCTGATGACAAGCCCGTGAGAGGTCAGGTTTCAGGGGGACAAACGCAGGGATGGAAATCTGTGTGCAGGAGTGTTAACTGGGGAGCAGAGGGAGGAGTGAAACTATGGAACAGCTGCTGGAGACATGTGAGGCAATCCCATAGGGCACCCCTTCAGAGGTATCCCAAATCGAAGCAAGGGACAGGACTTTGTAACCCTCAAGAATCAGTCCCTGGATACAGGACGCCTTTGGGAGGAGAAAGGACTCCTGAAAGCTATGTACGTTCCTTCAGCAGGAGGCACAACTAAGCCCTGAGATGTCAGAGGCCAACTCTCCAGCAGCTGGGGACCGAGGGCCGCCATGGTCTGGCACAGGGGCCAGGGGCTGCAGCACCCAGCAGAAAGCCCGAGACCAAAGAGGAAAGAGAAAGATATGAGAAACCTTCAATTGATTAAGGCTTAAAAGCCAGGCTGCCCTGAGAATCCTGAATTGACTTTTTATTCAAGAAGTCTAGGTTTTAAACCAAAAGGGTCTGGGTTTCCCTTGACTTGGCAAGACTGGGTGTACGAGACCTGGAGTGAAAAGGGGCTTGTGCAGGACTGGGATAAAGAAGGAAACTACAGGGGGCGCCTGGGTGGCTCAGTGGGTTAAAGCCTCTGCCTTCGGCTCAGGTCATGATCTCAGGGTCCTGGGATCGAGCGCCGCATCAGGCTCTCTGCTCAGCAGGGAGCCTGCTTCCCCCTCTCTCTTTGCCTGCCTCTCTGCCTACTTGTGGTCTCTCTCTCTCTGTCAAATAAATAAACAAAATCTTTAAAAAAAGAAGAAGAAGAAGGAAACTACAGGATAAAGAAGTTTGGGATAAAGGAAAAAAACAAACCCATCAGACCTCGTAGAATGGGATAACAGTAAATACATGGGAGTTTGTTTTTCTCGGAGTATAGGATCTCAGTGGTGCACTGAAAAGCCCCAAAGATGTAACACACTGTCTCTCTCTCAAACACACACACACACACACACACACACACACACACACACACACACACACACACACATATCATCATCATCATCATCCCGGCTCTCAGGCTGAGGAAGAAGCCGGGACAGAGCAAGACGGTCACAGCATCTGTGGATGGTCACTGAGCCTACTACCAATCTGATCTCCTTGAAGAAGGTGATGCTCCCTCCAAGGTAAATAAGAAAATGTTCCTTTGCAACGGGAAGACACAGTGTCGTAAATGCACATCGTCTGTGCTCAGGAGCTCTGCTTCCGAGCATCCGCCCAACAGATGAACACACACACGTGCACGAGGTATCCCTCAGGCATAAACCGCAGCGGAAAGCCACAGCAGACATCCTGCATGTTCAGCACAAGGGAGCTGGTTAACTGATACCCACCCCATGCTGGAATACTGCACAGCCATTAAGAAGAATGAGGCCCCTCCCTGTATACGGATGTGCGACAAATACCTATTCTCATGTGAAAAAAACGAAGACACAGAAGAATGTGTACAGTGTGCTGTCCTCTATATTCTTTTAAAAACTGGAAGGAGAACTATATATACATGTATTCTTCTATATGAAGAGAGCACCTTCTGGAAGGTTGCAAGAGTAGCCACTAACACCTGTTAAGTTTGGGGAAGGGGAACCTGTGGTTAGGATGGGAAAGGAGATTTAACTATACACTTCTTTTGTACTCTTTCAACTTTTTTTGACATATGCACACATTCCCTATTCAAAAAAGAATTTTTTTTAACTGGAAACAATGAAAAATCTTATAGGCATGCAAACTAAATTAATTAGCCATTCCTATAGCTCCAACATGCATTTAAATATGCAAGCATCCTGGCCTCCTAAGATTGATTGACTGTAAATTGAGAACCTCAGCAATTTCTTTTCACCAGGACAGATGTTGACATTGTTCCTGTGATTTTTCACAGATGTTTGCCTTCCAGCATCTTTAAAATCGGGTTTCTCTGTCAATTTGGAAATCCCAAATTTCTCATATCAAATTGATATGACAGGAAAATTCAAAACCGTTATCACATTTTGAAAGAGTTTATAGTTGGCAACTGGCAATGGGAAGGGAAGGATGTTTAAGAAGCAGCCATGACATCTCCTCCTCCTTTTTTTTTTTTAAGATTTTATTTCTTTATTTGAGGGTGAGAGAGAGTGAGAGAGAGCATGAGAGGGGAGAAGTTCAGAGAGAGAAGCAGACTCCCAGTGGAGCTGGGAGCCCGATGCGGGACTCGATCCCGGGACTCCAGGTTCATAACCTGAGCCGAAGGCAGTCGCTTAACCAACTGAACCACCCAGGCGCCCCATGACATCTCCTCCTTAAGCCTTCCTATCACAGCATGCCTCAGTTTACCTGACCAGGGTAGCTGGAGGGGAACCTGGCATCAGTATATGGACATGGGCTTTGGCGTCTGGGCAAGAGCAGGTTCTAATTTTGGCTCCACTCCTCTCTAACCGTAATACTTTGAACCAGTACTTAATCTGACCTCTTTTTTCTCATCTGTAAAGTGGGAATATCACTACCTAGCAGCATGGTTTTGCAACTAAGCTGTACAACAAAAGGAAAATGCTTGGCACCCGCTGAGCACTCTGGAATGGTTTCTCCCTTCCCGCCTCCTTCACCACTTCCCCAAACATCTTTTCCTCCTTCTCCATGCCCGTCTTTTGCTTTAAGACTGAGGTTCTCAAGACAGCATGGTACTGGCACAAAAACAGACACATAGACCAGTGGATCAGAGTAGAGAGCCCAGATATAGACCCGCAACTCTACAGTCAAATAATCTTCGACAAAGCAGGAAAAAATACCCAGTGGAAAAAAAGACAGTCTCTTCAATAAATGGTGCCGGGAAAATTGGACAGCTATATATAGAAGAATAAAACTTGACCATTCTCTTACACCATACACAAAGATAAACTCGAAATGGATAAAAGACCTCAATGTGAGGCAGGAATCTATCAAAATCCTAGAAGAGAACATAGGCAGTAACCTCTCGACATCGGCCACAGCAACTACTTTCAAGACATGTCTCCAAAGGCAAAGGAAACAAAAGCGAAAATGAACTTTTGGGACTTCATCAAGATAAAAAGCTTCTGCACAGCAAAGGAAACAGCCAACAAAACAAACACGCAACCCACGGAATGGGAGAAGACATTCGCAAATGACACTACAGACAAAGGTCTGATATCTAAGATCTATAAAGAACTCCTCAAACTCGACACCCAAAAAACAGATAATCACATCAAAAAATGGGCAGAAGACATGAACAGACACTTCTCCAGAGAAGACATACAAATGGCTAACAGACACATGAAAAAATGTTCATCATCATTAGCCACCAGGGAGACTCAAATCAAAACCACATTGAGATACCACCTGCACCAATTAGAAAGGCCAAAACCAACAAGACAGTAAACAACAAGTGCAGGAGACGATGTGGAGAAAGGGGAACCCTCTTAGACTGTTGGTGGGAATGCAAGTTGGTGCAGCCACTTTGGAAAACAGTGTGGAGATTCCCTCCAAAACCCTGTTTGTTTCTCAGAGTCTACAGTCTCTCATGTTTCATCTACCCTCTGATTTCCCCCAATTCGCCCTTCCTTTTCTTCTCCCAATGTCCTCCATGTTTTTCCTTACGCTCCACACGTAAGTGAAACCATATGATAATTGACTCTCTCTGCTTGACTTATTTCAGTCAGCATAATCTCTTCCAGTCCTGTCCATGTTGATACAAAAGTTGGGTATTCATCCTTTCTGATAGAGGTATAATATTCCGTTGTATATATGGACCATATCTTCTTGATCCATTCATCTGTTGAAGGGCATCTTGGCTCTTTCCACAGTTTGGTGATTGTGGCCATTGCTGCTGTGAACATTGGGGTACATGTGGCCCTTCTTTTCACTGCATCTGTATCTTTGGGATAAATACTGAGTGGCAGATCTGAGAATCAGATGAACCTGAACCCCAACCACAGACACATCTTAAGGTCAAGCTGGGTCTCCCCACTTTGTTGTTATTAATAAGGGATTATGCTCCCTGGAAGGGTATGATGCAGTAGTTAATTCTGCTCCCATGTTTGAATGCAATTATCTAGGGAATGGCACTTATAACTTGTATGGCCATGGACAATGCAAGGCAACTCAACTCATGTCTTAGAGTCTTAATTTCCTCATTCGTTAAATGACAATACCAAGGATGACAGAGAGAGCTTCAGGGAGATTTTTGGAAAAAAGAGTGCTATGGACTGCATGTTTGTGTCCCCTCACATTCAGATGTTGATGATGAGAGCCACCGCTTTCCCTGCCACGTGAGGACATAATAATAAGAAGGCCATTTGCAACCCAGGAAGACAGTCCTCACCAGACATGTAACCTGCCAGCACCTTGATCTTAGACTTCCCAGGCCTTACAACTGTGAGAAATACACGTGGGCTGTATTTCATTCTGGCAGCACAAACTGACTTTGTTGGCCCTTCCTCCAACATTTCTCCTTCCCAATGCCCACCTGGAGGAAGGCTATCAGGAAAGTGAAAGAAAGCAGGCCTCACAGACATGGGCATTCCTGTGCTGAATGCACCCACTACTGGTATTGAAATGATGGGGAAGTCAAAGGAATTACATCCCTGAGAACATACAATAACTCGGGAAAACTCACTAAGGGACATTAGGTACACACACACACACACACAGAGAAGATGAAAGAAGAGTTTTTTGCTTGACTGAATAATTTAGAGAACATCTAGGAGAACATGAGTACGAAATCTTATACCATGAGTTTGTATCCTGAGAAGTAGTAATTGCCATTAGAAAACTGATGTTTATTCACTGGGTCATTTATGTCAAGCACTGGGTGCTAAGCATATTCTGTGCGTTATATCGTTTAATCCTCAAAAAAATACCACTACCCTTTTACAGATAAGGAAAGTGCCTCTCAGAGAGGTTGAGTCACTCACCCAGTCATAAAGCTTCTAGTAGTAAGTGGTGGAGGCAGGATTCGATCCCAGGTAATCTGATTTGAGATCCCATGCTCTACTGTAATAACAGAAAATCCCAGGGGAAATCTCATCAGGATAAAATGCCTGCCCAGCCCCAGCCAACCCTTCATTTATAATACCTCTGGGCCCTTTGGAGAAGAAAAACAAAATTAAAGAAGGAAGGGCTCGAGATGCCAGCTTTACCAAGGTCCAATGGGGTAAAAGCATGGATTGTTCTGGCTGCCTAAAGAAGAAAACCGGCAATAGTCGTTTTCCAGGGAGGGAGAAGATCCTCAGCCTCCCAGAGAGGATGAGCTGGTGTGGCCAGAGTTGATGGTGAGCTTCAGCTCTAATTAGATTGGGAAGCGAAGGCTGTCTTCAAAAGGAACTAATGGAGATTCCGAAGCACCTAAAAAACTGTTTCCAGAGCAAGCAGCATTGTTGCGGGAGGTCAAGGTGTCTGGCCTGACATGACAAACAAGGAAAACAGGAGGTAAGCAAGCAGTTGACCCTGAAGGAAGCATCTATTTCACTCTGTCAAATGCCTATAGTTGATGCTTCTCGGTCCCAAATACAACCAGGAACCCTGTCTCTGCAACTCAAAGAAACATAGTCCAGCAATCTGAAAGGAAGTGAAAAGCAGTTCCCCGTGCCTCAACCCAAAAAGTATCAGAAGGCAGGGGCTCTCGGCTCCTTCAGGTCCAATGTCCTCATGCTTCAGCTAATATTTTGAAAAGCCCTCTTTATCATACTAAAAAGAAATTCATTGACAGTAGAAACTATCTACCCTTATTTTAACAAATCAACTGCTACTGTGCCCTAATTATAATAAAAAGGAGGTATGAAAAAGGAATTTATAATGATATGTTTTATAGTGAAATAATACAGGTTTCCGCTAGGAAGACAGAATGAGGTAGTCGGATGCTCACACCTACGTGTGGAGTAACTGGATGGGCCAGTCACACAGATCCAAGAATGAGCAGATACGTGCTGCTGGGGTGTGACGGCAAGTGTCATGGTTTCCCAAAATGGTGACTCCTTCATTTTAACACTCCACACAAAACAAAATACAATCTCCTCTGGATGTACCCTATAGCTCTGTTCCTGGAAACTTCGGTGTTCATTCAGTGTTTATATGTAAAACACAAGGTTCTAGAATAGGTTTCTAGAATAGGTTTCTGAATGAATGTCGAGTTTCTAACCCATTCAAATATCAAGCAGAATTCGGGTTTTTTGTGTTTGGCAGGACATCTAACACAATTATCTCCTTCTACCTCCCATCACTAGGACAACCAAAACCACAGATTTTTTTTTTTTTTAAACTAAGGTTTTCTTAAAAAAAAAAAAAAAAAACCTCAACGATAGTCCTGAAGTCCCTTACCTGCCTCCCTGGTTTACTTGCATTTCTCAGTTTCCCTAGAACAAATCCCAAAAGATCTCTCTAATTCTCAGACAGCTGATATTATTTTGTCCCTTCCCCAACACCTCTCAACTCTTGTCAAGTAGACTAGGTTAACCCTCCATCTCTACTTTTCAGCCGTCCTCACTCTTTTCCTTCCTCAGATTTCACATCATAAACATCCCACGCACTAGCCAAGGCAAGAGCTGGGCTCTCTTTAAAAGGATGAGGAGGCTATGAACCCTCTCAAAATGAATCTTTCCCCCCCAGACGAAGAACTTCTGTGCCAGGCACCAAGCTAGACCTGCGAGAGACAATAGCTCTTGTTCACCTACGGGCGGAAAGATTCCGGTACTGTAATGATTATTAATGATTATTGAGACCCGGGGTCGTTGAGCTGCAGTCTGCGGTTTGCATCCACGCCACCTGCTTTTCTATGACCTTCCAGCCAAGAATCATTTTTACATTTTAAATGATTAGAAAAAAAATCAAAAGAAGAGGAATATCTCATGACGCAAAAATTACGTGAAATTCAAACTCCAGAGTTCATAAATAGGGTTTTGCTGGAATAGGGCCACCCACGCTCATTTGTTGACATGTTGTCTGTGCCTGCTTTCATGCTGTAAGAGCGGAAATGAGTAGCTGCCACAGACACCTTATGGCCTGAAAAGCTGAAGAAATTCTCTACCTGCGTCTTTACTGTAAAAGTTTGCTGGCGCCTGGTTCAGATGCCGAACAAGTGCTTTCAAGCACCTCCAACGTGCCTGGCGCTAAAATTATACAGGGGGAAGGCAATCAACAAGAAATATTCCTTCTCAAAAAAAATTTTTAAAGCGTGTTATTCTGAATCATGTAGACCCAGGGTCCCATCTCAGCTCTATTGACCTTGAGCGTGTTTCTTGACCTCATTTTCCTCATCTCTAAAACAGGGCTGTGGACTGCCCACCTCACATGGATATGTGGATATCGAACGAGACATCCGGTGTCAAGCACCTCGAAAAGAGAAAGGAGATCCGCAAACAGCATTTTCTTCCTGGCTTCCTGTCGTCTGCCACGTTCGCTGAGAAAGCAGGCAAGAATGAGTGAGCGAGGTCATATCCTCCTTGTCTAAATGTTTTCTTGTTAGGAAACATCTTTCTTCTTAACATCCCTTCCTCCATGAAAAATCCCCGTCAGAGGAATATTAAAAGGCCCTAACCTACAGTTAGATGGAAGGCGAGACTGTGATCTCACAGCTAAATCATTTCAGTCTGCCTCTATACAGATCTAATATCGCCCCCCTCGAAAAAATAATAATAATATGAAAGTTGGAAAGTGGAAAACTTCATCCTCTGGAGTTTTCAAAAACTAATTCAGTTGTAATCACAAAAGATTGAAACGAGGATTCATGATACATTTCTCTTCCTCCTGGGCAGATGAATCTATGACTTGCATTTGATTTTAAATGTGATTCTCCTGCATCTTCAGTGGGTTTGATTGATAGAGCACAGGAGGCCACTCAGTAAAATGATACAGTGGAGATCAAAGCATGAAAGATAATTTTCGCTGAAATGTCTGTAGCCGACGGTGAGTTATAAGCCTTTGTCTCCCACTTTATGGAACACAATTTCATTTAAAGTCGAAATCTGTCACTTCAGCATTGTTTATCGAAATGCTTCCCATAACGCGGTCCCCTGAAGAACAGTGTCAAGTCAAAAGGTAGAAAATCAAATGGGTACAAACATCCCTGGACAAAATAAAGTAAGGGGAGTGGCTTCCTATCTGCATAAATATTATCTACCAGTGATGCATCTGGGACAAGAAATGAAGTCATTCATCTGCAAGGTAAATACGTGGTGTTGTCAGAGGTGCCTGACATAGCCCCATAAACCCAGTGAGTTCTACTTGGCAGCTCATACATCTCTATTTGATAACTTTGCTTTATTCATGGGCCCACAAGGAGAGTCACAACTGGGTTTTTATCTCTGCACAACTTTTTTTTTTTTTTTTACTTTTTTTTGGTTGGGTTTTTTATTTTTTTATTTTTTTGCATTCATCCACACCTTCAGTGCATTGTGACTGAGGATCTACCCTGTAGAATGCGCAGAGTTATCTGGAAGGCAGGAAAGCAGATTACCGGGACCTTCAGTTAAAGGATCTGGCTCAAGTCTAGACACTCCCACCTTCCAGCAGTGGGACCTTGAATAAAAGATCCTTCACCTTTCTGTACCTCAGTTTCCCTATTATGAAGTGAAGGGCAGATGAGACCACAGATGTGGAAACTGTGTGCGCTGCTGAGTGTCTCCCAGATCCAAGCCCGAGGATAGCCCCATTCTAGGCACTGCCACTGACTTAGGAGGCTTAGCTGTCACTGATTCCATGAAGGTGTCTCTACAGCCACAGGTTGCTGGTCTCAGCAGAAAGGATTTGGGGAGAAAATGAGTCCATTCAGATGCCTCGATTCCTTGGCCACTAACTGAACCTATGACATTGAGACAGTCACTTTTGAGATTCCTGGGCTGTGTAATTTCTTTCAGTTGCCATATTCTGGAACCTTCCCAGTCTCTTGCCTCACGACTCACCATACCTCATAAGCTTTTCCTGCATTTTTTAGATGCTGCTACACTAACCTAAGAAAGATCCCCTTCTTCCTTGTTAAGGGAACCCCAATTTTTAGATACTGAATAGTCATATGATTCAGAAGTCTGGCCCCTTTTTGCCCCATGGAGTAAATCCTGACTGACCCAAACCAGCCATGGTAATACTGACCCTCCCTTTCTGGTGACTGCTTTAGGAATAGGCATGTCACCACCTCTGACCAACGAGAGCTGGTGGGAAGTATGCTGGAAGCTTTGGGGAAATTTCTCCTTGCTATTAAAAAGGGATACAACAGACCAGACTTCTCTTGTCTTTGGAACTGTTGTGTGAGGCTGTGATGTTTGGCACTGTGGCAGCCTTCCTGTCAAAGACTGGGACAAAGGCCACACTCTACAAGTCAGAGCAGAAAGATGGCAAGAGTCCAGGTCTCTGATGATATAATTGAACTAGAATGTTGTACTATCCCAGAACTAGCGACAGTGAGGAGCCATGCCCACCCCTAACCTGTAGGGCAAAGGAGAGGAACCAGTTGTGGAACCCAAGGAGAGGAGCTATAAGCTGTCAGAGACAGCTGCCTGGCAGGAGCTATGGTCTCCAGTGGAGGGGCAGCTAACCTACAGCAACTCAGCTGGGAAGAGCCAGAGGAATAAGTACCCCAACATCTCTCTCCACCCACCTTCTACTATCCTATGAGGCTCCTCCACTGGCCAAGCCCAACCAGTCACAAGAGACTGAGGGAGCCCAGGTGATACAGTCCACAGAGGGCAGCCTCCTGGGGTACAGCAGGAGTGGGGCATGGAAAGTCGATCTGGAGGGGAAAATGTAAAACATCCAGCTCAGACACTATCCAGAGAGAGGGCAGACTAAGAGAATCTCCTTCACCCAGAACACCTTAGCCCTAGAGGAGCCAAAACTCTTTGGCAAGTTAATCCCACCTCACTGCCACCAGCATCATCGAACAGTAGCAGGCTTACCCCAAACTCTGGTGTGTATCCTTCATCTATACAAGTTTCCACCACTATTTTGCTCCTAAAGGAACTGGTCTCCAAAGCCCAGAGTAATCACAGAGCCTAGAAGTCTTCGGGCTTTCTGGCTCTGAAGGAGATTCAGGGCTCAAGAGAGCCGAGAAGCCACATCAATGTCAGAAATCTGGACCCCAGACAGACAACACAGTAAGCTGCCCCAACAGATATGAGGGCTCTCTTTCACCCAAAAAAAGCAGCAAACATTTATTATTCACTGTGGCCCCTTCGCTTCCAACTGGTGGGTAGCAATTACTTTTAAGAGTTTAGTGTCATCCAATATCACGGTCTTTTCTTCATACACAGGAAACAGAAACTCACTCATTTCTGGGCGGGAAACATGGACTCAAGCACCCTTTCTTCTCATTCTGTGCCGACCAAGCCCTCAGGAAGTCATTTATGGCTTGTCGATTTTTAAATGGCTCCAGGAGGAGAGAAAGATTTACCACTGATGAGGAGTAAAAATGCAAAGGTTTTTATTGATGAGATACCCATGCAAAGTGCTTGACACAGTGCCTGACACAGAAAAAAAATTCACTAAATGCCAGCCATCAGTGTTTACTACTATCATTCTTACTAACACTGGACAGTTCTTGAGCATTTACCATGGGCCAGGGACGTTATGGACATGATCCTCACTACAACTCTGTTTCAGGAGCTGTGGTATTTTCTACCCTGTCACCTCTTTCCTAAGGACTGCCCCCATGCCTGCCCTGACAGAGTTATTTGACCCAGGGACAGACACATCACCCAAGCTGGGCAAAAGGGTTCTGTGGGATCTCAGACCTTGGAACCAAGAGAACAGGATCCATCTCACTCCTGCTGCAGAACCAATACATTGTAACACTTGAAATTTGTTTCATGGAGAATATTGCTCTACGCAAGAAATGCAAGACAATCCTGGAGAAGTGGCAATCCTAAAGCCAGTTTTCCAAGGCCTGGTGGCTGTCCTGCCTTTCTGTGGTCTCTTGTTCTTGTGCACTACCCAGCATCCTCCCGATAAATTCCTCCTTTGCACTTGAAGAGACTTTGAGTTGGGCTTCTGGCACTTCCAATCACAAGCATTCCAAATGATGCAAACCTTTTGAGACAGGTATGAATGTCCCTACTTTGCAGATGAGAACATCAAGGCTCAGAAAAACAGTGAAATAAATCATCTGCCCAAGATCTCACTGGCACCAACTAGTAAAAGCTAGCATCCGAACCGGGACTGTCTGGTTCCAGTGCAGTTCACTCTGCCCCTCACATCAGTTAGCCTCAGAATGGACTCACTTAGTTCCTCCTTCCCGGTAGGAAATTTTTAAAAAATGAACAGGTAAGGGAGAGGCGCCCAATACAGCCATGGGGTAGAACTGAACAGAGCTGAATTGAGTGTGTTTCCATGAATCTAAGCTACATGCTCTTTCACATTTCATCATTTCTAAAACACAGTCATCTTACAATCAATGTGAGCATTTAATGTAGTGTTTCCTTTCCCCCAAAGAGCTGTTATCAAATCAGTGATCTAACTTGCAATCACTGCTACCTTATAAACAAATGGCAAAATGCTGTCACCCTGGGAAGGCACCTCCTTATTCCGATGATGCTGCCACTGTTGAAAATCCTTCTGGAATCCTTCAGGACCCCATCGCTTGCATGTTCACACACCGACACGGCTCATCTTTGCAGGGAAAGAGACTCCAGTGGCCGTGTGCCCTTCTTGCTGCCACTTTGTGCGTGTGCAGCTGTTGATAAATAGTATGTGGCAGCTGGTCTTCAAAGAAAATTTGAATTTTATAACCTCAACAAACTCAAGCACAGACTAGTCTCACTTATAAATACCCAATCTCAAAACCACTTAAATGTGGAAGGTTGCCTTAGTCCTAAGTGAAACAATCTTTGGATGTGCACTTCATCAGCTCCTTGAAACTGAAGGATTTCATTTTTGAATCAGTTCAGGTCCAACCAGCGGCCAACGACTCACATATGCTTCTGGGAGAGGGGGTGGGGAGAGAGGCAGAAAACATGGGACTTGGTACAATCCTTATGGAAGGGAACTGAACAATATCGAAATCACAAATGTTCGTACCCTTTGCACCGAGAAATTTCACCCTGTAGAAACAGACGTTACAAGTGCACTTGCACACACGTGTACAATATTATTCACAAAAACGCTGTACTATCAAAACACTGGAAATGCCATCAACAAGCAACCAGCTACACAAATTGTAGCCATTTGATGGAATACTACTCAGCTGTAAAAAAAAACAAAAAAAAAAAAAACAGGGAAGAATTCTCTATACTATTTCTATGTAGTTAATATCTCCCAAAAATATCATCTTGAGGAAAGCAAGCTATGGAACAGTATGTATAGCAGACTATTTTGAGTAAAGGGGGACGGAAGAATTTGTAGTTCTATTTGCTGACGTTCACATATATAAATTCTAGAAAGAACCTAAGGAACTCTTGAGAGTGGAATGTTCTGGGTATCTATTGCTGTCAAACAAATTCCCTAAACACTGCAGCTTAAAACAACAAACATTTATTATCTCTCGGTGGCTGTGGAGCTGGGGTGCACAAGCCGCTGAGCCGGTGGTTCTGGCTCAGAGTCTCTCGTGAGGCCGCAGGTAAGGTGTCGGCCAGGCCTGCAGTCGTCAGAAGGTTTTCTGGGCCTGAGAGAGAAGCTCCCGGGCTCACTCGCGGCTCTTGGCAAGCCGTAGTTCCTCACTGGCGATTAGCTGGACACCCCAGTTCCTCCCCACACGGGCCTCTCCCTAGGGCGCCTGAGCGTTCTCACAATATGGCAGTCGGCTTCCTCCAGAGGAACAGATCTGAGAGAGAGAGAGAGAGGGAGAGAGAGAGAGGGAGAGAGATCAGGGGAGGGAAAGAGAGGGAGGGAGACAAGAATCCCTCAAGACAGAAGGTGCAGTTTTTTTATACCCTAATCTTGGAAGTGACATGCCATCGCTTCTCCAGCACTGGAGAACAGTGTGAGAGAGGAAGACACAGTGGGTAAATGCCAGTAGGCAGGGATCACTGAGGCCATCTTGGAAGCTGGCTACCTCAGGGGAAATAGATGTTTACTATACTTGTAAATATTTCACTTTTGAACTTTAAACTACATTTTGTACTCAAAATATTGGAATTTTAAAGTGCGGGGGAGGGGGAAGAACGCCCTCAGGGACAATCAGCAGCCTAGATCACAGTTCGAGCCTCCTTCAGATACAGCCATGTTTCTCAAACTGGGGCACAGGTACCTTCAGGGGAACCCTGTTGTATCCCTGGGACACGCAAAGCTATACAGTACAAATTGACCATCTTCCTGGAGCATCAACAGACTTTACTCCATAGGTAATTTAAAACAGGGCACAAAGCAGAATGCAGTATTCACAAATATCCAAGAAAAAACATGACACTTCAAAGGAATTTTCACCCTTGGTGAGACTGTTTCAGGCTATACTCTGCTAAGCTTGAATGCACTCTCCTTTCTTCGTAGGGATAGTTTGTTAAAAGTTTTAAAATCACTGCTTTGGGCTAATTGCTCTCCAGAATTGCACAAGAAAATCACTCTCATTATCATGAGGTAAATTTCATTTCAACAGAAGTGACAATAACAAGCTTCATCATCTGCCATTGTTACCTGAGTTGGCCACCAGTGACCTCCAACTGTTTTTTAAAAATCCAATCCACCCTCAGAGGGCCAACATGCTCTTAATTCTAAAGATTACAGGTAAAAGAGGTTGCTCGTGTTCTTAGCTTTAGGGCCAGCGTCAGAATAAGGCACAGACTCCAACAGTGGCAGCTTGCAAGTGGCAAATCTCAAGCGAAGCCATCAGCTTTGCTGTATTTTTTTAATCCAGCTCCTGACCAGCAAATGGCGTTTGGTTTCCCTGCCGTTTCCCTATCTGGTACTTTGACTTCTCTCCCATGCTCTCCCCTTCAAAGCCAAAGTGAATCATGCTATCCACTGAACAACACACAGACAATAAAGTGCTAAAGACCCCAGGGTCCTGACGGTCTGAACCCAAACCCTAGCTTCCCCACTCAGTTCCTCTGTGACCGTGGGCAAGTTCTTACCCTCTCTGAGCATGTTTCTCCACCTGGAGAAAAATGAAAGTAAAAGTCTGCATGAGATCTTATTCTGTAAAGCTCATAGCCTGGACTTGGCACAGAGCAACCTTTCAATAAATATTAGCCATCATCATCACCACGGAAAAGGCTCCTGATAAGTTAATTCTCATTAAGCAAAACAGTAATGACTTCTGACCAACCAGCCCAGTGGGTGACAACAGACTGATAAAGCTTTACATTTGTTTTCTTTATCATTCCCTAGAATCCCAATTCTCTAGAGGGAGCAAGTGTAACTTTTATAGGCAGACATAGAGCTGGCATTAGCTCTCTGCCTGCACATCCTGAACCCCAGCAATTGGCCAGTGACTTCTGGTTTAGCCATTCCACCTTCAGAACATGGCTGATTACTCCAATTACAAACAAAGTCTCTCATTTTTTGTTATTGTCTTACCTTACTTTTATGTTTAAAAAAAAATAAAAAAGGTAAAGTGAATACACACCCTCCAGACAGCATGGAACTTCCAATGCTTGAGAGAAGAGAAAATTAGAAATATTTCCTCTAGTTCAAATTCTTCCATTCTCTCCCATCTGTCTACTCTGGGCTCCAACATTCTGGAGAAAAAAACGTTAAGTGCCTCTTTCCTTCTGGACGATCAAGAGCAGACGCGGGGGTGAGGTAGCCCCGCTAATGTGGAAGGATGGGAGAAATCAGGCTGAATTAGGGAAGTGTAAATTCTGGGGCACGTTTTATAACCCCATTAGTTACAAGCACATGAGGATTTCAAATCAGGAAGCATCCACATGCATACCCTTGGATTATTTAAGAGATAAGGCGTATCCCAAATTAGCATATAGATCAGAGGCATGCAGTTGAGTACTGCTAAAGTGGGCTATAAATGCCTGAAAAACAGTTGTTTTCCTCAAGGGAAATTTACACCACTCCAAAATCTTGTTCAGGAAGTGTGAACTGTGAGTCAGATGAACCCCACTCAAGTTCTTGTTTGGGCACCTGACTGGTGTGTCTTCTTGGGGCAAGCCCCCCCAACCTCTCCAAACCTTTGTTTCCACCTCACAGGCCTGCTGGGAGGACCAAAAGGGACACTGGGAGCAAATGCTCTCTAAACAGTAAAGTGCTGTGCAAATGCAAGACACCATTGATCGGGGCACCTGGGTGGCTCAGTGGGTTAAGCCTCTGCTTTAGGCTTAGATCATGATCTCAGGGTCCTGGGATTGAGTCCCACATCAGGCTCTCTGCTCAGCGGGGAGTCTGCTTCCCTCCCTCCCCCGCCTACTTATGATCTCTCCCTCTCTCTGTCAAATAAATAAATAAAATCTTAAAAAAAAAAGACATCATTAATCCCTTCTTCTTGCAGATTTATTTATATTCTGCCTCATTACAAAACAGGACTCGGGGTAGATGTCAGTAAGACTCTTTATTTTATCTTGAATTTCAAAAAATAAAGAAGAATCCTTGTTTTCTGTAGGGGCATAAATACAATACAACTTCCACGAGGACATACACATAATTACTTTATTTAACAAACCCTTGTGCAGATATAATGGAAAGATAAATTCCCTCCTCAGTCTCATGGGGCTCGTTCACCCACACGTTCCCAGTTCACGGAACAAAAGTACTGCTGAGTGCCTACTGTGTGCAGTACCCGGCACAATGTCCAGCACAGAGACAGACATCACATACACCACCACCTACACCATCATATGCATAAAACACACCCTTTGCAAGTGGGAAGCATGTAGATTTCTGGACTCACAGGGTCTCAGTGCAAACCGGTTCCCAGCCCTATCTTTTCTATCTTTGTGACTGTGCTTAAGCCTTCTCTGAGCCGCCATTTGCTCAACAGAAACTGGAGAGCAACCATCCCCCAAGCCTCTCAGGCTGCCTGGAGATATGGAATGTCAAGGATGTAGCAGGGTACTAACAGATTTTCGACAAATGGCAGCTACTATCACTTCTCATCGCTGCATATTTTGCTGCCTATTCTCAGGGTACTTAGACAACCCCTTTTTTTTTAAGGCAATAAACAACAGCATTAACTTTTTTTTTTTAATTAATATGAGTTCCCATAGTGTTTAGAAGAGAGATCACAATGATCAATGCTTGCTTCTGTCTCTCTTTTAAAAAATTTACAGTCCTTACATGTGATATTTAATGTAGCACTTTGTGTCTGTCATCTGACAAAGACTAAATTTAAATTGAAGGAGCAGAAACATGGGGAGACTCCTTGTTTAGGCTTAATTCGTACTTGAGTACAATAAAATCCTATCCTAGAAGCTAAAGTCATAAAGCTAAAAGTCAGGAAGGAAAAGAATGGCTAATTAAGCGCTGAAACTAAAATTTCTTTTTTTATCGCTGTTTCGTTAAGACCTAACAATTGGTCAGGCACAGGGGCTTCGATGTGCCATTCTAGTTAATGGTCGGTTACAAATTTCCACCATAAACTCGTCTTCCTTCCAGTGCCTTAAATTTCAGGCACTGGGAGCTAATAAGTAGAGAAAGCTCTTAGGCCCAGGGCAATCTCTCTCTCAATCCAATCTCACTCTCACAACCCCCACCTTCCACCCTGCCATAACTGTTGGTAAGAGCTCTTGCTTGTATGCCCAGAAATCCAACTCTAGCTAAATTAATCAAGAAAGGAATACATTGGGTTATCCAGCTGGGGTAGTAGTTTACATAAGGGGGAGATAAGAACCAGAGCTCCAGGGACTAGAAACAAAACTCACAGCCACCAACACATAGACTTTCTCTCTATTCCTCTTCTTTGTCTTTGCTCAGCCTTATTCTCCATCTCTCTCTATGGGAGGAAAAGTAGATGCTGACAGCTCCATATTCACATCCTCCCTCCTTAGGACAATAAATTAATCCCAGAGGGAGACCCCCATGGACCCTGCTCATGCTCTGTGCTGCCCCATGGTCCACCAGACAGATAGACCAGGCATGTGCCACCCGCCCATCGCAGCAGATGCTAGCAGTGCCCATCTATGTCCTCGGGGCCCTCATCATCCTCATACAAGCCAAAGGCATCCCACCGCAAGCACCTGAGACTCTCCGCTTCAACACCTGTTCTTGGCCAAGAGAAGTCATAGGAAGTAGAAATCCCTAGCAGCATTCCTCAGGCAATGTCAAACATGAGATAGAAGACGGGTATCTCAATTTTCTTACCACTCGGGGGGACACTCCGAGGTGTGTTCCATACCATCAACCAGAGCTCACCAAAAGAAATGAGCCTCCAGTGCCCATAAAAGTAGCTTGCTCATTACCACATCCTATACTGGCTTAAATTCCCTTATCTCATTTCTCTCTGTAAAGGTTAATTTTTTGTGTCTGAGACTTGACTGGGCCACAGGGTTCCCAGGTATTTGTCCAAATATTATTTTGAGTGTGTCTGTGTTTCACTCCTTGGCCTTCTGGCTAAGATCCAATGGAGTGTGTCTGTGAGGGTGTTTCTGGATGAGATTCACATCTGTATCAGTAGATTGCTCTCCCTAATGCGGTGGGTCACATCCAATCAGATGAATGCCTAAATAGAACAAAAAGGCCAACCTTCCCCCAAGTAAGAGAGGATTCTTCCTGCCCGCTGTCTTTGAGCTGAAATACCAGGTTTTTCCTGCCTCCAGGCTCCAACTGAGACATAAGCTCTTCCTAGGTCCAAAGCCTGCTGGCCTTAGGACTGCAAGTGTACTATCGGCTCTCCTGGGTCTCCAGCATGCTAACTCATCGCACAGATCTCAGTGCTAGTCAGCCTCCATAACTGTATGACCCAATTCTGTATGCCAACTCCTTACAATAAATAAATAAAGATTGCACTAAATGTTTTACATTATAAATATGCACATAGGCTATATTATATCCTATTATGTTATAAATAAGCATGTGTATGTACACATACATCTTACTGGTTCTGTTGCTCTGGAGCACCCTAATGCACATTCATTCTCATACCAATGCTTCCTGGAGTCACCTTACAATAACTACTCTCATGCGCATCCTCATCTCAGGGCCTGGTCTGGGGGAACCCAGCCAAAGACCCCCAGGCTTTCACAGGAGAGGAGAGATGCCTAGAACTGGCAGCCTAGGGATGCCTAGTTCAGCAGCCTTGCTGAACCACACAGAAAGGAGGAGTGCTACCTAAATAAAAGGGTGCTAGGGAAATACAAACCTAGATTTACTTTGGTCCTCATTACTGGGCTGGAGGGATGGGGTGAAACACAGCTGTCAACAGCTTCAACCACGGAAGATGACTCCTGGACTGACCATGTGGTCACACATCTGTGCCAACTAAGGCTTCTCCAGAAGAATCCATTTCTTTGTTCTCTGCCGGGCTTCTCCAGCAAGCACATGAGTTCCACCACTCTGGCGCCCTGCTCTGTTCCTGTTTGGCCAATCTCTAGCCTTATCTTCCAATGTCCGGCTTTGTTCTTACCCATTCCATTCCCTGGCTGAACTTGACTTTGGTTGTTCCAATTTCTCAGATGCCTTTAAGGCCAGGTTTGCAAACTTAAATGCCTGTGGGGGGCAGATATGTAGTTCAAACAAATGAAGAAGACTGGAGATAGGACAACAGGGCCTGGTGGGGCCTGTGGCAAACTGGAGATCATGTGCCTCACCTAAGGAGACAGCAAGGACTATTCCAGAGGGCTTGCAGTAACGGAAGTGGGATATTACCATAGTGCCACTATTTTTTAAAGAGAAGCAATAAACCTGATTTTTAAAAGATGTATAGGTTGTTGAATGTTGGTGACTAATTCTTTAAATGTAAATACTGTGTGACCCAAATCAACTTTTCTGCCCCCCTGATGCTGCATGGGTCAGTGGTGGCACTGAGAACGAGTCTGAGACTTTCCACTCTAGGGGGTGTAGCTGACCAGAAGCCTGGGCTTCCGTGCTCCGAAACCCACACACTTCCATAGACTGCTTGCTCCCTGTGATGACTGAGCATGGCAGAGATACCCCTTCCTGAGAAGGACAGGTTCCTGTCCCCAAAGACGGCTTGAGGGCTCCCCTATGGTGATCATGCCCTAACTTCCTTCCCTCTCTCCTTCACTGGAGGTCACACCTGCAGTGCCATCAGGGGCTCTCCCAGCCTCCTGGCTCTGTCACAGGCATTTCTCTTAATAAAAATCACACAGGTTTGGGGCACCTGGGTGGCTCAGTTAAGCATCTGCCTTCGGCTTGGGTCATGATCCCAGGGTCCTGGGATCAGGCGCTGCATTGAGCTCCCTGCTCTCCCCTCTGTTGTTCCCCCTGCTTGTGTTCTCTTGCTCTGCCAAATAAATAAATAAAATCTTTAAAAAAAAATTTTTTTTTAAATCATGCAGGTTTAATCCTATAGTGGAGTCTGTTTCTCAGAGGAGCTAGACTAACAGAGCATCTTGTAAGTTCTACTTTCAGCTCTCAGTTTACACTCACTTAAATCCTCCAAACTCTGGCTCATTGGGTCTAAGTCCATCCCAGCTCCCATTGCTGGGTCCTGACCACCACCTGCCCCACACCACTACGAGATTCCTATTCTGACCTTCCACTCACATCCCAGAGGGCTCCACGCAGAGTGATGAATTTGGCCCCTCCCCTGACTGCATGAGGGTCACGCACATAACCCTGGAATGACTCTAGTGCCCACACATAAGAACTTTTCACCAAAAACATGATCTGAACTTTCCTGCCAATACTCCTTGAAAACAAGAAATGCTTCATGACAGCCTGTTTCTATGTATTTTCCAAATCCCTTATCTCCACACCCCACCTCTTGTGCAGACACTGTGGGGAATGTATTTCTAGAGAAACTATGCAACCTCTGCACTTGAACTTTTCTTTCATCTCCAGTCTTAGTAGTGTCTGGCTATGCCTTAGGAGGCAGAGAAAGGATGTAACACGCAACTCTGTCAGAAATCAACTGGTTAATTTATGTGACCAGAAATCAACAACACAGTAGCAGGATGTGGAGGAAAACAGCACTGAACTTGAAATCAGAAGGCCTGAATGAGGTTTAAGTCCTGGATTCTCAGCCGCTTGCTGTGTGATCTCAAGCACATTATATAATGTCTCTGTGCAACCGTCAGGGATCTATAAAATGCAAGCTAGTGATGTCCACTTCTCAGAGTGAGTATGAGATCCAAACTGCATTCAGTAAAAATACTTTGCAAATGAAGTGCGTGGATTTACCCCTTCCATTTTCAACCACCAGAAACAACCATTCGGCATATAAAAAGAACTTCCTGGAGTGATGTCAGCAACATGGCTGAGTATATCAGAGTATCAAATCATCATGTATATCTTAAACTTACACGATGTTACATTTCAATTAAATCTCGAATTTGAAAAAAAAGAATTTATTCTTTTATTCTAATACTTAGCATTAGGACCTAAAGGCTAAACATAGGCACAGCTGAAGGAATACTGGGGGAGTTCTAAACCTAGATTTTGGTGATAGTTCTACAACTCTATACACGATCAACTGAAAATTGTTGAATTGTATGGTTACAGTGGATAAAAATTACAGTATGTACATTATACCTCAAAAAAGCTGTTAAACAAGTCATAAAAAGAATGATGATGATCTTCTCTTAACCACTCCTCATGATGGCCTCCCAGAGCTGTGTGATCTGGTCTCTGCCTAAGTCCCCTGATATCACTGCTTACTATCCTTTCTCACTCACTCTCCTCCAGCACACTGCCCTTCTTTCTGGCCCAACCTTATGCCTGCCTCAGGGTCTTTGCACTTGCTCTACTCTCTGCTCGGACATCTTTCCCCAGGTCATCACCCAGCTGTTTGATTACCCTATTCAAGTGTCAGCTCACTTTCTTCTAGATGCCTTCCCTGATCTACCAACCCCATCTAAGGGCATTAGCCACTCCCTACTTCAGCTTTCTCCATCACACTGTTGCCCGTGTTGGTTTATTCAGAGTACTTCTTACTCTTGAAAATCATTATATATTTGCTTATTTATTTTTGGCCTCCCCAGCTATTTTGTGAGCTCTGTGAGTATAGGGAATGTGTGTGTCTTGTCATTCCTGCATTGTAAATACTTGGAATAGTATCCAGCACATAATGGGAGCTTAGCAGATATTTGCTGAATGAGTATCAGGAAAAGACATAAATTTGATATGCTAACAGCCCAATATCACTAAGCTCAGTTTCCTCATTTGTCATAGGAAAACACCATCACCAGCCCCCCAGGGAATAATGTAAAAATTGTATCAGCTGTTAAGGGACTCCATAAATGCTAGCAGCTTTTCCTCCCAAACGTTGCCCCTTCTTTTTTTTTTTTTTTCCCTTCTTTCCTTTCTTTATAAGACTAAAACAAATCAGAACTAAACAAACTATTCTTTAGAATGAGATAAGCAGCAAAAATTCAAACATAATCAGCCAACTGCCAAATGAGATCTGCTGATTAAATTTGCTATTGTGGATGCTGCTCTTGCTTCCCAGGAGCAGCGGAGACATCGTGACCAGAAATAACAATTAAGTCAGGCACGGCCCAATCTCAAACCCTGGGGCATGAACCTGACAAAACCTTGAAAGCATCTGATTTCAACTACTAGTGTACACACCTGGTTTAATAAAATGACTTTTTTCCACCCTGAGAACAAGCATCATTGACATGCAACAAAAGTTGACATTCTAAAGGAAAGCTAGAAGTCAGCAAGAAGAATATTTTGCTACTTGCAAATCAAAAGACTGGGCACTCAGAAACCTCTGAAATAAGACTAAAGAACAGACCTCTGGGCCAGGCCCTTTCATCATACAGTTAGAGAAACTGAGGCCTGGAGAGGGTGATTGATGACAATCACACACTCAGTTTACACCAGAGCCAGGAAGAGACAACCAGCTCTTCTGATCCCCTGTGTAGGTTCTTTCCAATATTCCAGGCTGGCTACAGATACAACTGTTAGTTCTGCCCGATTAGCATCCTCTCCTTTGCTGGTAACAGCATTTCTGCTTTTTTTGGGGGGAAAAAAAAAAATCCTTCCTTCATTATTCATCCCTGTATTTTGGGTAGAATTGACACCATCCCCTGGCACTACGTGTGAGCACATGACCAGGACTGACAATCACCATCTTCTACTTCTGTGGCCACAATAATAGGTTCAGAGATGGGCACATGACCATAAACGCCCAACAAGAGTCAGCCCCAAAGTTTCTGTCAAGGCTCTTGGCAATATAAGTTCTTTCTCTCAGGTTTTTACGAAGCTGGTAAGAGGAAAGTCGGAGCTACTGATGACACAGGAAAGAGCCTGATAATGAAGTCGACATGAATGAAAACAAAGCGGAAAGCTACAGATCACAGAGATGCCAAAGTACATCACCTAAGCCCCTGGACCCAGCTGTATCTGAAGTCCAGTTCTGTTTGTGGGCTTTGGGGTTGCAGAACAGGAGCAAGATGCAACTGTAAAAGTTTGGCTAATACAGCACTTCACCTCTCATCCAATTTCATAGAATATAAAAAAAAAATTATCAATTAAAATTTACAAACAGCATCGATATAAAAGTCTGGCTATTTCAAAACAGAGTTTTTCTCTTCTTTTACTATTCGGCCTATGGAAATTCCTAACCCATTCTGGGTGTCAGCTTATATCTCTCTCAAATGGAGCTTGCTTGCCTTGGGGGGAAAGTCGGATTACCTTATCCAGGAAAGTACAGAGAAACGTATAAAATATTATTACTTTCCAAGAATTTCCAGTACATAAGTCCAAGAATATATGAACAAGGGCGTTAGAATCAGACTGATGGATTCAGACTCCAGCAACGTCACTTACTGGTGTGACCTTGGACAAGTCCCCTAACCTTTCTGGCCCTCATTTTCCTCTTCTATAATAGGGAGATCCCAATCAAATTTATTGCATAAGACAATTGTAGAAAGCAGTATATACATAAAGTGCTTAGTACACTTAATTCTGGCACAGCTCAAGATTTGGATTCTGATTATTGATGATAACTGTTACTATAACAAATGTTGCTAATGTTACTACTGTTGAACCTTGTATTCTACCACAAAAGCAACTTCCCCTAGCCAACAGGAACTTCTGTCCTATAATCCACCAGCCGCTCCCTCAGCAGACCCAGCTACCTAGCTTATCAAGGAAATGACTTAAATTCTTCAATCAAGACAACTTCAAGGAAGAAAAAACCAGTCCAACTTCAACTGCCATTCGGGAAAGTTTCCCAATTACCACAACACTTCTGCACATCAAATATGAATTACTTTAATTGCCCCATAAGAACGCACTGTTGAAACATTTGATGTGCCCAGAACTAATTGTCTGTCAAAAAGATATTTTGCAGCCAAGCAAATTGCTTAATTGGACATCTAATTTAACTGAAACCTTTTTTTTTTTCTTGCTTATTTCATACTTTCTTCCCTTGTTTTTGCCAAATTGCGAATGCTAGCCACTGCTTTCAAAAATCATTTTATCTTGGGGCTTCTTCTCATATTATAAAAGTAATACATGTTCATTATAAAAAAAAAAAAAACTGGAAAGAAATTTAATGCAAAAGGGGGAAAAAAAATAACTGCCCCTGGACTCACTGCCCAGAGAAAGACTACCGAGATTTCAGCAAATTTCCTTCCCAATTATTTTCTATAATAGATTGTTCTACATAGTTAACAAAAACATACTCAGTTTTGTCGCCTGAACTTTCCAGTTTATATTTTAAGTTGAATATTTCCACTTGCCATTCCCAGATCTTCAGGATACTTTTAGAAACAGCAGAATATTTGCAACAACAGCCTGCTTCACCTCCCACTTAATGTTGGACCTTTGGGTTCTTTATTTTTTTAAGTATTTTTTATTTGCTTATTTGAGAGAGAGAGAGAGAGAGAGAATGTGAGAGAGAATGAGAGGGGGGAGGGTCAAAGGGAGAAGCAGACTCCCCGATGACCAATGAGCCCGATGCGGGGCTCAATCCCAGGACTCCAGGATCATGACCTGAGCCAAAGGCGGTTGCTTAATCAACTGAGCCACCCAGACACCCCGGACCTTTGGGCTCTTTATGAATAAATTTTTGCTCATGTTTCAGATATATTTTCCTTAGGAAAGATTCTCCTTATTGGAAGACAATTCTCCGTGCATCTCTCATGTTTCTGCACATCTGGTATTAGCTTTTGTTCCTGGCTATCTTTACAAGCATGTTTGTTCAGCTAATAGCAGTGGAAGACAGATGTAATAGAGCAGAAAGCAGATTTGTTTGCTGACCAGGATTATAAAGGCCATGCCTCCCTCCAAGGCTCGAACTGGGGGGCACCTTTATGAAAAACTTGGGATTCCTTGGCCAGGATGCAAACCCACTGTGTGCATGCCATCCACCCGAGTCTACCTCCATGCCGCCCCCAAGGAGCTTAGGGGTCCAGGGGGACTGGTACAAACAAGAAGCACATGCTTCTCACCATGCCGGGAATAATAATGCCCTTTGTCTCTGACCCAGGAGTCTTATGTCTTCTGTCTCCATGCACGAAAACTGTGGCGGGATAATCTGCTAGCTTGTGTGGAGGGTACTATCTCCAACCTTCATAGTTCTTGACATTCTAGAAGTAAAACTTAAGGGGTCGGCAGAAGCATTGCTAAAACCCTTCATGCCTATTTCCAATTAGCTTTGCAAACTTAAATGTGAATCACACCCTAAAATGTGTCTTGCCTTCAGGAAGAGATACACCTGCCTGCCTTGAGTTCAGGTGGCCTGTCCTCTGGAGCCCACACCAGCCTTAGCCACCAGTCCTCCTTCATGCCTTCAAGATGTGTTTTCCTCACTACTCATGTCCCGCAGCTGAGCTGACTTTCTTTTCTGGATTCCTCTTTTGTGTAATAGAGAAAGTGGGTGTGAAGGTCAGAATAAAAGGGAAAAAGGGGCGGAATTTATCAAATTTCTACCCAGTGCCAGGCACAATGTGGAGACCATTTCGATGAGATAGGAGGCATCCATTATTTGTGTCTACCAAGCAGCCCCTGCTCTAAGAAGCTCTCTGGGAACCGCACTTTAGCCTCTGACCTGGCCACATGGGTGATCATGTGAACTAAGCTTAGCCAATGAGAGTCTTTCCCTGGCATTTTTCACACTGTGGCCATGTGAGGTCTCTTGCTCTCTGAAACAGGGAAGGTTACGGGGGCCATGGTTCTAGTTAAGTACAGAAAAGCAATCTGAAAAAAGAAGGCCACCAAAGTGAAAACAGATAGGAGAGGCACGGGGAATGGTTTACCGCACAGTTCACGTTGCCCCTCCTGCTCAACTGCACCCCTACCCTTCCCAGAGTTAGTTACCAGAGTCAGGAAATTCCCTTTTATTGTCTAAATTACTTCTAATGAGTTTCTGTCCTTTGCAACCCAAATAATCCTATTACTAGTAGCTAGGATTTGGTGACTATTTCATGTGTTATGCCCATTAATCCACCTAACCCCGTTTGCAATGTGGGAGGGAAGATACTATTAAGCCCCAATTTACAAAAAGGGAAGTTGAGGTTAGTAAAATGAAATGACTTGCCCAAGGTCACTCAGCTTAAACCCAGAGCCCAAACTCCTGTCCACTATGTTGTAACACAGACACGTGACCTCTTCTCGTCATGCTGGTGACTGGAGGAGGAGAAGGTGCTCTGAGGAGCACTAATTGGGTCACCCTTCCCAAGGGGAGGAGTGTGGGGAACAGTGACCCCGTGCAAGTCCAGCCAGCTTTCACATGCTCGGAGGCTGGATGGCGCTCTCTCCAGTCATCCACAGTGCTATGGACTGAATTATGTGTCCACCTCAAAAGTCACACTGAAGCCCTAACCCCTCGTACTTCAAACATGACTGTATTTGGAGACAGGGCATTGACAGAGGTGAGTTAAAATAAGGCTGTCTGGGTGGGACTCTAGCCCAATCTGACCGGTCGTCCTCATGAGAAGACCAGGCCAGGACACACAGAGACAGACGGCAGGGGCCGCACGTGTGTGTGGGCCACGTGAAGACACAGGGCCCACACACACAAAGGAAAGACCACGTGAAGACACAGCGGAAGTCAGCCACCCACAAGCCAAGTGAGGTCTCAGAAGAAACAAAACCTGCTGACCCCTTGATCTCGGACTTCCAGCCTCCAGAGAAAATAAATTTCTGTTATTTGAGCCGCCTGGCCCGTGCCATTTGTTACGGCAGCCCCAGCAAACAAATACATGCAGTAACTCGTCACTGCTCCTGTCAGCTGCCGGCACGCAGCAGGTACACACATGCATGCGCGCACGAAGACTTTTAGAACAGAGAATCAGTGCACGCTGCTTCCATGTGGACAGCAGTGCACGAATAACTGCTGCTCACTCGGGGAATCTGGTTTGTTTACGGCTTCCATCCCACCCCCACCAGGCCCTTCATACCCACTGGGGAAACATTCACATGAGCACCCTGTCACTCTACCCATCTACCCCTGACGGTCGGGAGAAACTTCCAAATCGAATACAGACAGGGTGTTTATCACCCAGCACCCTATCTGTATTTGATACAGAAAAAAAAAAATTCCCTATCATAGCTTAACTAGGGTCTTGGCAAAGTGAGGGGAAAAAAAAAAAAAGGAAACCAGCCTAGAAATGGAAAGATGTCTGGTAAAGAACAGAGCTGTACTAAGATGATGGTAGAGGATTTGCCAACCAAGAGCTGCCCCCTCGGGAGTCAGTCACCTTTGGACGGCAGGACTGGGTGGGTGGGTGGGTGGGTGTGTGTAAGAAGCACATGATGACAAACCCTGAGGTCAGGCAAGATGATGGGGGGAAAGGTAGGGACAGAAGATTTTGTGACTTTGGGAAATGGTTTTATATTGGCTGAAAGGCAGCAACTCAAAGCTCCAAACTCACCCTAAAGGAAAATTAGGCCAGGTTTCTGTACACATTTGAATCTCACAAACATGGACACACATATATCCTTCTCAATATTCAGAGGAGACCTCTGTTGGCCACTTCTCCAGAGAGCAGAGTGAATTTACCACAAAGCTAGTGAAGCTTAGGCTTCTGGACATTTCTCTTGCATGGGTCCTTTACATGGTGTACCTCTGGAGCGGTCTAGGTGGGAAGGGAAAGTGAGGTTGCAAGAAAAAGCACTTCTAGATTCACATTTCTGATTAATTACCTATAGAGATCTCAGAAGAACAGAGTGTAAATATCCAAAAGCCCCCCAAATTTGCTTTATTTTCTCATTCTAAACAAGTATTCCCTTTTGTGTCTAATTTTATATTCATAATTTTGCATTCTTTTTCCTGAAGAGAGTTCTGTAAGCTTCAGGCCCCACAAAGCCTGGATTCCTTTCTGCCAAAATAATATGTTCTGTATGACATCTATGGAGAAATCCTAGTTATTTCTGAGCACCTCAGATTTTTCTGATACCAACATAGCTTTGACTTTGAATATCCCATTGTCTAACTTTAAAGATCCTCAGGGGAAGCTAAGTTATAATCAGGGCCATAAAAGCTCCAGACTAGACGGATTTGGGGATGGGGAATGGTTAGCAGGAATGTCCTAAAATAATTAATTATACTGATGGGAAGAACGAAAGGTGAGGCTACTATATACAAGTGTCTTGGTCCTCGAGCTTGTCGGTCTTCAGATAACCGTCAAAATCCAGCCGTAAGTGGAGAGAAGAGCAGAATTAAGACCCACCACTGTTTGCTTACAAAGTTTACTTAATTAAGCCACTCTATCCTTAACTGACAGGTTTTTTAAAAATAGCCAAAGTAATCTACTCTTTGCTACATAACAGCAAAAATAATAGGTAACATTCATCATCAACTACTCTGTTACAGGTTTTCTATTTTAATATTCAAACTAATCCCATGAAGCAGTTCTTATGGCTCCAATTTCATTGATGGGAAGGTGGGATGAGGCGCAGAGAGGGTAAAGAGTTCACCTGAGGTCACAAAGCTAGTGAGTAGAAAGTCGAACTTGACCCCTCTGATCTTAAAGTCTGTGACTGTTCCCTCTGCCCCTCCCCCTCTCAACTCAATGACCACGTTGTATATGTGTAACAGCTTATAACCAGGATGGGCAAGGCTATGCTTCAGGAACAACCTCTGATTGCCAATAACTTAAAACAAAATTGTATTTCTCACTCACACTACATGTTTTTTACAGGTCAGATGGAGGTTCTGCCCAGTGCTGACCTCACTCCCAGACCCAAGCAGACAGAGCAGCTACCACCTGGAATGTTGCCAGCATCTGCCGCGGACAGAAGACAGCATGGTGCCTCACATACGGGCTCTTAAAGCGTCCACCTGAAAATGACAAACATCACTACCACACCTACGTCAATAGCCAAAGCAAGTCACATGGTCTTCTCCCCCGCCTTTGGTGGGAAATGGAGAATCCTCCACGCACCCAAAAGACAGAGAACTGGAAATGCATGAATAGCATTAATGACTCCCCTGGGGCTTAAAAGACCTTACCATATTTTATTCCCGTCCAGATAACATCAGATGTATTTGTCTCTGGCTCCCCATCACAAAGGTGGGGAGGGGAGACACGTAATTACTTACCATACTCCAGAAAGACTTATTAAAAAGTCTGGGTTTGGGGTGTTTTCCTTCCAAGTGTTTCCCCATTTGTCAGACTCTCTTGTTCCAGCAGATAATTCTGTCAAGACCTCTCAAAATGCAGGCTAAGATTTATCTATCCTTAATCCCCAAATTCCTCATTCAGAAGAAAAATGATTCTACAAATATCTGCAGCTTTATTTCCTTGAGCGCAACCTATTCTGACCCTTCAACATTCCCCGGTCAGGGCTAAATATGTTGGGTCCTGAAGCTGGAAGATGCCAGGACCCTGAGCTAATGGGACACAGAGAACAAAGGCTACCCACACAAACACCATCACATTTAGTCATTGGATATTCTATGTCTGGCAAGTTATATCATTATACACTTATTCATTCAATCAATAACTATGTGCTGAATTAATAGAGCACTGCAGTTATAAGCATAGCTCTGCAGCAAGAGGGCCTCTGTTCAAATCCCAGCTCCCCTGCTTATTAGCTATATGACTGAGTGCCTCATTTCCCCATCTAGAAAAATGAGGAACATAATTAACAGTTACCTATTTCCTTGGGTTGAGAGGATTAAATGAGATAATATGTGTAGGTCACTTAGAACAACACTGTTATCTCCTTACAAAGTGCTATGTAAATATTTGCTATTATTATTACTATATGCCAGACATTGTTCTATATAATGGAGAGACAGCAATGAATAGGACAGAGAAGACATCTGTGCCCTATGAAGCTTATATCCTAGGGAGGGAAAGAGACTTTATTAAGCAAACAACACCTGATTCAGCCATACCTGAAGCTAATGCCACATCCATGAACTTTCCAATTTCTTAACACGTTCTTTTCCTTTTCCAATTTCCTAAATGACTAAGGCCAGTTCAAGCTGAGTCTCCTTCATTTGTGAACAAAAGTTTCCTGACTAATGCAAAAGCCCCAAAGCCTAAGCCCTTTCTAGTCTGCCTCTCAGCCTCTTTTCTTCTGAGGGTCTGTCCGTTTGGACCTAACACCTCTCTGAGGGTTTCTTTAGCTTGGACCTAACCCCATCAGTGTGCCAAATGTGTTGAACCACATGGTGAGGCCCCTGCAGATTCAAACCAGTCTTTAAACAGAGTTAGAAACTATGAACAGTAAATTACAACAAGCATGATGTGGACCATTACACTAGAGAGCAACAAGATCTGTCTTAGTGTCTACAAGTTTTATGGAAACCATGACTATGTTTTAAAACCATATATATATATACACGCACTCACACACACACACAATAATTTACTAAGTAAATTAGATTTCCTCATGTTTTATCTAATTAATGCAGCCCATAACATAAGGAGGATAACTTCTTAATTGCCAGCCAATTCCATCAATACAATGCATTTGTCTCACTCCTTCAGAGGCCCTTCCACATCCAGGGAACGTCCGCCACCCTGTCAAGCAAAGAACAAGGGAAGACGGGAGCATCGGTGTGGGTTAGTGAAATATGCAAGGGTTTGGAGTCAGACGGGCCTAAGTTTAAATCTGGCTCCATCACTTATTTACTGTACGCCTCCGTTTGGATCTCCCCAGAAAAAGACCCTGAGACAAGAATGCAAGTGCAGGTGGTTTATTTGGGAGGAAAAGGAAACACGGTGGGGGAAGTGAGACAAGTGAGGGAGAGCAGGGAGCGGAAGGCGAACCATCAAGTGAGTTACCACTCTGGACAAATGGAGCTGAATCCTGCAGAGAAACCCTGGGAGATGGGGACAGGCTGAGACACAGCAGGTCGTGCGCTGATGTGCCTGCACTGAGGGACTCTCCAGGGAAGGGAGCGAGGGAGGGAAGGAAAGAGGGAGGGAGAAAGGGACTGAGCCCTGATGTTTGCCCATTTCCATGCTATAAATACTCCCATGGTGGCAGATCTCACACTGATGACCTTGAGAAAAGAGGCAGGCACCCAGCCCTCACACACTGTGGGCACGAGCGGGGATCGCCATCCACAACACACAGCAGTCCCAAGAGAGGACGCTCCCCAACGGAGGGGGGATCTCCCCCAGACTTCCCTGTGTCACGCGGTGGGCAAAGAAGGGAACAAGCAGAGAAAGTCCTCGGGCAAAGAAACACAAATGCACTTGGCTGGGCCAGGGCCATGCCAGTGCTGAGGGTTAGGAGACGTGGGAGGACCATACGCACCTGCTACCTCGTGTCTACCCCTCAGGACCTCAGCTGTAAAATGAGGGAGCATTCACTCTTGCCACAAACACTCAGGGAGCACATACTACGTGGCAGGCACTGTTGAGGACCCCGGGGTTGTGTCACTGTCCAGAGCTTCCATGCCAAGTGGGGGAAAGAGCCTTTACCCATGCAAACCACAAAGTCCCAAAGGCCATTTCAGAGTCAGAGAGGGTGACCTGGCAAGGATTCACTTGCAGGAAGGGGCGTGAATGGGAAAACCCCCTGAAAGGGTACCGTTTAGGGTGTGTGAGAACCAACAGATGAGCATGAGATGTCGCATGAAGGTACGGGGAAGCACATTCCAGGCACGGGGCACTGCCGCGGTGAAAGCCCCGAGGTGGGCAAGCACAAGGGAATGAGGCCAGTGTGGCTGGGTCGGAGCAAGCAGGTCAGAAGCTAACAGGAGGAATCAGCACAATACAGGGCCCGTGCGGCTTCATGAGTGATGTGGATCGCAACGCACCCCGGAAGATTTGTTATGAGGGTGAAATGAGCTCCCCCGTGTTCACCAGGCTTGTCCCATTTTGTTAGCCCAGGAAACAGTCCCATCTCAAAATTTCACCAATTAATTTCATGCCTTCCTACTATGCTCACAGAAGCCAGAAATCTAGTATATCCATCTAGATTTCCCTTCCCATGATCCAAAAATCCTGAAGATGTAGTTAATTAAAAGGTCACTTCCAAACTCCAGACAGAAACCAGAGGAGGGGACGCCTGGGTGGCTCAGCTGGTTAAGCGGCTGCCTTCGGCTCAGGTCATGATCCCAGGGTCCTGGGATCGAGTCCCACATCGGGCTCCTTGCTCGGCGGGGAGCCTGCTTCTCCCTCTGCCTCTGCCTGCCACTCTGCCTGCTTGTGCTCTCTCTCTGACAAATAAACAAATAAAATCTTAAAAAAAAAAAAAAGAAACCAGAGGGGGACTGGCCACCCCTCGTCCCCAGGGCTGCCACAAGGTGTCACTGCTGACAGCCAGGTCTGCACAGCTGGGCTGTCTGCCTACTTTGGGAGGATGCCCAAGCGGTCCAGTCCCTACACAGAACACAGCCATCCTCCTCCAAACTTCGGCTCCCGGATTCCAGCTCTTTCAACTTACATGCAAACACTCAAACCTTTCATCGTCTGCTCCCCTCTAGGGCCTCAGGATCCTATCTTGCAGACCTGAGTTGGTGTCTTCCCAATCTATTCCTAGTCTAGTGGAAATGGGGTCAACGGCTAGGGCACCCCCTCTTCTCTGAGGTAATTTTAATTCTGGAGTTGGGAATATTCCTATCTCTTCGAATAGATTTCCACATCTCATAAAGATGGGGCTAGGAAAGGAATGAGTAACAATTGACTTTAATGACTATTTATTAAGCTTTTACTCCATGCCTGGCCCTATGTTGAGGAAAATGAATACAGATTTACATAAATGTAAATATAAATCCTCTTAATCATCACCATGTCATCCCATTTGACAGATTAGAACATTAAGACACAGGAAGATTAGACCATATGCAAATAAGTAACAGAAACACAGTCTGAAAATAAGCAGTCTGACAAGAAAGCCAAGCTTTTCAGCACTAGACTAGATAGCCTCTCTGACCCATCTCCTACTAGAAAATTCTCTATGCAAATTGATGCATGTTCTCCCCAGCAATCCTTCTGGGCACCAGAAATCTTGAAATGGCAGGCTTGCTCAGGTCAGAAAAGCTTTGTTGCACCTTATCCATAACTTACAAAACAAAGAGGGTCGACACAAGCGACTGACCAGGAGATAAAGCAATCTCAAGCATGTTTTCACCAAACATACAACTCCAATTAATGAAAATCAATTTCTTGCAATTTTTCTATTTCTTAAAGGCTCGGCCGAGATTGTCTATTATGACACTTAATCTTTGCACAATCCAGAGAAGACCAGTAACAGCTTTCTTGATGTCAGAGGGACCCTGTTATAAGGGACTGACCAATTTTAATTAATACAACTGGAAATTCGTTGCAATATCCTTATGAATTTGCAGTTATAAAGGCTGGCTTAATATGTCATAAGAACTGTGCTGGCATGCCTTTATAATTCCTTCTTTTTGTTTTCTATTTCTTTGTGATAATCTCTAGTTTGGGGGAATGTCTGGGTTTATACTGTTCCTTGATTGGGGGAATGTCTGGGTTTACACTGTTCCTTGCTTGGGGTAATTACTGGACCCCCTCACCTCCAACCAGCCAGCTGGGAAGTGGTTCACTGCACACGGAGCCTCTGCCACAACTAAGTTGTGGGTGAGCAACACCGGGGCCACGGGGAGGGCAGACACACAGGGTACACAAAGTAACTCCCCAATCCACTGAGCCTCCATTTTCTATCTATGAAACTGGATTCACCATGTTTTCCATTTTCTGTATTTTATGATGATCTGACATATTGGGGCCTGCTAGACCCAGGGAGGGACTGGCCCTCCCAGGATTAGCTAACTCCTACAGACAGCAAACAATTTGCCTTTGAGCATGCCTTTGATATGTGAACCAATCAATCCCCAATCCACATCGCCCCAGCCACCTTCTTTTATCATATTCCCACAGCCTGGGACACTATCTCTCTGCCTTAAATCACACGAAGGCCAGGTATCACACGGGTACCTAGAGTCCACAGCCTTCCAAGGTTATTCAAACTAGCCAATCCCAACTTTGCTCAGTGTACTGACCCTGCCTTGTCCATGAAACCAGAATCGCTGCTCGGGCCCACACTTTCCCTTAGCTCCTCCTGCGCCCTGACTGACCCTGTGCTTCCCCACGCAGCAGCGCCGTCAGAACAGGCCCCTTTACTGGGAACTATAGGTAACAAACTATCTTTTCAACAGCAATCGCCCTCTGAACTGTTGGTCTCATCAAACCTGAATAAAACCAAAATCCTAGGTACATTTTTAAAAATAAATGAGTATCACAATGCCAGCTTACAGTATTATTTGCTTCTGGGTAGCTAAAAGTGCCTAGATAAAGGGCATATGTCTTTCAAAGAGGCTAGTAAGGACAGGAAGGATGGTCCTGGGAGAAAGTGCTCTGGAAGGCAGCAGCAGATTATAATTCTTACTCACAACTCTGCCATTCATGTGCTGGGTCATCTTGGGCATGTTCTTTAATCTTATCAGTGCCTTCACCTCCGAGAGGGGAATGACAGTGTCTGCCTACCTGTCCCACAGAGCTGCCGTCAGAACCACAGGAGACCGAGATGTGAAAGTTCTTTGTAACCTTGTAAACACCACCAGGAATAAAAATTCACAGGACGGGAGCTCCTAGGAGGCACCAGAACCTAGTGGTTAGGTGCTGAAGCTCTTAAGTCAGGCTATGTGGGTTCAAATAACTTCAGGCAACTTAATTTCTCTAAGCCTCAGTTTCCCCACTTGTAAAATGGGTATAATAAGAGTACTCTCTCCACAGAACTGATTTGTGGATAGGATATGGTGAGGCATGTTCACCAGAAACAAAGAGCAGTGTTGGGATTCACTGAAAAAAAAAAAAAAAAAAAGATGTGGACCTCACCTCCCAGGAAGGACAGACAAGCTAAAAATCCAGAGAAGGGATTTGCTCCCACACTGTCTTCTAGAATAAAGACTCCAGTTTTTGTAGCTGTGTTCTCCAGCCATTGTCCCCTGGAGCTCAGTCTCCACGGTATCTGACACATCATCAGTGCTCAGTAAACATGAGGCATGGCTGGCACCGAGAACAAGATGCTCAAGGTCTCCACTTTAGCCTCCCTTCTTACCAATGAGCAGAATCATGATTTGACCTCTCTGTCTACTGTACTGGTACTGAAATCTGTTTCCAGAGCCTGTGACCCTACAGAACCCCATCAGATGTCTGAGGAGTACATCAAATTCAACTTCTCCAAAAATGTATTCCACCTACCAAATAATTTTACTCAGATTTCTGGCCCCCTTTCTCAGTGAATATCATCACCATTCACCGAGTTACCCATGCCAAAAGCCTGAATGTGATCTCTGATTCCTTTTCCCTCATACCCCACATCCAGTCAATTGCCATCTTCTCTTCAATCTACTTCCTAAACCATTGGCTTAATTTGGGAACCCTCTTTTCTCATTTGGACTTGTGTACCTGACCAATATGGCCTCTGGAGCTCCAGCCATTGCATCCAAATCCCAGGCCAGCAGCAGTAGGAATGGGCAAAAAAAGGTATGCCCCTTCCTCTGAAAAAAAATGTCCATATACCCTTCTCTTTGCATTTCATTAGCCAAAACTAAATCACAGGACTGCAGCTAGTTTCATGACAAACTGGAAAACCGTGGGTGTGGTGTTTTTTGTTTCTTAGGGGTTTTTTTTAGCTGAGTCCATGTCATCCTAATTAAAATCAGGGTTTTGGCTTCTTTCCTTCCTCAAAAATTCAGTCTTGATATCATTAAAAGGAATCAAGCAAGGTAAGCATCCATGACAAGGGACAGAGGCCCAGCATGGGGCGTTGAAGCCTGAGATGGGTATATAACCTGAATCTAATCACAAGAAAACATCAGACGATCCCAAAATGAGAGACCTTCTACAAAATAAATGGTCTATATTCTTCAAAAGGACCAAGGTCAAGAAAGTAACAAGGAGACTAAAGAATTCTTCCAGAATAAAACGATAACTAAATGCTACATGGGACCCTGGAGTGGATCCTTTGTAAAAGACGTTACTGGGATAGTCAGCAGAACTTGAATGGGGTCTGTAGATTAGATGGTGGCAATGTATCAGTCTGACTTTCCTAGTTTTGCTGGTTTTATTATAATTACATAGGATAAAGTCCTTTGCAGTAAGAAATACACAGTAAAGTATTAGGGAATGATGGGCATCATGTCAGAAACTTATTCACAAATGATGGGGGCTGGGGAATTATTTGTAGTGTAGTGGTAACTTTTCTCTAAGTTTGAGATCTTTTCCAAAAAAAAAAAAAAAAAAGGAAAGAATTAGGGCTTTATTTCAGAGAAGAAAGAGAAAAGGGAATATGGATGTTTGGATATGCAGATAATAGGCTTTACTATAGATGGCACTTAAATAAGGTATCTGAAGAGGTTATTCCAAGGAAGTAATATTTAAAGCCCAAGTCAAAGATAAGAAGAGAGCCATCTATATGAAGAGCAGGGAGACAAGCTTTTCAGGCAGTGGAAACAGTAATGTGCAAAGCACCTGAGCTTGTTTCAGAATTATAAACCCTGCGCTGTGGTTGAAAATAATAAATAAAGTAGCAACATGGTTGAAAATAATAAAAAAGTAGCAACATGGTTGAAAATAAACTGTGATCACTTCAGAAACCTAGGGAGGCACCACAGTTAAGGAGATTGATTTGTCAGTCAGCTATGGCCACAATAATGCTGGGTAACAAACAACCACAAATTCTCAGCAAGCATTTATGTCTCATTCATGCTTCTGTGGGTTAGCTAGGGCAACTCTGCTTAGGGCTGCAGGTTGGCAGTTATGCCAGAGTAACCCTGCTCCAGGCATCTCTCAATTTTCCAAGGTCAATAACTAAGTAAGGCATGTGGTTCTCATGGAGAAGGCAGAAACACAAGAAGGCAAGCCTTACCACATAGGCACATAAGCACATTTCAGGCATTTGCTGGAGTTAGGTCCACTCACATGCCCTTGGCCAAAGAAAGTCATGATCAGTTCAACAAAGGGTGGAGAAGTAACCGACACTCACCATCAGGGCAAAGCTACACGGCCTCACCCTGCACCAATGAGGTCAAGAGGTAGAGAATGAATATTTACAAACAATAGTCTAATCTACCTGAAAGCTCAAACACTTCACAAAAGAGCCACAGTTAAAAAAGCTTCTATCTAATTTACTTTACTAGTGGGTGAGGGGGAGGGTAGATAAATGACAAGGCCTTTTTAAGAATTTTGTATACCCCTAGACACACTTATTTTTGGAGGCCTCACCAAACGGCATTTCAAACATATTACAAATTTACCTACATCCTGCATAAAATGGATTTTTTGCTATCAAATATTTTTGAGAAAATTTCTAAATTTTGCTTCTGAAATTATTTGGCAATAAGTGACTTAATTTTTGATTGGATATGATTTCTTGGCAATTTGCATATTCAGAAGCTCTTGAAAGTGGGAAATGTTAATCTACCAGCGTTCTCAGATGTAATGAAATCTCTATGAACACTAAATTTAACAATTAGCAATATTGACAAAGTAGCACAGTGTGCAGGAAATTTTTTAAAATATTCATTAACTTCAACTTGACTGTTTTCTTTTTGCATTTTGGAGCCAATAATTTTGGAGAAGGGTGGGGATGCCACAAACATTTTGGTAGACCCTTGAAAAACTCATAAATCCCAGAAAGACCCTGACCCTACTGGATTAACAACATATTTTGTGTGGAATCAAAGCTAATTGGGATTGGCCATGAAATACATACCCTCCGACTCCAAACTCCTTGCCACAGAAAAATCACAGCTGCTAATTGCAATAGGGCCCAATCCATCCAGAAGCCTCTTTGCCTGTGCAGCAGGGTGGATGCTTCAGGTTTGCTGATCTCTGAGCCCTTTATCACATTCACAATGCCATTCACACTGTATCCACTCCATTTGTAAGGCAAATAAAAATATCATCTTCCAATCTTGGCTCATTTCATCTTATATGAAAAGTCTCCCTTCCCAATGCCTTCCTATCATTTCCCTGTTGTGATTAAAAAAACAAAAGGTAATAAAAGTTGCCCTACCAGTTGGTCCTCCAAGGACCACGATTTGATTGAAAGAACAATAATTTACTCCAATGCCCCGAGGAAAATTTGCTCAATAATGTAACAGAGCTCGAGTTAATGGTGGCGGAGCTAGTGTCAGTTATACCGCACCATAAACTGCTCACTTTCAATTAGTTAGACATATATTAAAGGGGGGCAACATATATTTGCAGCGAACATTTGTATGGACATGAGGTGTCACAAAAATTTAGCTCTCTGCCTCTTCTGGCAATTTGGCAACATGGGAATAATCACCAACCATAAAGGAGATCCTGGAGACGTAATGAATGCTCACCTCTGGGGCTATCCTGCATCGAGCACCTGCTCTGTGCCAAGCACTTTGCACGTGTAAATGGGATGGTGTAAGTTACAAATGAAGTCACATTTATGTTCCCTCCAGTTCCCATCACCTAGTTCAGCACATGGCACATGCTAGCCACTCAAGAAGTACTAGGGTAAATAAATGGAAGATTCTCTTTAACCACATAAGACCCTAAGGTGAGTTAGGGCACCCATCTATCAGCACTCCATTTACAAGAAGTGGGCAATGTGGAAAAACAAAAAACAAAAAAAAAAACAACACCTCGCCAGCAGTAGCTCTACTCCCAAATAAAACTTCGTTCCTAAGTCAGAAGCCAGTCTAACCATAGACAAAAGGAAGCCCATCAGTGGAGACTCAGCATGCTCACTCCCTTCACGAATCCTAACAGTCCACTTCCCAGGTGCCAGGATCATAAACAGTAAGTCACGTATTCACCCATGCATTCAACAAATTATTTAGTGGATGCCCATTCTTGGACAGTTGCTACATCAGATGCCAGTAATGCTGTAGTGAGCAACACACAGATTTGGTCCCTGCCCTCATGGAGTTTAAGTTCAGTGGAGGAATGAGACGTTACTCAAATAAACACAGTAATCAGAAACTCAAGTAGTTGCTCTGTAGGGAAGGGATAGGGTTTGATAAAAGGAAGTTGTAGAAGGCTTCCAAAAATAGTGTCTGTGTTCTGAAGAATGAATAGGAGTTAAATGAGCAGCTAATGTGGATAACGTAGTTCCACAAAAGCAGCAGCATGTTCAAGGGTCCTGTGGCAGTATGTCAAACTCGAGGAATGAGAAGCAGCCGGATATGAGGCTAGAGAGATGAGCAGGGACCCGACCATATGCGAACCTGTATGAGGATTCCAAAATCAACACAAAGCCATCAGAGAGTAGCAAGGCCTGATTAGCCAAAACTTTCAATTAGCGATATCTTTCTCCGCACTCATATTTCAGGTAAAAGGAGCTGAGAAGTCAAAACATGAGATTGATGTGACTTCAGTTTAAAGGATTTCCCGGGGGCACCTGGGTGGCTCAGTCGTCAAGCATCTGCCTTCTGCTCAGGTCATGATCCCAAGGTCCTGGGATTGAGCCCCGCATCAGGCTCCCTGTTTGGCAGGGAGCCTGCTTCTCCCTCCCCTACTCCTCCTGCTTGTGTTCTCTCTCTTGCTATGTCTCTCTGTCAAATAAATAAATAAAATCTTAAAAAAAAAAAAAAAAAAAAGGATTTCCCAAATCTACCTCAGGGCAGTCCATCTTTGGACCCATCTCCCACACTATATTAATTGCTCCTATCGATCATTCATTGTATGCCAGGCATTGTGATAATGTACGCTTTACACACATTATCACATTTAATCCTCACAGTAAGATTTAGAGCCTATCACCATCCCCCATTTTACAGATGAGGAAACAGGCTCACAGGTCAGTAACTTGTCCCAAATGGCAGAGCTAGTAAGCAGTGCAGCCAGAACTCAAACCCACTGGATGATTTCTCCAAAGCCATCCTCGTACCCCTGAGCCATATTGCCCCACCAGGGGTCCCAGGAGCTAAGGGTTTCAGAATTATAAAATTTGGGTCCCAGGATGGGCAAAACAGGTGAAGAGGAGTTAGAGGCTTCCAGTTATGGAATGAATAAGCCACAGGGATGAAAGGTATAGCATAGGGAATATAGGCAATGGTGCTGTGTGGCATGGGGACAGATGCGAGCTACACCTGTGGTGAGCACAGCAAAACACAGAGAGAACTGGAAACTGACTACACCTGAAACTAATGCAACACTGTGTATCCACTATATTTCCATTAAAAAAAAAAAAAAAAACATTAAAAACAAAAACTCTGGTCCTGCAGACTCCTTAAACATCAAAGGACATCTGGTAAGAGGAGGGGATGTTTGCAGCAAATAACAGCAGGAGATAACATTCATTTCAGACAGAAGAATAGCCCGGAAGAGTGAACCTACCTGGCTCAGCCATAAATATGGCAGAGAGGGAGGTCAGAGCAGGCAGAGACCCAGACAGGCGAGCCAGGCTACGGTGCGTGCTGCATGTGCATTAAGTAAAGCCTCAGTGACATGAGAGTTAAGAGCGGCAAGGCAGCCACAGACACACACAGTCATAGAAAACCATGTTTTCGAGGTGTGGCCCACTGGCGGATCTCAGCAAGCTGCTTTATCAAACCTCTGCCTGTACTTTGAGCTTGAAAATGATGCCCTGTATTCAATCGGCTTCAATTTGGGAAAGGGAGAGACACCTCACCCACTTTTTAATCAATGCGACCAGGGGAGAGAGCTGGCCAGCAATGTCCAGGATCCAAAGTCTAAGACTCCACATCAGCGGTGGCAAGGGAGACAATGGGACAAAAAGGAGATCAGCTGGAATAACAAGTAACACCTTCAACAAGCCAGAAGAGTTATTTCTTTTCTTTTTCGTTGACTCTAAGCCCTGGAGAAATGCCACAGCAATTTACAGAAAGAACAGCTAAAGGTAGACAGGGCTTAGATATTATTTCTGCCAGCTCACGTTAGTTCGTTTGGTAAACAAGTTGCATTTGCAAGTTGACATGGTTTAATAATAACTGTCAATTCCGATGATAAATGCCATCGTGATGGCGCAAACACCCTTCTGGGCTTGGGGAGGTGGCGCGGTGGGGGCTGACTTCCTTGTCTCCTGTCCTTTTGGTTGTTATTAATAACGATGATGGTAATTCACATTTGTGTAGCTTTGTGATTTCAGAGAGCTTCAGGCTTTCCAGGAGCCCCTACCTACTTTACCGCATTTGTTCCCTCCACACTGTGCAGTATCTGTGGTGGCCCCTCTGGAACCTGAAGTTTGACAAGGTCAGAAAAGGCCAAACAACTCGGGGCTTTGCATCAAGCAGGAACCACAAACTAAAATGGCTACAGAATACAGGCAGATACAGAAACAAAGAAGGAGGGAGGAATCACGAGTAGTAAGGAATGGTGGGGTCTGTGGCAAACCAGAGTGCATGCCCCACTGAAAGGTGGGTCAGCTGTGCTTAGCTTGTACCTGCCAGCTGCCTCCATGTGAAAACACAGGCCCAATGCTGCCAGATCTTCCAATATACTAAGAGGGACTAAAAGGCCAGATACTATATAAATCTTCCAATTATTAAATGTTTACAACTGAATTTTTTTAAACATCATACCAATCAAACAAAATACATCTGAGGGCTAGAAACAGCCCTTGGGACCCCAGCTTGTGACCTCTAGACCACACCCAGAGGGGTTAAGTTGGAACTTTGTGGAATTGACAAAGTGTCTCCCCTGTGAACTTCCTGCATGTAAATCTCCATCTCAGAGTCTGCTTCCAAAGAACACAACCTAGGAGTTGATATCAAGAATCAACTTGATTCTTGGAATCAAGTTCCCAGGAATCAGATTCTAAGATGTGCTCTGGAATGGACTCGCCCACTGCTGGCTGGCAGGCAGAGCCCCACGGTTGGTGGAATGCTGTGACAATACAACCATTAGCCTTCCCACGTGAGATGACCTGGGGTAGGGCACCAGTGGAAAGGTGGGTGTGACAGCTCAGGAGTTTGAGAAGTTTGGGAGAAGTCATATCAGGTCTGGGACTAAAATATATGGAGACAGAGAGAGAAAATGGATTCGACCCCAAATCCCTAGCATAGGACATGCCCAGAGAATAGGGTTCAGTCATTTATGTTGAGAAATAGTCCCTCTTTTGGGTTCAGTCTCCTTGCTTGGAAAAAGGAAGTCTTTTCCTGAAATTCTCTAAGTCTAAAGATGGTAGGCAGATGAAGAGATGGATCGGATGGACAGACAGACTTGATGGACAGACAGTAAAACTTCTCACTTTCTCATCTCAATGGGACAGCCAGAAGGAGGGCAAGACCCATCAATGCCTCCCATGGGCCCCAAGAGAAGAGTCCAGCACCCACAAAATAGCTCCAATTATGCCATGATCAGCAGATGCCCCCAGAGAGGCAAAAGGACCAGACCAGCACACGACTTGGCCAAGCCTGAGGTGAAGTGAGCACTACTCACTTCTGCCCAAGAAAGGCCAGAAGAGGCCTGAGGCTCCAGCCATGAGCCTTCGAGCCCTGTTGGTCACCACCCACCCAAAACCCTTCTGTGGACTCCCCAACAATAGGTTCTGATGCTCACAAGATGCAGCTGAATGTCTTTACTGATTACAAGGCACTTTCTCATTCATCATAACCCAAGACCGTCACAAGAGCCATCTGAGGCCTACAGGCCATTTCCCCCATTTTACTAATGAAAGGCCTAAGGCTCTGGTAATTCAGTGGCTTGCTTCAGGTCACATAGCTGGAAAAGACAAGCAGGATTTCAAGCTCTAGCCTGTCGCTTTCATTCCTCTGCTCTTGAACATACCCAAAGCCCACTGAGTGGAGATTATGTGTATGGGAGACAAGCCAGGTACAGGGAAGCATTCAAGTTCCTATCTCCACCCAGTGGGTCCCTACTTGACTCTCTGTGTCTTTACCCAATCCAGCTTCTACATCCCCACTCCCACCTCTACCCCAGGCCTCACCTGGGCCCTTCCAGCCCACAAACATACATCCAGCCTCTTCCTCATACATCTGGCCCCTAACATTCCTCCAGGCTCTGTTGGAGGCCAACCTCTGCCCTGGTGGCCCTTCCAGATTGCTGCCTCTATTCCTGAACTTGGCCTCTGATTTCTGACAACCTAGGGTCTCAGGCTTAGCTCAAACAACCTCTTCAGGGCCCACAATCCCTGAGTGTGTATTTTAGGGAGTTTTCATCATACTTCATAAAGGCATAAAGGCTCCTAGCAAGACTAGCAGCTCCTTGCACATGGGACAGGGATGAGTTACAGATCTGTGTTATGGACTGAATGTGCCCATCCCCAAAACTCCTATGTTGAAGCCCTAACCCCCAATGTTGTATTAGGAGATGAGGCTGCTGGAGATTAGGAAGAGATGAGGTCATGAGGGCGGGGCCCCCACCATGGGATTAATAACCTTATAAGAAGAGGCAGAGAGTTCTCTCTCTCTCTCTCTCTCAGCCCTGTGAGGACATAGCGAGCAGGTGGCCATCTGCAAGGCAAGAAGAGTCCTCACAAGGAACCAAACTGGCCAGCACCGAGATCTTGGACTTCCAGACTATAGAGCCGTGAGAAATCAACCTTTGTTGTTAAGCTACCCAGTCCGTGGTATTCTGTTGTAGCAGCCCAATCCGACTAAGACAGGCTGCTTTCCATCACTGAATGATGCCCAGTACTGTGCACACAGCCAATGTAGACTTTGTTCAACATTACATCCCTGCATCACCTGTGGGAGTCTCAGGCCAGAGAGATACAGATTGGGAATGGTGGGGGAAGAGGAGGCAGGATCAGACAGAAGCTGTCTAGACACAGCCTCCTGGCAAAAGCCCTGAGAGCTCTGAGAGCAGCCGGCCACGCCTCTCTGGCACTCCGCACCTGCTCCCATCCCTGCCAACCCCAACCTAACAACCACTCAGCCCTCCGCCCACTCCTCCCTAAGACACTGTGAGGGTGGGAACCACTTTCCTCGGCACGCCCAGGACAGCCAGATGGCACCTGCCAGCAGCCCAAGGAGCTAGATCCTGCCCACCTAGATCCCAAGGGCTGTATGATCTCAGCCTAATCCACAAATCAGATCCTCAGGAGAATCAGAGGAAAACTGAGCCTCCCTGCCAGCTGGCCATGTGGTAGCCACTGAATGTTCAAATATCCTAGAACATGGGAAGAGGCAGGATCAGGCCTTGAGGAGACAAAGTCCAACTCTCTCTCTTCCATCCACGTCTCCCATTAACAAGCCAGAGAAGGACCCTTGCAGGTCTGAGGGAAGAGGCTGAGGAAAGGCATTAATGAGAAAGCAGGAGTGAAGAGACCAATAGGAAAGATACATGCTCATTATCACTCATATGTCTTGTGCTTTGGTAACATTGTTTCAAGAAAATAAACTGTTCCGGGTGACTGGGTGGCTCAGTCGGTTAAGCATCTGCCTTCAGCTCACGTAATGATCTCAGGGTCCTGGGACCAAGCCCCACATCGGGCTCCCTGCTCATTGGGGAGTCTGCTTCTCCCTCTCACTCTTTCTCTGTGCTCCAGCCCCACTCCCACTCTCAAATAAATAAATAAAATTTAAAAAAAAAGTAAAAGAAATTATTAGACCCGCCCCTCCCCTCAATCTTTCTGGATTAGCATGGGGTCTTTTTTTTTTTTTTTTTAAGATTTTATTTATTTATTTGACAGAGGGAGAGAGATCACAAGTAGGCAGAGAGGCAGGCAGAGAAAGAAGGGGGAAGCAGGCTCCCCGCTGAGCAGAGAGCTCGATGTGGGGCTCAATCCCAGGACCCTGAGATCATGACCTGAGCCGAAGGCAGAGGCTTTAACCCACTGAGCCACCCAGGTGCCCTGCATGGGGTCTTTTTAAGAGTAGTTCACCTGGTAGAAAAGTTACCTTTGCAGCCATGGAGCTGTGGCCATATTTACTGAGTTTGAGATTTGCACAGCAAGGGAGCTTATGTTTCTGGGGGAAAGGGCAGTTTGGTACTGGAACTCCAAATTCGACTTCACAAATATCACCTTATTTCACTCTTTTTATTCTGGTCAAATGTAATTTTTGTATTGAAATATAACTGATACATAACACTGTATAAGTTTATGGTATACAATGTGTTGATCTGATACACTTTTATGTTGTAATAGGATTCCCACTTTAGCATTAGCTTATACCTCCATCACGTTATTTAACCCCTCACACTTTGCTTGACCTTTTTCAGGGTATGTGCTAAAGAGAGGCTGTGGCTTCACTCTTATATCCTCGCCCCTTTTTGAGCAAATACCATGCAGCACTCTGCCAGGTGAAAGTTCATATGAAGATGGTAAGCTCAATGGTCAAGGTCAATAGTAAGGTCCAGATAACTCGGGAGAAACGCTAACTAATCCTTGAAGCTCTTATGCTTGCGTAGGACAAAAAGAAGCCAACGCCTGAGCAAGTGATCCTCAGCAGCAGAGCTACGCAGGTAAACCGTGAGCAATGAGACTGAGAAAGGTAAAGAAATGCTTATTTCACAGGCTGGTCCAGAAAGGCTCTCCCTGATGCTACGTGGGGATACGGGCCCGGACAGACGCCCAAGGGTACGTGGACTGTCCGTGACGGACATGGAATTCCATTTAGGATCTGTCCTGACGCCCTCACTTTTTAGACTTCCTGCCTCCAGCACCAGTTGACATTTAGGGTTTGAAAACTGATGTACAGTTACGGAAGCCTTTGTGGCTATAGCTCGCAGTGACATCTGTCCAGCTGCATGGTGCCTAAGCAGTTATAAATGCAGGTTTAGATGACTGTGCACCATCAGTGTCGGCGTTCAGAGTGAAGCAGGCGTGTGACTGCTTGAGCACCCACGGATAGGGGAGCTCCACAGCAGGGACCCTGCAGGCAGGTGTACCCCAGTGTAAGGGGGCTTCCCCCCACCCGGCTCCATTCTCTCCATGCCTGCCTATCGCTACGCTCATCTGAGATGTACCTGGTTAGTAAGTCTGATCCTGCTTATCAGACTAGTGCCAACCTGCCTCCAGCCCCGCCGCCTACCATTCCCACTGAACATGGAAGGAAGAGACACTGTCTGTGACAGTGTGTCTCAAGGAAGTGGACAATGTGGGCTTTGGAGGCAGATGTCTGGGGCTAAATCCCAGCTCTGTCACTCTCCATGACTTTTTACAAGTTAACCTCCCTGGATCTAAGTTTCCTTCTCCGTAAAACGGAACCTTGGTGGCAAGAGGCGGTGAGGGAGCTCCCCGAGGCCTCTTTCATCAGGACACTAAACCCACTCGCAAGGGCTGCATCTCATGAACTCATCTCCTCCCGAAGACCTCACCTCCTTAAACCATCACAGCATATGCCTTTGAGGGGAGCGGGGCACAGTCAGTCAACAGCAGCAGCCGAGACTTTGAAGACGGGGCCCAGGTGGCCACAAGGGCATGGCAGAGGGGATACAATGTGGACTTGGAGACTGCAGGGCTGGGGAGCGGGGGGAGGGGGCGAAGGGGTGGGGAGGACAGTCAATCCTGGCTTCCAATCCCCGCTCGACCACTTACTGGCTGTGGGACCCTCTGGCGAGCCCCTCACCCTCTCTGAGCCTCCGTTTCCTCAACTGCAAGATGGAGACAGTAAGCCGTGAGTGTCTGTGAAGATATGAGGAGTTTTTGTTTGTGGCACCAACCCAGGGACACACTCAGAGGACATTCAGGGCTCTTTCCTTGCTGTAAAAACTGACCTTGAGAAAAAAAGAAAGTGGGCCTGCCCAGTCATGACAGACTACTGCTTTTTCTCATAGCCTGACATGATACAGAGACATCTGATGAAGAAGCCGGCAGGCACTGAAATGTCAAGTGTAAGATAATTAGTAATCACTGCCAGTCCAGCCTGGTCCCAAGGAAGCCCCTGCATGGCCATCCCAGGCCTCCGAGCCAGGCTCCCAGAGCCCAGCCTTCTGCTTTGGCTGATGCTGGGGCTCTGTCTCCTGGGGAAAGGAGTTTGATACAAGAAAGAACTTTCATTATCTTTGCCCAGAAGCACCAGCAACTGCCTACAAAGAGCAGAGCTAGGAATGAAGGGCCGTGAGAAATAAATTATCGTGTTTCCTCCCTGGTGGATAGTCCACTTAGAAATGGGTAGATTCAGGGGCACCTGGGTGGCACAGTCGGTTAAGCGTCTGCCTTTGGCCCAGGTCATGATCTCGGGGTCCTGGGATCGAGTCCCACATCGGTCTCCCTGCTCGGCAGGGGAGCCTGCTCCTTCTCCCTCTGCCAATCCCCTTTCTTGTGCTCTCTCTCTGTGTCAAATAAATGAATAAAAATCTTTAAAAAAAAGAAATGGGTAGATTCAGAGAACTGTGTCTTTGTTCCCTCTACCTCTACGATCTCAGAAATGAACAGATGACCAACCCTGACTCCATCCATCAGTCGGCTCCCATCACACACAGGGGCACAGGCTACATTAGACCAAGTTCAAATGCAGGACCATGTTTCCACCAAGCCTCTTACAACCAGGGAAAGCTGGGTGCTTGGGTAAGTCCATTGGGAGTGGGAGTGTTCCTCCCCACAGCCCACAACCCTGCAGTTCTCTAAGCCTCTGCCTCTTCGAATCTGGAATTCAGAGCAGCACATTTGTTCATTTACTCAGTATTTATTGAGCACTTACAATGTGCCAGGATCAGGCTGAGCAGAGAGGATTCAGAAATGACAAAGAAAGTATGATCCTTGCCCTCAAAGAACTTGTTCTAATACGGGGGTTCTCAAACTTGGTAGTATTCATGTTTTCGGTCAGATAATTCTTTGCGGGGTGGGGGGAGGGGCATCTGTGCATTATGGGATGGCTAGAGGCTTCACTGGCCTCTACCCACTAACTGAATAGCACCCCCAGGTGTGATAACCAAAAATGTCCCTAAACACCGCCAAAAGCCCCCTGTGGGTCATAATCCCCACTGCCTCCCCACAGGTGAGAACCAGATAGGAGAAGTAGTATAGACAAGAGTATAAACTTTGGAACAAGATGGACCTGGGTTCTACCACCTTATTTGCTGTGTGACCTCAGGGGAATGACTTACTGCCCTGAACCATAGGTTCTTTATTTGCAAATTATGGGTAGTCATCAGACTTTTGCAACGTTGTTAGAAATGAAATACATTTAAAAAGAAATAAAAGAAATGAAATATATAAAACACTGTAGCAGACGTCAATAGCCAACCAAAAGCCATCCTGCCCACCCTAATTCTTCTTGCTAACTGAAGGAACCTCAGTTCTGTTCAGAGAGTCTTCTCTCAGGAATGATGGATCGGTCCCCTGTGGGAGGTGCACAGAACTCAGGAGTAGCCACTGAGATAGAAGAGGCATAGGAGGGAGGGGGCCCCCTGGGAAAGACCTTCTCCTCTGATAAGAAATAGGTTGATAAGGAGTGTAGTGACTTTAAAATACGTACACAAGTTCTTCAATACTCCTCCCTTCAAAAAATGGAACCGAACTCCCCTCCTCTTGAGTGTGGGCCGTGTTTAGTGGCCCACCCTGTAATGAACAGAAGGCAGCAGAGGTGACAATGTGTGACTTCCAAGGTTAGAACATGAGAGGCATTGCAGCTTCCTTCTTGGGCTCTCTCGATCACTCACTCTGGGGGATGCGGCTGCCACACTGTGAGGACACTCGAGCAGCCCTGTGAAGAAGCCTGCAGCTGACAGCCAACAGAAACTTGCCAGCTACGTGTGTGAGGCATCTTGGAGCAGATCCTCCTGCCCTGGTCAAGCCCTCAGAAGACTGCAGCCCCAGCCAACATCTTGACTGAACCCTCACAAGACACCCAGAATAACCACCCGCCTGAACTGCTTCTGATTCCTGATTGCCACAGATACTCAATGTCTGTTCTTTTAAGCTGCTGGATTTTGGAGTAATTTGTTAGTGCAGCAAGGAGTAGCAATCTGAACCTCCACACATCCCACCAACTCCCAATCCTGCAGGATGATCTCATCGGATGAGGACATGAGGTGAGAGCCCCAGCAGCCATCTTGAGGCCTCAAGAGGGAGGCCAAGAGAGTCTCGGGGATGCTAACCAGAGCCACCGAAACCACCCCAAGGGCCCCACTTCCAGACATCTCTTTATAGAAGAAAAACACCCACGTACTTAAATCATAGTTTCCTGAAACGTGCAGCTTCGTGCCTCAAATCCAGCAAGTTCTAGAGAGACGGCCATTACCGATGACACTCTGTTTGCTCTAGCTTCCCAAAGCTCCTCTCATGAATTCCAACCCTTCTCAACTCTGCGCCAGGTGCCAGATGCACCCCTTATCCTGAACTGGAGAGGCTGGCAGTGACGAGAGATAGAGGGCACAGAACTGGGCAGCTTTGAGGCTGTCACCTTCCACCTTTTGTTCTGAGAGGTCTGACATTCCCAGCAGGACCAGACTCCCGCGCTCTTACTCACCTTGGGATGCCGCAACAAAATACCACAGACTGGCTCCAACAGAGAGGTTTATTTTCCCATAGCTCTGGAGGCTGGAAGTCTGAGATCAGAGTGCCGCACCGCGGCCTTCTGCGGAGTGCTCTCTTCCTGGCTTGCAGACAGCCACCTTCTCATGTGGTGGAGAGAGAGAGGGTTCTGGTCTATTATAAGGGTACTAATCCCCTCGTGAGGGCTCTATCCTCGAGACCTCATCTAAACCTAATTACTTCCCAAACGCCCCGCCTCCAAATACCTTCATGCTAGGGGACAGGGCTTCGAGGGGACACAATTCAGTCCATGGCATGTGCCAAATGGCGACAACCTCAAGTCTCGATTCTGTGATCCAGAGACAAAAACAACAAAGTGTTCCCCTTTCCTGCCCATCATCTTCTGTAGAGAAGACTCTACATAGTTGGTTCTAAAATTCAAAGGTATATTTCTTTAAAAGAGGTACAATCCTCTGCACTGTTTCTTATATTCCACATATGAGTGAAACCATATAATTGTCCTTCTCTGATTGATTTATTTCACTCAGCGTAATTCTCTCCAGTTCCATCCACATTGATGTAAACGGTAAGTATTCATCCTTTCTGATGGCTGCGTAATATTCCATTGTATATATGAACCACATCTTTATCCATTCATCCGTTGATGGATATCTCAGCTCTTTCTACAGTTTGGTTATTGTGGACATTGCTTCTAGGAACATTGGGGTGCATGTGCCCATTCAGATCACTACATCTGTATCTCTGAGGTAAATACCCAGAAGTGTAATTGCTGGGTCGCAGGATAGCTCTATTTTTAACGTCTTGAGGAACCACCATACCATTTTCCAGAGTGGCTGTTCCAGCTTGCATTCCCACCAACAATGTAAGAAGGTTTCCCTTTCTCCCCATCCTCACAAACATCCGTTATTTCCTGTGTTGTTAATTTTACCCATTCTGACTGGTTTAAGGTAGTATTTCATTATGGTTTTGATTTGTTTTCCCCTGATGCCAAGTGATATGGAGCATTTTTTCATGTGTCTGCATTAAGTTGGGAACGTTTATGATGAGCACTGAGTGTTATAGACAATAAATTATTGAACACTACATCTGAAACTAATGATGCACTATATGTTGGCTAATTGAATTTAAATAAAACATTTTTTAAAAATTAAAAAAAAAATAAAAGAGATATGAGATGTCAATTAGCCAGGGAGAAAGCAATGAAAGTAAAACTAAACTTTTATGTCCAAGTCCAAAACACTTGGGGGGCGGGGGGTTGGAGGAAGAACAGAAGAGTTAAAGTGTTTTCTATATTCATTTTTTAAATTAAATTTAATTTAATTTAAATTCAATTAATTAACATAGTATATTATTAATTTCCGATCTAGAGTTCATTTACTCATCTGTTGCATATAATACCCAGTGCTCGTTACATCTCATGTCCATCACCCAGTTACCCCATTCCTCCACTCCCCTCCCCTCCAGCAACCCTCAGTTTGTTTCCTATGATTAAGAGTCTCTTATGAAAAAAAAAAAGTCTCTTATGGTTTTTCTCCCTCTCTGATTTTGTCTTGTTTTACTCTTCCCTCCCTTCCTCTATGATCCTCTATTTTGTTTCTTAAATTCCACATAAGTGAAATCACAGATAATTGTCTTTCTTTGATTAACTTACTTTGCTTCTATTTCAGTAATGGACTTCCTCCTATTAATCAATCAGGCCTGGGCTCCGGGGCTCAGGGGCAGCCACACATTCACTGGTGGAGACCGTGGCTTACTTCCCCTCTCAGTGCCTCGGTGTCTTTACCTATAATGCTCCTATTATAGATCTACATTCAAGGAGGTGATGTAGATGAAGTGCTTAGGACGGCATCTGGAAGACAGTGAACACTTAATCACCTATTGGCGAATTAGGACTATTGCTGCCATTTTCACAATTATCATCTTTTCCTAAGGAAAGAGAGAGGCCGGCAGCCAGACCATGGGACTGTCAATCCTCCAGGAAGTAGCCCAAAGAACTAGCATAAAGTAGCAGAACAGGGAAGTGCAATGTACCGCTGGATGCTGGGCCTCTAACCTCTGTGATACCTCCTTGCTCAGTCGCCCCACCTACAAGAGGGCAGCTGGGATTCCTGTCTTAGAGGATCACAAAGAGTGTGTAAGAAGCTTGAAACAGTGTCCTGAACACAGTTACTCCTACCTTCCCAGGCTCTGATGCCACCTGGGAAGAGGAGATGGAGTTTCAGATACAAGAATGGATTATGTCCAGGCTAGTCAGGATAGCGAAAACTATCTTCAGTGAACAGATGAAGAATCTCCCTAAGAAATAAAAGTCAAGACTTTAAAAGCAAGACGTTGACTAAGCTGGCTCTTGGCAGGAAGGGTTCTGCTGACCAATATTTGGGAGCCCTACTATGGCAAACGCTGCAGGTGAAAATACAAGAGCAATGTGCCCCTTCTTCCTTATAGACCAACTTCCTTAAGGAACTGGGGCTCTCTGTGTTTCAAGAGAAGGAGGGCCCTCCCCAGTTTCAGGAGATGATTCTCAAGCAGTCTCAGCCAGGGTTGGCAAACCATGGCCTGTGGGCTAAACCTGGACAGCCACCTGCTTGTGTGTGGTCCAAGAGCTGAAAATGACTTGTACATTTTTGAGTAGTTGGAAAAGATCAAAAGTACAATAATATTTCCTAAAATTTTAAAGTTACATGAAATTCAAATCTCAGTGTCCATAAATAGGCTTGTTCACTTACTCCTATATATGGCTGCTTTTGAATTACAACAGCAGAGCTGAGTGGTTACTACAAGCTGTGGCTGCAAAGCTAAAATATTTACTATCTGGTTCTTCATGGGAAAAAACTCTGGTTCAAGCCAGAGTTTTTCAAACTTCGTGTCCATCAGAATCACCTGGAGGGCTTATTCAAACGTGGATTATGAGCCTCAGCTCAGAGTTTCTGGGATAGGGCCAGAGAATGTGCATTTCTAACCAGCTCCCAGGTGAGGCTGATGACGTTGGTCTGGGGACCACACTGTCACACTTTGAGAACTGCTGGTCTAAGCCAATCATGGTAAATTCCATTGTCCTCACCAGTGAATGTCAGAAAAGGACATATGATACAGTTCTAACCAATGAGACTCAAGGAGGAATCAGCTGGGAGCTTCTGGGACAGTGATCATAAAAGGGACAAGAGGAAAAGCTACACCATCTTGAGACTGTGAGAAGGACAACCTGATGCAGGCAGCAGAAAGAGCAGAAAGATGGAAAGAGACTGGATCCACCATCGCAAAACTAACATTGCGTCCCACTGGGGGCACTCACCACAGGGTCGCCTTTGGTGAAACCATAATTGCCATTATTGTATAAACCTCTTCACGTTGGGTTTGTAGTAGTTGGGAAGTCAAACATGTCCTACGTGGTATCCCCACTCTGTGCAGCCCCACCCAGGGTTCCAACTCCCCTCCCACCGCTGCAAGGACACCACCAATCCCAGGCCACGAGGGCTGGGGTCAGCCTATGGGCCACATTACCCACCATCCTACAATGGATAGAGCAGATCTGGGGTAGAAAAAAGAGCATTATTTTTGGAGCCATAAAACCCCAGGGTGGAGCCTGAATTCCACCAATGTGAAAGTGTGTGACAGTTCACCCCATACTCCAAGATGGGACTTAGCCATACCTCACTGACCGAGGCAGCCCTGCCTGTGGGTCTGGGCAAGGTCTTTTCCTCTCTGGTCCCTTCTTCACCACTAGAGCTGGCATGTGGCAAAGCACTCACCAGGCCCCAGGCACGAGACTAAGCTTTTCACCTACATGATCTCACTGAATCCTCGAAACCACCATAGGAAGTGAGCGCCATCATCTCCCCCATCTTACAGCTCAAGAAACAGGTTCCAGGAGGTTATATGGCTTGCCCAAGGCGGTACAACTTGTAAGTGCAGAGACAGGATTCCAGCTCAGATCCGTCTGGCTCAAGAACCCACGTGCTGAAGCTCGAGGTTTTAATACCACAGTTAAAGGACAGGGTGTGCACACCCAGGGGCTCAGGAAACACTGCTGCCTCCAAACATCTAACACCAGGTCTCACTCCTCTCCTCACCCAGTGGCTCGGTCTAGAAAAGACGGCGCGAAGTTAGCTCCTTTCGGAAGCTGGCCGGTGCTGACCAGTCAGCCAGAGTAAAGCTGACATGAGCATCAAGGGAAATACTGCAAGATCACTCAAGATGTGGACAATGAGACGGTGCCCCATGAGAACCGTGGCAGCAGCACGATAGCCAGGGTCTGGGCCTGCCCGCCGTCTCGTCGGCTTTGGTTCCTGGGCCGCAGCCCGGTCTTACCTGCCAGCTTCCGTGCCTGGCTGAGCACCCCGTGCCGCTGCCCCCTCTGGCCTCCAGCTGTCTCATCAGCCCCGCCGATTCCACCCTGGAGGACTCGGATGTTTGCCTTGACCCTCTGGAGGGCAGGCGGAGGCAGTGGAACGGGCAGCAATTCCAGAGCCATCACAACTTCTGGCTGAAACCAAACATGACAGATTTACCATTGGGCAGGCTGTTCCATTTATTATTTAACGCTTGCAATAAATATTTGCATGACCCAGCGCTGGAGGGAACGCTCTGTGATAACTCACTGCGTTTCCCTGCCAAACAGCACCGCAATCGGATTCCAAAGCTGCGGCAGAGAATATTTTATACTATTCTAAGGAGCCGGGTGATGGCCCTCTGGTAGGAAACATTTTCTTGCCTGTCTCCAAAGAGGGAGAGGGAGCAGGGACACGGTGGTTCCAAGAAGCAATTAGATGAAGAGGAAGATGAAGATGACAGCTAACATTTACCTCGAGCCTGCTGGGTGCCAGGCTCTGTGCCAAGAGCTTCCCATTCATTCATTTAGCACGTGTCTTTGAGGGCAGGGCTGCCAGACTTGGCAAATAAAATACAAGACATCCAGTTAAATTTGAAATTCAGATCCACAATCAATAAAAATCCCATGCAACTTTATTAAACGTTTGGTGTTTATCCAAAAGTCAGACTGACCTGGGCACCCTCTTTTTCTCCAGTAACCCTAATTGAGGGTATGTCCATGACTGAACAGCAAAGAGGATTTGTTTCCAACTGGAAGTCGAGGAAGGGACCTCTAAGAAGGTGACTTGGACAGAGATGTCAATGAAGGAGTAACCATGACATAAGGTGCCAGAGCTCCAGGCAGAGAGGAGAGCCCGTGCAAACGCCCTGGAGTGGAAAGAACGTTGGAGGGTTTTGAAGATGGATGTGGCCACACTGGGGTCTGAACTTCTGTGGCCTGGATTTCTGACATGGAGGAGCAACAAGAAAAGGAGAAACTGCTTTCGACAAGAGCTGGCCAGGTCTCTCAGAAAACACTCAGGCAGTAACAAATCAGCTGCCTCAACAGAAACCTCCACCTCTTCCCCGAGGCGCTATCCCCCAGTCAGGCAGCCGGAGGGAGGGGGGCTCCCATGGTGACAATGCTATCAATTTCCATTTTGCTTTTGCTAAATACAGAAAAGGGCATTTTAAAGACTTTTAAAAATAACTTCCAAACAACTCAAGGGTGGGAAGAAGAGAAAGAGAGAGAGAGAGAATTTACAGTTGGCCTGCTCAAGAACAGTGATAATGACAATAAGAAATACAGATAAAAAGTATATTTCCACATATGTTCTATCATTTACTCCCTGGCATTCTATAAGGCAGATGGGGCAGTTCGTGTTATCCCCAAATCACAGTGAGGGAAACTGAAAAACAGAGTCCAACAACTAGGAAATGGCCAGGCTGGGTTTGAGGCTATGTTTGGTCCCAAAGCCTGAGCTCCCAAAAACCCCCTTGGGTCTTGCTATGGACTGAATTATGTTCTCCCAAAATTTATATGCTGAAGCCCTAATCCCCAACGTGACTATATCTGGAAAAAGAATTTAGGAGGTAATTAAGGTTAATGAGGTCCTAAAGGTGGGGCCCTAATCAAATATGACTGTATCCTTATAAGAAAAGGAAGAGTATCCTTGTAAGAAAAGGAAGGAAGAGATCCATCCCTCCCTCTCTCTGTCTCTCCACCATGTGAGAACATAGGGAGAAGGCAGCCATTTGCAAGCCAGGAACAGAGCTCTCACTAGAACCTAACCACTCTGCTACCCTGATCTTGGACTTCTAGCCTCCAGAGCTCTGAGCAATAAATGTCTGCTGTTTAAGCCCCCCGTTCATGGTATTTTGTCATGGCGGCCTGAGCTAAGAGAGCTAATGTCAAGCCAACCACAGCTCAGCCCTCAGCCAGCTCGTCCAGTCCACCCAGCCGTGTGGAGCAGGATCCTTTCTCCTCCTTGGCCTTTCAGCCTAGCTGACGCCCAAAGGGTCTTCCCACCTGGCAAGCCCATCCCTTCATCCCCATAGGACTCACATGCCTCAATGAATGTCAAACCTAAGTCCTGGCAGGAGAGAACTCCTCCTCTGCAAAGGAACATAGCGGCCGAGTGAAGGGATCACAGCTTTGGAAAACATGAGTTCAAATCCCAGCTCTATACTACTAGTTGGGTAGCTTTGAGAAAAAGACCTGAGCCTCAGTTTCCTCTTCTGAGGAGTGGGGATAACATGATCCGCCGCACTAGGATCACTAAGAGAATTGCATGAGATGCTAAACATAAAACATCAGCACGGTGCCTGGCACATAGTCAGTCCCCGATAAGGGGTAGCTGTTAATAATAATTACAACAACAATAACACTCAATTCATGGGATTGAATGTCCCTTCACTCAGCAAATTTTTAATGAGCACCTACTACGAGTCAGGCACTTGGGCATACAGCAGGCCACGAGACACACGTGATTCCACCTCCATGACACTGCTACTACAACAGAAGAAACAGGGGCGCCTGGGTGGCTCAGTCATTAAGCATCTGCCTTTGGCTCAGGTCATGATCCCAGGGTCCTGGGATCAAGACCCGCATCGGGCTCCTGCTCGGTGGGAAGCCTGCTGCTCCCTCTCCCATTCCCCCTGCTTGTGTTCCCTCTCTGGCTGTGTCTCTCTCTCTTCAAATAAATAAATAAAAATCTTTAAAAAGAAAAAAAGAAAAACAGACTTACGACATAAAAAAAAAGAACATACTTGTGAAAAATCACATATAAAAAGTTTGAAAGGGTTGAAGAGTGCTGTGAAGGAAGGAGGCTTCTGTGAGATAATCTTCCAGCTGAGCATCAGAGAAGGCCTCAGAGGATATTTCAGCCGAGATCTGGGGTGTAAAGGAGGCAGCCAGGCAAAGGCCAGAAGGGATAAGCCTTCCCGGTACAGAGAGCAGCAGCATATGTGAACGTGGACAGGCTGGGGAGGACTGGGCACAGCACGGCGGGTGCAGTGAGGCCGCTCTGGCTGGAGGCAGCGAGGGAGATGCAACTAGAGAAGTCAGCCAGGATCACGGCATGCAGCGTCTGCTAAGCCATTTCTAACTTATTCTGAAATGAAAGGGCAGCAGGCACTCAAGGTAAGCCTGTAGCGCGGTGGCTGGTACACAGTAAGAGCTCAAAAAAGGTGAGCTCGCTTCCCTCCCTTGGAATGGCCAAAATAAATTAAAATGGCCCCTCTGCTTTGAATTTTTGGATTTGATTTTGCCTTGCCACTGTTTCTTTAAAGAGTGTCCACAGACCAGGGGGCGGGGGGATGAGATGGAGAAGGGGATATGAGCAACAAGTTCAAAATCAAACAGCCAGAAACTCCCGGCTGGAAATTTTCTCTCTAGATCTCTGCAGGAATGGCCACATCAGTGCAACTACAGAAGAACTGAAGTCAGCAGAGCTTAGAATTCCTTCTCCAACCAAGACCCAGATGCCAGACAGGTAGTAAAGCTGCCCCCATTCCACCTCCACCCCCACAGGCTGAGGATGGAGCCTGCCAACCCCCTCCTAACACCAGACCAATCCCTCAGAGCCATGAGGCTGAAGCTATCAGCCTGACCACATCGATGCCAAGAAAGCAAAATGTATTGTCAGCAAAATGCTAGAGAAAGAAGGAAGGAAGGAAGGAAGGAAGGAAGGAAGGAAGGAAGGAAGGAAGGAAGGAAGGGAGGGAGGGACTGGCAATTGGTTAGGAGAATGTCCCAGCCTCAGCCTATGACAATCATCCAGCATGAATTTTGGTGTGACCCAGGCCCTTCTTGGAATTTTAAAATCCATTACATTTTATTTATTCATTCACTACCCATATAAAACTCACAGTAGACTCCAGGAATATGAATAACAAAATTATTAAATATAAATTTTAAATCAGGACTTGGAGAAAGATAATTTAGAATAAGAGGTAAAGGCAGGAAAAGGATGGAAGGTAGAAGAAAGATTTATAGGTCAGAAGGTCAGTTACTAGATCTAAAAATGCAGATCTGAGTTCCCTGGAGGCCAAGTCAAAAAAAAAAGCAGTAGAAGCTGTTCTCACAGTCTACAAGGAAAAAGGCACTTGACTCTCTAGGACCAGCACTGTCCTGCCATTTGACCTCATATAAGTGATTTAACCTCTACTTGGACTCAGTTTCCTCCTCTCCAAAAAGGAATGAGAAACTACTCAATCTTTGTGACTCCCTCTTTAGGTAATAAAAAACCAAGAATGGCTGATCTTCCAGTCTAGGCTCTGAAATAAGATTCCCCAACGCAGAAGTCTGTAAGGACTAGTCACTAGCAGAAATGAGAGAAGCCGTCTGGGCATAACATAATAAGGAGCAGTGGTGAACCAAAGAGCCCATGCGCTGTCCGAAGGGGGCAGCTGCTTCTCACCCCCAGCTGATTACTGCCCTATAGGAATGTGGGCCCACAGTCGGATTTTTTTTTCACAGTCTAATTTTTAAAAGGAGCTCAAAATCAGGATTTTAAATGTAAACTCTTCTAACATGTAAATGTTTACTTTTAATTCAAGTTTACTTAAAACAGTGTACAGATCAAACATAGGAAGGCCAATTCCAGAAAGAAATAGCACATCACTCTAGTGTCTTGCAAACGAGTTTTTCTACCTTCGGGTTAAATTGTAGTCCCCAGGCCCTATCTTCCCCCAGCTAAGCATCTCAAAGAAATATAGGATTCTTTCTGATTCCCATTCCACACACACTGCTGGGTTCCCACTGTGTTTTAGGGACAATGAAGGATACACCACGGTGATAAACAGGTCTCCACCAAATAGCCAGACAGGCCCGACTATGTGCTCCATCAAGAGGATGGCTGGCTCCCAGGAAGTTCTCAAGGTTTGGTGATGTCTGCAGAAATCAGCCCTTTTCATCATCAAGTTCAAAGCACATAGCTGGATTTATTTCTACCAGGAGCCAGAAAACACCCATTCCGCTCCAAATCCTTTTCCCTCTGTCTAGCCTCCCGGATGAAGTTTTCCTCACAGAGCCCTGCCACTCCGTCCATTGCCAATTCTATTCAACAAGCACCTGCCAAATGCCCATTGGATACGGGTGCTGTGCTAAGAGCTGGGGAGTCAAGACAAACGAGACCACTCATCCACTATTCCAAGTCTGGGATACAGATGCAACTGAACTTATCCTAGACAGTATTTTAACTGACAAATAGCTAAAGAATAAAATGGAAAGTGAGTTAACAGGGCTTTTGAGTTGGAATTCTCCCACCCACTAGCTATGTTATCTTGGGCAAGTCTCCTACCCTCTGTGTCTATTCCCTCATCTATTAAAAAAAAAAAATTAAGGGATATAACACCACCTAACTTACACTTGGTTGGAAACAGGACTAGCCCATATTGCAGCAAAGGTTGTACATTGCACAATTCCAAGAGGTGCTAGACATAAGACTATGCTGCAAATGGCTCCCCCTGGAGTTGTGCAGTACCCAACATGGACAGCTGTATAGGGTAGCCCTGGTTGGAAAGAGAAAATACCCAATATGAGACAAACAAAGCAGAGTGTCCAGCCCATTATACGGGCTCAACAAATGAAACTGTTGCACGTACGGAAACCAATGGGAAAATAAAACCTAGTTTTCTTAACTTCTCTTTTCCACCATCTTTTCAACAAGAACCTCACCGCATAAATGAAGCACTGCTGAACAATCAGGGTCCCTCCACTCAAGCTGAGCTCTTCTCATCCATCAGGTGCTGTGCTTCCTCCTCCAAGGAAACACAGGTACCAGTCCTCAAGCCTTGATTTATGCCGCTGCCTTTCCTGACTGTCAGTCTGAGGTACATGTCCCTCCATCCCACCTGGCCCAGTCCTAGCTCTGGATTCAGGTTGCTGATGGCAGCGTGGCAGTCCACACTGTCCCTTGGTTCAGAGTGATTGTCCAGGAGGTGTGCTCAGAGTATGCAGCCCCGGGTTTTCTGTTCCTTTTAAGCTTCGAACTGATTATCTCAAAAGCTTAAATACAGCTGGCTTAAATCTTGCCTGCTCATTTTGCAGGTGGTAGAGGCCAGGTCTCTTTCCATTGCAAAGCAACAGAAACGCAACTGGAATCAGTTAAGCGAAGGTGAATCTCATCGTTTCATACCTTCAAGAGTCCGGGGGTAGAGCTAGGTTCAGGTACAGTAGGATTCAAGAGCCCAAACAGTACCGTGGGATTGGCTTCTAATCTTTTTACTCCGCTCTCCTCCCCGTTGGTGCCACGTGGTGGCTCCTGATGACCCCAGGTGTTAAATCAGGAGTAGATGCTTCCAGCTGGGGGGGGGGGGGAAGCAAACGGCAGCAGAGGGATATGGATCAAACACTCCAGGAGTGCAATCTTCAGCGCCTGTCACCCTCTTCTCTTCATTTGGCCACCTCAGCCCTGCAGAGGGCTTGCTTCTTAACCTCTGGTTGCAGCTTGTTGCTCGAGGTCATTCAGAAGGCGAGCCAGCCGGCCGGGCAATGGCAAGCCGCTCACCCCTCCCCCGTCCTGCCCTTTCTGAGAATGCAGGCTTGAGAGGGTATCTTAGTGTTGATACCACGGGGAGCGCAGACGTGACTGAACCCCACCGGGGCCTCTGGAGAAACTCCACAGGGGCTGGCAGGCAGGTGCCAGATGTACTCGTTGTGGCCGCCCAGGCCAAGCCTCCTCGGTGAGCTCCCTCGCCTCTTAAAACCGCCACCTACCCTTGTGGAGTGGCCTGCGTCTTCCTTCGGCCTCTCCTTGCCTTCACGGGCCACTTTCGAATTTCACTGTGGGAAATGCCGGGGTTTGGAGCCCCCACAGCTTAACCTGAGATCAACCTCCACGTTCTCAAACCCCAGGAAGCCACCTCCTCTCCCGCCCACAGCTCATGCAAACCCCGCCTCTTCCTGTTTCCGAGGCCCTAGTGCCCGGCGCTCATTTCCTGTCCGAAGGAAGCGGTCAGCCCTCGTGTCATTGGTGGAGCATATTTGACTGTCAGGCCCTAGAGCCAATGAGTGATCAAGTTGGTTCCACTCTCAGCCCCACCGACCTCTCCTGAAGGACTCTTTCACCTTTCAAGAGTCTCTCGATGGTTTTTTTGTTGCGAGTGATAGAAGCCCGACTCATCGGTAGGATACTGAAGAATCTGTAATTATTACTCTTACTACTTTAATGGTTACTGTCACTATTAGATATAACATTGTTATTATTTGATATAATAGTATTATCAGTAGTATATTACATTATTAGTAGATGAAATAACACACTACTGTTATTTCTATTATTAGACATAATATTATTATTATAGTGGTTCCAGTATCAGCCCCACTAACTTCTTCTGAAGGACTCTTTCGTCTTTGAAGAGTCTCTCAATGCTTTTTGTTCCAAGTGATAGAAGCCCAGTTTACCCATAGGGTACTGAAGAATCTTCTGGGTTTTTTTTAAAGTAGGTTGCACACCCACCATGGAGTCCAACATGGGGCTTGAACTCATGACCCTGAGATCCACATCTGAGCTGAGATCAAGAGTCAAAACTGAGCCCCCCAGGCACTCCCCAAATCTTTAATTATTATGATTACTACATTATTACTATTCCTAGTAGATACAATAGTTATTTATTAGATAAAATAATAGAATTTAGTAGATTATAATCATTAAATATAACATACTTTTAGATATAATAATATTATCATGGTTACCAGGTACTGTGGGGGTGGAGGAAACGGGGAGCTGCTGGGCAAAGGGTACAAACTTCCAGTTATAAAACAATATGTTCTGGGAATCTAATATACAGCATGGTGATTATAGTCAGTAATACTGTAGGGGTGCCTGGGTGGCTCAGTCGGTTAGCATCCATCTTGATTTCGGCTCAGGTCATGATCTCAGGGGCCTGGGATCAAGCCCCAGGCTGGGCTCCACGTTTGGTGGGGAATCCGCTTGAGGATTCTCTCTCTCCCTCTTGCTCTGCCCCTCACCCCCCCCCAATAAATAAATAAATCTTTAAAAAAAATAATATTGTATTCTATACTTTAAAGTTGCTAAGAGAGTAGATCTTACGTGGTCTCACCACAAAAAAGAACTGGTAATTATGGGACATCGTGGAAGTGTTAGCTAATGATGTGGTGCTAATGATTTTGTATGATATATAAGTGTAACACATCCACACATTGTATACCTTAAACTTATATGGTGTCATATGTCAATGATACCTTGATAAAGCTGGGGGAAATAACATTATATAGAATTAGTAGTAGTAGATATAATAACATTATTGTTATTATTAGGAGGAAGAGGAGAAAGAAGGACAAGGGACATTTATGAAGCATTTAATACCTCACAGGTGCTAGTCCAAGCACTTTGCTTGTATCTCTTTTCTTCCTCACAACTACCCTCCAAGGTCGGTATTCTCATTGATCCCATTTTACAGATGACAAAAACCGCTGTCCTACACCTAGTCTGTGAGTCAGGATTTGAACCTGGATGGGCTGGCCTCAGAGGCTGCACCCATCACCATTAGACTATAATGAAAGGGAAAGTAACCGGAAGAGCAGGAGTGTGAAACTAAGCACTTGAATTTCAACAGTATGTACTCTTCAGCTCTGCTTCTGTCAGTTTTTTCCTTCTCAGAGAGGATGAGCTTCTGTCCTGTTGGCAGGTGCTGAGGCTCCTTACAACTGCCAGCCTCATGACTCACAGCCTCCACCACAGAGGACTGACTGACACGCTCTCCGTTTCCAAGTTCAAAATCCTAAGAAGGGCTCTGATTGACCCAGGATGGGTCAGGCGCCACATCTGGGCCAGTCACCTGTGGCCAGGGGGCCAAAGTACTATAGTTTCAGGGCTTTGGTGTCAGATCAATCAATGGCAGGCGGGAGCAGGAACCCACTAGGGGGTCAACATGGCAGGATGAGAAAGGGGTTAAGAGCCATTCTCATGAGAAGGGAGATGTGTTGGGGACACTAGCATTTATTTCATCTCGAGAGCAAGGGAAGCTTGCAAGGAAGCCTCACTTGGAAAAAGCCAGTTAGCCAAGAATCGAGGCCCGCCCAGCTGTGGCCCTTCTGACATCTGGTCCAGATGCTGGCCATCATTCCTCCAGAAGTGCATGTGCAGCTTTTTGTTCTCTAAAGAGAACAGCCCTCCCGGACTCCCAGGAAGGGGCACTAGCATGCATGACCATCTTGCTCTGCCTGCCTGCATGAAATATGAAGGGGGTCTTTGAAAACACATCCAGGGTGTTTAGCAAACACTCCAGAACCGCTCATCTGAAAACACCCCAAACGAACGCCGGACTCCTTGTGTGATCCGTTATGGTCCACAGCTGCAGTTTAGGCAGGATGTGGGCTGAAGTGACATTGACTTCCACATCATCCTATTTGTCAGTTCTGCTGCCTTCTTTCAACCCCTCCCCTTCACTCCTGATTTACACCTTAAGACCCCCAGACCCTGTGGGGCAAGAAAGTAGGCTCTACAACTGGTCAGAAATGGGTTTAAATCGTGGTGTTTCCACCCACCAGCTTGGGTGATCTTGGGCTAGCTCTCCAACCTGTCTAGACCTCAGTTTTCCCACTGATAAGTGGAGCTAGGAATGCCTGCCTTGGAAGGCAGTTAAGAGACTTACAGATAACATAGGGAAAGTTCTAGAGTAGTCGGGAGAGAATGACTATGTTGCAGTGTTGGGTAAATCCCCAAATATCAGCAGCTAGGTGCCACAAAGGTTTTTGCTCATTCGTTCCCATCCACGAGAGGAGCCCTTCTGTGGTAGTAAAAAATAAACGCAAGTGACCAAGAGATGTTAACACCAACAGAGGGCAGACGGACAGACATACAAAGCCTCTTGTTGTCACTGAGTCCCTAGTCTCTGGTGCATGCAGCAATTCCTTCCGTCCCAGAAGCCACTTGGATCTAGCTCTTCTTCAGCATGCTCTGGGCAGGTTTGGTCACATGTAACGGAAGGAGATGCGACCAGTGCAGTGAGACATGGGGGATGTTAAGAGACCCCTTGCTGAGTGCTCACTACGTACCAGGCACCATCAATCATGTTTCCTAAGCACACCCCAGGCACTGTTCTAGGCACTTCAAAATAGACCACTTTTTAGGGTCAGCTTCACACTTCCCCTGTGCTGAGTTAACCTTCACCCCTGCCTGTGAGTCAGTTATTAACGCCCCGAGTCTAAATTAGGAAACCAAAGCCCGGGGAAGTTAAGTCATATGCAGCCTTCGTTGGGGCTCCCCCAGAAACAGACACGAGGCAAGGATTCAAATACAAGTAGTCGATTAGGGAGGTGCAGAAGATACCTGTAGAGAAGTAGGGACATGACCTAGGGAAGAGAGGCAGCCAACTACAGACTATTCTCGAGACACCTCCGGGTGTAGGCTCTGCAGCTTCGTCGTGTTGGGAAACACCATATGTCAGTGAGAAACACGTATGTCAGAGTCCCCCCCAGCCATGGAAGCCAGGTACATACCCACCTGTCAGTCATGGGCTGGGAGATGCTCTCAGGAACCATAATTCCCAGACGCTGCCAGCCTGCCCTCTGCAAGGACAGAGTTGCATTCCAGAGCTTTGGAGAAAGCCCTCAGACGAGGAGAGGCAGATACGCCAGCCCCTGGAAGTTGACCAACGCTTACTGATAGAGCAAGGCACTAGCAGGAGTGTGGGGGTCAATGTTTAATAACTGGTTCTCCAGGGGCACCAGGGTGGCCCAGTCGGTTGGGCATCTGCCTTCAGTTCGGGTCATGATCCCCAGGGTCCTGGGATCAAGCCCCATATCAGGCTCCCCTGCTCAGCAGGGAATCTGCTCCTCCCTCTGCCCCTCCCTCACACTCAATGGCCTCTTGCTTTCTGTCTGAAATAAATGAATGAAATTAAAAAAAAAAAAAAAAAAAAACTGCTTCTCGACTGGGGAGGAGGAAGAGTCCAGATTTTTAATGTTTGCTGATTCCTATGGTATAAATACTCCCAGGATGGCCAATTTCGAGCTACCAAAGTGTGTCCATTGGCTTGCAACGTTCCTGAAATCAATGTTCACAAAATTCCTGAAAATCTGCCAGCTGACTCTTGGGAGCCAGTACTCATCTACTCCAGCACACGGAGAAGCCAGAGGGATGTGGGTAGGGCAAGAGGAGTGCCTGCTACACATGCCCAAGTCACACGGCTATTGAGAGGACACCGGGGATCCTTCAACACAGTAGGGCATGACCCCCAAATCCATGCTCTTTACATTCTACCATGGTGCAATCCTTATTCCCTTTCAGCCTGAGGCTGGGCATAGATGGTGGTGATGAACAAGCACTGGGGAAGGGAAAAGAGAAGCTGGTGCTAAAGAGAGAGAGGCAGAGGAGCAGAGTTATATATTAATATGGAGAGGGACTTTCCGAATCGTCCAGTCTGACCCCAAATTTAATGCTAGGCTCTTCCTGATAGTATCCCATCTCAACGACCATCCCACATCTCCTTGCACATCTCCTATGATGGGGAGCTCACCACTCCTCCAACAAAGGACCAGCTATGAAGAGTCTCACACCACCAGATGCCCTCATGGGGGATTCTGGCAGCCAACTGTCTGTTAAGGCAAAGTCATTTCACTGTGTCCAAGGCAATGGATGGACTCAGTGCTGGAGAAAGGCACTTGAAGAATGAGCAAGCCGCCGGATCAGACACATCCAGCAGATGAAGTGCCTGGTCCCTGACCAACTTAAGCAATGGCTCCTTTTGTCAAAGCCACTCACCAAAAGGGAGGCTATTACATGATAAATGCTGGCCTGGGTCAGACCAATGAAGCATCACGCACAGGGTTCTCTGACAGGGCTCCATGACTTCCCCCAGGCTGAGAAATGAAGGCAGTGCTCCAACTTGCCCGTGCATGAGAATCACCAGGAAGCTTCCTGGGCTCCTCCCCCAGACAGTCCTACTCAGTAGGTCTGGGGCAGGGCCCGAGAGTCTGCATTTCTCTCCGGCTCCCAGGTGGTGCTGACGTAGCATTCCCCCTGCACCTTGACAGCACTGGCTGGAGCAGGGGCCGGGAGCCGTCGCTGGCCGGCCACCTCGGGGAGCCCCGGGGCCCTAGCCCACACCATGCCCCAATGCCACGGGACACAGAGAAGAAAAAGCAATGACCCCAAGCTTCAAGCAGACGAGCGTCTCCTAAGTGTTAACGTGAATGTGGTTCAAACACTTCCACGGACACTCACTCAGCCCCTACTGTGCACCAGGCACAGGACTAGGCCCTGGGCGGGGGAGAGAATACGAGGGTCACTGAGCTCATGAGGGCTTTCCATGGGGAGTTCGCAGTGAATGGAGGATCTCACATTCAGCTCCTGTGTGCCTGGCAGTGTGCTGGGGGCCGGGCATGCCGTGTTGAACAAAAGACCAGGCTCTGCTCTAGGACCGCTCAAACCCTCAGGAAGGAGGAAGTCTCCTCCACCCCCAATCAAGACTGGGAAATAAAGCGGAACTGAATTAACAGGAAAAACGGACAGCCAACGGATCAGACAGAACAGAGATACTCAAAAGTCACAGAGACCCCCTTTAAAAGTAGAAGACAACCAGGTGGAGCTGTGGGCTCGGGAGGAGTACATCTTTGAAGGGAACATTGGCAGAAGACTTTTGAGTATCCAGGGCCACCTGCCACTTTGTGAGTGAGTCCCAGGGCTGGACGCTCACCCGGTCCTCCCGACAACACCAGAGGTGGGACTCTCGGCTGACCCTGGTTTGCAGTTAAGGAAACTGAGGCACAGAGCTAAGGGTGACCTGCCCAAGATTACACCACCAGGAAGCAGTAGGGCTTAGGGCTGTGTGGCCCCCAAGTCGTACAGAGGCAGCACCCCTGCTGGCAGACAGCCTGGAGAGCGCCCCGAGCATCAGCAGCAGGTCGGACTGCGTGAGTCCTCACCACAGCTGGGAGATGGTAGAGCATCGTGGCTTGTGACTAAAGTCAAATCCTGGCCTCGTCACCCCTTAGCTTGACTTGGACAAGTTACTGGGGCTTCAAGGCTAGAGTGACCACATTTCAAGCACCCGATTACCCCCCCCCCAAAGACTGTAATGTTAAACTTGCCATACTTTGCTGACTTTTCTCCAGAGTCATCTATGAGGAAGAGAAGGGTCTCCCAGGCAGGGCCATGTCAATTCATGTCAATTCAACTTCCACAGCACATTCCGTGTCCATCTGCTTCTCTGCGTTTCCACATCCACCACGCTGGTCCAGGCTGCCATCACATCTCCTCTGGTTTAATCCAGTAACCTCCTGGCTGGTCCCCCTGCCTGGGCTCTTAATCCCCTGCAGCAGAGATCGGCCAACAGGGGCCCTTGGGTCAAATCTGTCCAGCCACCTGTGTTTGTAAATACATTTTCATTTTGGAACAAAACCACATCTGTTCACGTATGTACCATCCAGGGCTGTTTTCCCACCACAATGGCAGAGCTGAGCAGTTGCCATAAAGACCAGACGTGGGCCATGAGGCCTAAAGTATATGTGTCCTGGCCTTTGGTGGGAAAAGTTTTCCAATCTCTGCCCTGTAGTCCTTTCTCCCCACAGTCATCCTTCTGAAATGGCAATCAGATCATTTTCCTCCCCTGCTCATGGTCCTTCAGTGGTTTCTAGGGGCCATTAGACAAATCTCGGGCCTCTATCCCATCTGCAGAGTCATAGGTGATCTCCTTCCTGTTGACGTCACTGGTCTTGTCTCTCTCACTCGTGCCCATCAGGATGTCCCAACTGCCATTTCTTGACCACCTCCCCCTTCTTATTCCTACCCTGGGGCCTCTGCATGTGCTGTCCTCTCAGTCTGGAATGTTCTTCCCTCCACTCTTTAGATGGCTGGCTCCTCATCACACAGGGCTCGGGTTGAATGCCACCTTCTCAGGAAGACCTTCTCTGAATACCAGCCCCAATCTAGAATAGCCCCAGCCATCATCCCATCACCCAGTCCCGTTTTCCTCTTGGCACGTCTCATTAACTACAATGGTTTCATTTATCTGTGTGTTACTTGACCAATGTCAATCCTCCCACTAGAATATAAAGTTCCACGAGGGTGAGGTCTTTGTCTTTTTTTGATCCACCATCTGCCCAGGGCCTAGACAACTGCCTGACACATTACAGGTACTCCCTAAGTTTTTGTTCACTGAGTAAGTGGTCTTGTCACTCTCAAAGACAAGAAAGGGTTAAAATTACAGCAGGTATGACTTAGGCCAAATACACATACACAAACACTTCCTACCCAATGGTTGAGACCTGGAAAAGGCGATCATAATAAACTAAAGAACCATTTCACAACAACTAAATGAGGGAAAAAAAAACTATTACACCCAATGCTGGCAACACTGCGAATATCATTGTAGATGGCCATGAGCCCTTTGGAAAGCAATAAGGTAATCTGTGTCAAAAGCCATAAAAAGTCTCACTCATTCAACTTGGTATCCCCACTCCTGAGAATTTAAAGAAATAATTCGACAGTACCAAAGGTTTTTTGCATAAAGGTGTTTACTGTTTTATTATCCAAAAAAACCTGCAACAAGTTAACTGGCCAACAATCAGTGGACGCAGCCCATAACGGTGATCATTAGGAAACTCGGTGGAGCCACACGGAAAAAGGATTATGATAAGTGAAAGAAATAAAACTAAGATATATGTTATGGCTCTGAGTACGAAAACTACTTATGAACAAGGACTAGAAGAGAGCAAGAAATGATGGTAATACTTACTATGTGCGGCGGAGACTGCGGGCCGTCTATCAGCTTTGGTCCTTCCCTTTCTCGCGGGCACGCAGCTCTTCAGATTTCCCAGCAGCCCTTGCACCTAGGGAGCTGAGCTCAAGTCAAAGGAAGGAGAATGGAACCGGTGTGCCACTTCCTGTTCTGGTCCATAAAATTCCACCATGTGTGCTCCACCGTGCTGTGTCTCCAGGGTGACCTGGGAAGCCACATGTTGGAGATGGCACATATGCTGTGTGCTTGTGCCCCAAACAATGGTGTGTAACATAGACTAAGCCCTCCCTGTCCACCTGGGACCATCCTGAACCGTAGCACACATCAGAAAGAAGCTTCTGTCGTGTGTGTGCCATTCGGTTTGGGGTCTGTTTGTTACAGCAATTTAGCCAACCCTAATACCTTGATACAATGCTTGGTAGCTAATAGCTCTGGCTTTGGGGTCAGTGACACCACTTCAGATGATTTGTGTGCTCTTGTGAGGTCACCTGCCTGCTCTGAAACTCAGTTCCTTCATCAGTGTGAGAATCAAAAGGGAAAAAGACTGCAAACTCCTTAGCTCTATGCCTAAGATAGTGAAGGAGCTCAGTCGTTTGTTCCAAGGGTTCCATCCGGAAGCACAGCTACGGCCTGCCCTTCCTTGGATTTTGGAGACGTTTGCCTAAGCTAGATCGAGCTGGGTCTCTAACCCTTGCAAACATGAGTGCCGATTAATACCACACTGCTCCAAACATTCATCCTCCTGGGCGGAGGTGGTCCAAACTGGGCAAACCCAGAGAGAGGCTAGCTCTCCCTGAGTCAGGCTCAGGATGGAGCCAGTGGCAGTAACTGATCCAATCTCCTCTGCACCTTAGTGGCAGCACCAGGTCCAGAAACCAGGGCAACCCCAGAGCAGCCTGTCTCAAGACGTGGCCCCCTCCCAGTGCTTGCTCAGGTCAGGCTGTGCTGTTTTCCTTAATGGAGAAGTCACAGACCAGCAGGCAGTGGTCAGTGGGCTGTGCCCAGGCTGAGAACATTTCCCAGACCAGATGGCATCTCTGGCAGGCCCTCAAAGCCCGCAGAGGCCAAGTGGTGCCCAAGAGGCCAAGAGGCCCAATACGGTGGGGATGGTCAAGAGTCCCGATGAACGAGGCATCCCAGTGCCCTCCTCGTTTGCCAGCTGCCCCCCACCTGAGGGTCCCGGAGCAGCAGACAGGCTGGGCCAGCCCAGGCAGATGCACCGGGCCAGAAGCGGGGCTCACGCATGCACACACACGGAGCCCCACGCATAATGCGTGGACGTACAAGTAGTTGCATTTACCTATCACACATACAGATACACTCCTTCCAAACTCAGTGCCTTCTGATAGCACAGCAGACCGCGGGGCCATGGTATGGTGTGGAGGAAGTCCTGGAGTCTGATCCCACACTTCTTTTTGCATGTGTTGAGGGACAGAGATATTTGACAAAACCCTTGAGTCACATCCCCCACAAGGTTCCTACTGGACTGCAGACCCCACCAAACCAGCTCCATGCAGATGACCCCTCAGACCCTTCCTCACTAGGACTCCCAGGGATGGACCACTCTTGTGCCAGAAAGATCTAGGTCTGTAACCACAAGACACTGATGGCCTCGAGCCAGATTTCCTAGAAGCAGAGCTGCAAATGGACTTGGGCAGATGTGGGTTTTTAAGGGAGGTCTTTCAAGGGAAGGAAAGTGAAGGCCCCAAGAAGCAGAAAGGGAAGGAACCGAGAGAAAATGTGCTCCATACGGCCTAGACTTGGTGTGATTCTGTTAGGAGCCCTTGATCCCAGTGGTGCCTCTGGGAGGCAGGGGCCAACAACCCCTGCTGCTGTACCGGTTAGTCACCGGAGCATGGCATGCCCCCAAGATGAGGCGGCTCCCATCTGGAGAGGGCAATTCTCTGGAACAGGGGACAGCTGTGAGCTCAGAGCAGCCAGCGCTCACAGCAGCGGAAAGGTGGCCAGGTAAAGGGGAGCTGGGTAGGGCTCCAACTGACGTCTGCACCCGCGTAGACCAATGAAATTGATGCTCCGAAAGGAAGAGGAGAATCTGTCTCTACCCAGGGATGACTTCTGAGATACCGAACATCTGACATGGCGTGGGCGCGGACCAATCAATCCCTACGGCTGGGTGTAAAACACGGCCAGAGCTACACCAGTGGCTACCAGCCGAACGTCAGCCCTCCGCGAAGGGATGATTCCGCGTAGCGAGCCCCGTCGTGGTTGCTCTGGGAGCATCACTTGACCGAATCCTCAGAAGCACCCCGCACCTCAACCATCATCCCCATTTTACTACAGCACAGCCTAAGACCAAGGGACATGAGGCAGCTCAGCCAAAATCAAACAGCCCAGGAAATAACAGACACAGGACTTGCACTTGCATCTGGCTGGCTCCAAAGCCAGCAAAAATTTCTACTCTGCCTCACTGGCTAGAAGGAGATTTCAAAAGAAAGCTAGCAAAAGGAGCCCTGCTTCCAAGAGACGCGAGGGTCCCTCGGTGATGCTGGGATCATGATTTTATTATGTTCACAAGGGGAATGAAAGGGACAGGAAACAAGCAATGTGTGATCTCCTGTCATGTCAAGAGACGTTCTTTTCAGAGAAATGTACATTTCGCAGAATCAATATGCTCCGAAGCCTCAGAAAGCCGATGAAGACATACAGCCCCGACCCCTGCATGTGGGAGCTCTGTTACGACAGAGAGGAAAAATTAAATTGAATCATCTGGAGCAAGTAGGTTGTAAACATTCAATATTAATGATCCATAGCAGTCCCAAAGAACCTTGGGCTTTGCCCAGCTGTGTGCTCTGTTGTTAAAAGACTGATTTGTCCCGAGATGGGGATTCCTCACCCTTCCTGCTTAGGGATGATGACAGACCTGGGTCCCCTCTGCAGGACCAGACAGATAGTAAAAACTTTGTGGGCCATCCAATATCTGTTGCAACAACTCAGTTCTGCAGTTGTCACTCAGAAGTAGCCACAGACAATACAGAAGTGAATCAGCATGGCTGTGTTCCAATAAAACTTTATTGAAAGCAAAGGGTGGCCAAATGGATTTGACCTTCAGGCTATAGCTTGCTGACCGCTGCCTATCTTCTCCTTGGTATTTTCGGGCACACCAATGCATGTAGTCAGCATGCGGGGCCATTTCCTGACTTGGGTTTTTTGTCTCTTACCTCGGGGCCATTGGCTATGGGAGGGTCAGGTGACAGAGCTTAGATGGCACGATACACATTCATGCTCACAAACTAAACCAGGTAACACAAGTACTAGGTCGAGCATATGACGCTGCCGGTGTTCAACCTTTTTTCTTCAGCTAAGATGGCAGAAGAGATGACTTATTGTACATGTGTTATAGTCAGCCACAAATGAAAACAAAATTAGTCCCAAAAGTCACAGGTCCAAGGCAAAGGACTGAAAGGGACTGTTTTGCTATGAGCAAGGTGGGTGTCTCAAAGGTGGTCATTGCGGGGTGCCCGGGTGGCTCAGTCAGTTAAGCATCTGACTCTTGATCTCGCTCTGGTCTTGATCTCAGGGTCAAGCCCCATGTTGGGCTCCATGCTGGGCATGGAGCCAACTTAAAAAAAAAAAGTGGTCATTGCCTTCAGATGACGATGGACGTTGATCCATTGAATCAAGTTCTAGAAAGTAAGCATGCAGTCCGACAATTTGCACCAGTGTCCCTGACCCTGGCTTTCCTTATTTCTTCTTCCGTGGCACAAGCTAGAGCTTTATTTGGACCTCTGCCTCCTCCTCCTTCTTTTTCAACTCAGCCCGTGCATTCGCTTCTTTCTCCACTTGGCTCTCATGGTGCGGGGGTTTCCAAGAAGATGGCGCTAAGGCTGAGAGCCCGAAAAAAATTTTTTTAAATAGATGTTTAAACTTTTCACTTTACAATGGTTTCAGGAAAATGGTGAAGAGAGCATACAGGGTACTTGTTTGCCCCACATATTAATGCATTATTATTATTATTATTATTATTAACTAAAGTCCATATTTATTCAGACTTTCTTGGTTTTTACCTAATGTCCTTTTCTTTTCTATTGATGACCTTAACACTTTTGGGGAATACTGGTCAGGTGTTTTGTTAGAATGACTCTCAAAAATATTTGTCTGATATTTTTCTCATTAGATGAGACTTGTGTGTTTTGAGGAGAAAGATCCCAGAGGAAGTCTCATTGACGTCACTTTGTATCAAGGGTACGCACTCTAAGGATGACTTCTTGCTTTTGACCTTGACCTTGACCACTTGGCTGAGGTTGTGTCAGTTTTCTTCACTACAAGGTTATTGTTTGTCCCCCTTTTTCACACAGTTCCCTTTGAAAGAAAGCCATTATGACAAGTCAACACTTGAGGAGTTCACCTGTTCCACTTTAGTAATACTTACTGTTATTCAAGAAATCTCATTTACTTGTTCCCTGCCCCTCCCTTCCATCAGCATTCTGCTTGAGGAGAGTTGAGGCCTGGTTGCTCTTTGTCGCCCCTAAATCCCCATACAGAGCAGTGCCAGGCACAGGTTAGGTGTTCAGTGAACACATAACAAATTAATGACTCCCCCTAAAGATCAAACTTTACAAAGCGCCCACTAGACTAGAGGTCAACAAACCCTTCCTAGAAAGGGTCGGATAGTAAGTAATCTGGGCTTTGTAGGCCATACAATCTTTGCCACAACTACTCACTTCTGCCACTGTAGCCATGGACAATCTGTAAATGAACAGGGATGGCTGTGTTCCCATGATGCTTTGCTACAAACATAGGTGGCCAACCAGATTTGGCTGCAGGGCTATAGTTTGCAGACCCCTGCAGTCAACCAGTCCAAGTCTTAGAGCTCTTCTTCATGTATGAACGGATCTTTGCCACTATAACTGAGTATCAGTCATCACTTAGGTGAGGCATTCTTGCAAGTGTACAAGGAAAGAAGCATTTTTAGTCAGCAGCGAAATGTTCTTTCTTCCTATTCCTGCCCACCCCAGCCCAGAAAAAGGAGGCAAGAGAGGCCCGTCCCAACTTTGACCACTCGGCGGCTGCTGGCCACCTCTTCCTCTCAGCTCAAAGAGCCATCGCAGGGTGAAAATGCAGCAGCTGTGGGCCTCCTTCCCCTTGCCGGTGGCTCCCCTGCAGAGACTAGACAGGGAGGGGAGGCCGTCAGTCTCTGGGGGCCTGGATTCTGCACAGATCTGGGGACCACCTGCTCTAATGCATTCATCTGTCTTACAAAACCTTCAAATTTCAAAAAGCAAATACGAGCGAGGCTGCTGTTTTCATCTACACAGTGGAAGAGTGAAAAAAATTCATTCATCCAAAAGGATTTGAAAACAGGTGGCATCAAGTGACCCCAGGTGTCCATTAATAGCAGGAGTGCCGTTAAAATGTTTACGATCTAACCATGATCCCACCGTTGTATCATGAAGCATAAACGCCTTCTCCCACTGAGAAGCGGGGAGGAAGGGGTCACATCCTACCTTCCCCCACACCACCAAGTTCCAAGGGTGGAAAGGAGCCTCCTGGCCTAGCACACAGTAGGTCCACAGTAGGATTAATTTGTCTTTCCTCTATGTCGTGGTAAGGTCTTGGTCATTTTGCTAATGAAAAGATAAAGCCCAAAATCATGGGTGACTTCAACCAGGCCTTGTCATCAAGTCTTAAAGAAAGTGAAGCTGACTTCTCTCGATTTTGCTCACACAACACCGCCTACTTCTCTGGGAAACGCAGCATCCCGGTCACGGCGACTACCGATGGCATGATGTAGGCAGGCGTGGCTCGGGTCTGCCAGGCCCCAGCAATTCTGTAGTTTGCCCCACTCCCTAGGGCTGACACGTGTTGCCTCAAGGTGAAGTTCTCTTTCTGTCGGGCCTACAAATCGGGATGACAGAAGGCCTGACGCTGCTGGGTGAGTGTCTTCCACAGAAGCACAACAGATTGGCAGAAGCAAAGGCCAGTTTTCCAGACTCCACTCACAGTTAACTGGTGTCCTGCGTGCCTAGCACCTGCCCCTGCATCTTCCTCAGGGAGAGCAGTGACAGAGCAAACGGCCTGGGGCCTGGTTTTAACGTCTGTCAGTTTCTACAAAGGGGTCTCTCAGAGCCCATCACGGAGTCCTGCCCGTAGAGCCCTGACAGAGCAAAGAGCAAGGTCAACACAGACAGGGAAGCAGAGCCAGGAGACTAAGACAGACCCTGGATCTAGCCACACAGAAAGCCCGGCTTTCTCAATTACATGATCAATGACATGGCCATTGTTGCTTAAGCTAGTTGGAGTTGGGTTTCTATTACTTGAAACCAAGAGAGCTTGGACTAACACACAAGCAGAAATGCCTCAGTTGGCTGGGAGTCTCTCAGTCCTTGACCATCTGTGGAACGGTTCTGGTTATGTAACACTGCAGAACAAGTTACCCCAAAACTAAGAGGCCTAATACAATCATGTAGGATACTCACAGAGTCTGTGGGTCAGGATTTGGGAGGAGCTCGGCTGGGCAGTACTCATCTGGAGTCTCTGAAAGGGCCGCGGTCAGATGTCGGCTGGGGCTGCATCATCCAAAGGCTTGACTGGGGCTGGAGGGTCACTTCCAAGGTGCCCCACGTTCCAAGGTGCCCCACGCGGGTGGCTGGGAGGCTGGACAGGCTGCTGGCCGCAGGGTTGAGCTCCTCTCCGCAGGACTGCATGAGGACCCTCACGCCAGGGAGGTAGGCTGGCTGCACCCAGAGTCAAAGTGAGAAGCACGAAGCCTTTCCTGACCAAACCGGAGAAGTCACAAATCTCCCCCTACTCTGCCTCACTCCATCGGCCACACCAGGCCAGCCCCGATCCAGCACAGGAGGGGACCACATAGGGTCCCTGGCACCCCTCCGGAGGCTGGTACCTATCTCGAGTGACGACCACGTGCCGGGGGCCAGAAACGCAGGTGGCGAAGACAGGGTTCGCACCCCTCATGCATACTCAGCCTCAGGCTCAACAGAATGCAACCACTTTGTCCCCCACATCCTGACCAACTCTTCCCTTTGGGATGCTCCAGCTTTTAAGGAAAGGGAAATCCTATTAAGGAACTGGATTTAAGTGTCTACTCATACAGTTCTTTGGTCCCAGAAACAATGCTGACAGTCCCTCCATGACCCAACCCTCCATTGCACACATCGCTACGTGTCGCCGGGCCCTTACTGACTTTACCACAGGTAAGCCCACCTCTCCTGCACATGGTGTTCCTTCTCTAAACCCCTGAACTAGCCCCAGACAACCCAGGATAGAACCACACCGTTGCTTTCGTGTAGCGGGTGGGGGGGGGGGGGGAACAACTCTTGGGCCTGGGTTCAAATCCCAGCTCTGCCACTGAGTAGCTGTGAGATCCTTGAGTCTCAGTGTCCTCCTCTGTAGAATGGGACTGAAATGTGTATGCTTCAGGAAGTCGTGAAGATCCAACGAACCACACACACGGG
>CM052890.1:22427140-22464050 GCA_028534135.1 Potos flavus
CCCCGGGCAAGTGGCCTGATGACATTCAAAACAAGAAAACCCACAAGAGCCAAGGGAAGCCAGGACCTGAGAATGACATGTCTTTGAAGGTCTTTGGGGGTGTCCTCGGTAAAGTTTTATGGCCACTTCCAGAAGCAAAAATGTGCAAGCCATGGAGTGAAGAACCAACTATTTTGGACATTTAAGAAGTTTCCCAGGGTAGGGGCGCCTGGGTGGCTCAGTGGGTTAACGCCTCTGCCTTCGGCTCGGGTCGTGATCTCAGGGTCCTGGGATCAAGCCCCGCATCGGGCTCTCTGCTCAACGGGGAGCCTGCTTCCCCCTCTTTCTCTGCCTGCCTCTCTGCCTACTTGTGATCTCTCTCTCTGCCAAATAAATAATTAAATTAAATCTTAAAAAAAAAAAAAAAAGAAGTTTCCCAGGGTAAAAAAAAAAATTTCTCAGGGAAGTTTGGTCCCATTCAAAATCCTCTAACGCCATTAACCTGTCCACCTGCCAGGGGGAATTAGAAGAATCCTGTCCTGCGAGTGCCCGAAAATGAAAAAATTACAGACGACAGACTAAGCTAACCTTTCAAAGGGCCTAAGGAATGCATCCGCTTTCTCCACTGGGAGCAGAGCCCTTTAGAAGTGCCGGCCACACCGGGTGACCCGCGGCCAGCGGTGGGGGAACACTGCCACTTACCGGCGGCGGCCGGAACTGGCTGGAACATAGTGACATTTCCTAGTATCTTCCACAAGCCCTTAACCTTTACACAACATCAATAAAAAGCCCCATTAACATTTAAAAAGGATGTGTCTGGGTGTCCACTTGGAATAAGAGTTAGAAAACACTCCAAGAATTGGACTATGTAGTTCATCTGTCCCAGATCTCGGACAGTTGACTTTCTGCAGTAAAAGAGCAAACCCAGGAGGGGCGCCTGGGCGGCTCTGTGGGCAGAGCGTGGGACTCCTGATTTCGGCTCACGTCATGATCTCAGGGTCGGGAGATCGAGCCCCATGTCAGGCTCCACACTTGAGCATGAAGCTTGAGATTCAGTCCCTCTCCCTCTGCACAGCTGCCCCACCGTCCACATGCTCGCGTTCTCTCGCTCTCTCTAAAAAAGAAGAAAAGCAAACCCATGAAATGGCAAACAGCCAAGAGCCACCAGCTAGAAACACGATGACCACCAAGGTGGCCACCAAGACCGGGGAACCCCAGGCTGACCTTCTGCACTGGCGACTGACACCTAACAAGACCTCGCACCCTCTTTTTCTTCTCTCCATTCCCTATCCTTCCAGACTTAAACATCACGTCCAGGAAGGCCCCTGTAAGCCCTCAGGGGGATCAGACCTCTGCTCTGGGCTCCCAGAACCCCACGGCCACTTGAGCTTCCTCTGCCAGGAGGCCCTCAGGTCACCACACGGCCCTTGTACCCTGAGCGGCCAGTCTTCCACTCGGCGATGGGTGCACCATGCGAAGGCAGGCGCCGTGTGCCCACCGATCCGTGCGTGCCTGCGTGCGCTCGTGCACTCCTTACAGACGCTCAGCCCATGCCAAGCGCTGGGGATACAATAAGAAACGAAGCAGACGTGGTCCCGGCCTGAGTGTCGCCGACTCCCCCCACCTTCGTACCCCCAGGGCCGGTCAACCATGATGCTCAGTAAACGCTGGGACTTCCCGTGGATCCCTTACGCAAACGCGCACACTTCAAGCCTCGCCCGTCCCACAGATGCATTTTGTTCGGTTTGTGTAGTTTTTTAATAAACTGAATTGGTCACAAACATTTAAAACTTTTGGTTTCACCCAAAACGGTGTCTTTCTGGCTTCTCTAGATACATGAGCACACCTTCTGACAGAGCACCGGTGAGCGGGGCCCCGACACACCGGCTCCTTTAGACCGGGCGGGCACATGCCTCATGTTGCCACGAAGCCTTCCCTCCCCTTTCCTCCTACCACTGAGACCAAAGACGGCTGCCGTGGGCCACCTCCCCCTTGCTGAGCACTTTCCTGCCTCTCAAGGCCACGGTTTACGACCCCTGCTTTAGGCCAACATCACCAGAGACACATCCGAGATGTGCTACAACACACATGAATGGGCGACTTTATTGATTTTTACCTCCTCACAAACCCTCCTAGTAGTAGCTACAGGCTGTGCGGTTCCCAACAGGGATCGCAGACGCAGAGGGAAGTCAAGGGACAAGGCGAATCCGACAGGTCCTTCATGAGCAGACCGAAACCTGTAGTTCACTGGAATTCTTGCAAACTGAATGCTGAAGATTAAGAGATACATTCTCACACCACTAGCACAGCTTAAATACTTTTTGACAAAAAAAAAATAATAATAAATTATCTTCAACTCGGAAAATAAATTGTGCTCAGCAGAGTGACAGGAGGGTCCATTCATCGCATTGCACCGAGGGGTTGGACGGCGGGGGGCGGGGAGGGCAGAGCCCGGGCAGCGAGGGTGACTGCAGCGTGGGGCAGACAACTGGTGCCGAGCTCGGTCAAATGCACGTCTGACGCCAAGGGCAGGTGGCGGCCCCTTAGCGGCGGCCCGTCCCGACTGAGATGCACCTGCCCCTCTTCCTCCTCACGTCCGCCTTGTCTTCTGTTTCTTGGCTTGTCTCTTTGCATCTTCTGGGCCGCTGTTGTCAGAGGCTGTCTGGCCAAGAGCTCGGACGCCCTGTAGTCGACTTGTCAACTGCAACAGCAAGGGAATGAGCTAGAAAGAGAGACAGAGTGAGTGAGATGGGGATGCTGGGAGAACACTTCTGCCCAGAGGGACACTGGAGCCTCACACGTCAGTGTACCTCCTTGTTCTGTCAGGCCACCACCCAGGTTCAAGACAAAGCCGAGACCTTTGATCTGGGGAGGGTCAGCAGAGACAGGGCAACCGAGGATTAGGGAAGATGTCACCAGAGGTTAATGGCCTTGAAAGAAGGCCTAGGATTTGACAAAGTACAGCAGCATCCTTTCTTGATAAAAACCCTCAACAAAGTAGGGCTGGAGGGAACATACCTCAACATCATAAAAGCCACACACAAAAGACCCACAGCTGATATATCATCCTCACTGGGGGAAAACCGAGAGCTTTTCCTCTAAGGGCAGGAACACGACAGGGAGGTCCACTCTCACCACTTTTATTCAACATAGTACTGGAACTCTTAGCCATAGCAATCGGACAACAAAAAAAGAAAAAAAGGAATACAAATTGGCAAAAAGTCGAGATTACACTATTCACAGATTACATGATACTCTATGTAGAAAACCTGAGAGACTCCAGGACAAAATTGCTAGAAATTGTAGAGTCAAAGGATACAAAATCAATGCACAGAAATCTGTGGCACTTCTATATGCCAATAATGAAGCAGCAGAAAGAGAAATCAAGGCATCCATTCCATTTACAACGGTACCCAAAACCCTAAGATATCTAGGAATAGGGCTAACCAAGGAGAAAAAAAGGCCTGTACGCTGAAAACTATAAAACACCTATAAAAGAAATTGAAGATGACACAAAGAAATGGAAAAACATCCCATACTCATGGATTGGAAGAACAAATATTGTTAAAATGTCTACACTGCGTAAAGCAATCTCAACGTTTAATTCAATCCCTATCAAAATACCACCAGCATTTCTCACAGAGCTGGAACAAACAATCCTAAAATTTGTTTGGAACCACAAAAGACCCTGAATAGCCAAAGCAATCCTGAAAGAGAAGAGCAAAGCTCGAGGCATCACAATTCCAGACTTCAAGCCGTATTACAAAGCTGTCATCATCAAGACAGTATGGTACTGCTACCAAAACAGACACACAGATCAATGGAACAGAATAGAGAGCTGAGAAATGGACCCTCAATTCTACGGTCAGCTAATCTTTGACAAAGCAGGAAAGAATGTCCAATGGAAAAAAGACAGTCTCTTCACCAAATGGTGTTGGGACAATTGGACAACTACATTCAGAAGAATGAAACTGGACCGTTTCCTTACATCATACACAAAAATAAGCACAGAATGGATGAAAGACCTAAATGTAAGACAGGAAACCATCAAAATCCTACAGGAGAACACAGGCAGAAACCTCTTCGACTTCGGCTGCAGCAACTTCTTGCTGAACACGTCTCCAAAGACAAGGGAAACAGAAGCAAAAATGAACTACTGGGACTTCATCAGGATAAAAAGCTTCTGCACAGCAAAGGAAACAGTCAATAAGACTAAAAGGCAGCCTACAGGATGGGAGACGATATTTGCAAATGACATAGCTGCTAGAGAATTAGTATCCAAAAATTTATGAAAAACTTACCAAACTCGACACCCAAAAAACAAATAACTCAGTTAAGAAATGGGAAGAAGACCTGAATAGACACTTTTCCAAACAAGACATCCAGATGGCCAAAGACACACAGAAATATGCTCAACACCGCTCATCGTCAGGGAAATACAAATCAGAACTACGATGAGATATCACCTCACACCAGTCAAATGGCTAAAATTAACCCAGGAAACAACAGGTGTTGGCGAGGATGCGGAGAAACAGGAGCCCTCGCGCATTGTTGGTGGGAATGCAAGCTGGTGCAGCCACTCTGGAAACGAGTTTGGAGGTTCCTCAGAAAGTTAAAAATAGAACTACCCTACGATCCAGCAATTGCATTACTAGGTATTTACCCAAAGGATACAAAAACACTGATTCGAAGCGGTACGTGGACCCCAATGTTTATAGCATTATTGACAATAGCTAAATTATGGAAACAGCCCAAGTGTCCATCAACTGATGAATGGATAAATGTGTGTACACACACGCACGTGCGCAGACACACACACACACACACACACACACACACACACACACACACACACTCAGAGGAATACTACTCAGCCATCAAAAAGGATGAAATCTTGCCATTTGCAACAACATGGATGGATCTAGAGGATAGAATACTAAGAGAAGTAAGTCAAAAAAAGACTGATACCATATGATTTCACTCATATGCGGAACTGAAGAAACTAAACAAATGCACATGGGGGAAAAAAGAGAGGCAAGCCAAGAAGCCGACTGGTAACTACAGAGAACACACTGAGGGTTGCTGGAGGGGAGGTGGGGGGCGGCTGGGGGAAACAGGTGGTGGGGAGTAAGGAGGCACTTGTCGTGATCAGCGTTGGCTGTTGTGTGCAACTCATGAATCACTAAATTCTACACCTGACACTCATATTACACTGCATATTAACTAGAATTTAAATAAAAACTTGAAACATTAAAAAATAATAAAAAATTAAAAAATTAAAAATTAAAAAAGAAAGAAAAAGAAAGAAAGACAGGAAGCCCGGGGACGGGACTTGAGGCCTTTGTGTAACTTCGTAACACGGGACAGCCGAGGGCTGTGCGGGACCACGCCCCCGGCACACGGCGCTTTCTCACCTGGCCTCTGGGTTTCCTACCTTGTCGTGGTTGTAGCCGGCCAACAGGACAAGCAGTGTCAGAGGCAGGGCGATGTAGGACCCCTGCGCGATGTCTTGCTCAGGCAGTTTCCTCTGTGGGCACCAAGAGCACCGTTGCTGCTTTACACACTCTCCACTCCCTGCAACCCCCGCCGCCACCTCGGCCCACGCGGCTAGGAACCCGGGCACCCCGCGCGACCCAGCTCTTGCTCTCCACAGGCAGCAAGGGCAGTGACCTGGATACATTTTTCAGGTGACTCCTCTACCACCCACGCTCTCCCGGCTTGCTCTCTGCCGCTCTGGGGCAGACCGAGGCCGGAAACCAGGCATGTTTCCCCCCCACCCGAGGAAAGCAAGGGCTGTGGGGAGCAGGCCATCCCCGTGGCTGAGAAGGGCCACCCTGCGCTGAGCCCCAACCACACACAGGAGCTCTCTCCTACAAGGGAGTGCTGGGAACCCGCCGTGCCAGGCTCAGGTGCCCAGTGACAAAGCAGACGGTCCCCGAGATTAGCCCCAGTGAGGAGAGGAGGCAGGCTATCGCCTGCGTCCCAGGGGAAACTTGCCCCTTCTCCCAACAGAACCCCCAACCTCCACCTGGGCCATCAGACTACACACACTTCCCAGCCTCCCTTGCAGCTGGGACAGCCACGAAATTTGGCCAAGGCTATGTGAACGCAAGTGTTTCGTAACACATCCAGGCTGTTCCCTAAAAGACCAGTGGTGTGTCCTCCTCTCCTGCCGGCCACATGTGCCATCTCTGAGAAGGGGGGCGGGGCTGGGGGATGACAGAGCCCCAAGAGAGGGGGAGGCTGGGTCCCCGATACCTTGGGGCTTCCAGAAGACAGAAACTTCCATCTTCCTAAAGCCCCTGAGATGTTGAGTCTCTGTACTAACACAGGAACCTGCACCCTAGCTCACGCCACCCGCACAAAGGAAACAAATGGAAACTTTCACATAATGACAAAACAAATCAAGGGGACAGAGCACTGGTTCTCAAAGTATGGTCCAGGACCTCCCTTTCAGGGGATTTTCAAGGTGAAACTATTTTCACAACAATGCTAAGATATCACATGTCTTTTTCGCTCTTGTTCTCTCACACGTGAACAGTGGACTATTCCAGAAGCTACATGATGACTTTGTCGCTCTGACAGCTAAGGGAATATAACAGATAGGGATTACACACACATAAACTAAAGCTCTCTGATTCTCAACAACTTTGAACACAGTAATGGGGTCCTGCGGCCAAAACGTCTGAGAGCATCTGGGCTGGAAAATGACCATGGGGCCGTTTTACCCGAGACTGTTGAGGCAGAATGGGATGGTCCCTTAAAAATGGAACAATCAGGGCGGGAACAGATTTCCACCTCCCACTGCCTACTCCCAGATTATCGGACATGTCTTAGATCCCAGCACATTCTCCCCCGAAGTAAATACTCAATGGGACCACTGCAGAGGGATGAAGACATCGGGTCTGGCCGCGTGACCTCGGGCAATTGCCGGAAGCCGCGGGTCATTCACTATTAAGTGGCGCTGATCCGAAGGGCACCCACCGCCGGGGAACGTGAGGTTCAACAAGATCGGCTATGTAAAGTGCCAAGCAGCGCGTGAAATACTGAGTAAAATAATCAGTGATGTGGCCCTCGATCTGCACGCCAACAGAAGAGTAAAGCGGAGTGCTTACGCGTGCCCTCATAAATGCACAATGCAGAGCCACCCGTCAGAAGGCTGCAGTGTTCCAGCGACCACATGATGTGAGACAAACCACCTCATTCCGAGTCCTGGCTCTGCTGACGAACCATGAGGAGGTTACTTCTTCTCTCTGAGCTTCCGTCAAATGTGAGGAACGGCACGAGGTGTGTTGTGGGAATCAGCAGTCAGTCCTCTGCACGGGCCCGGCAGGAGTGGGCACGCCCTGCACCTGTCACTTGGCATCCTGGTCTCACATGCAACCAGGTGACAGACGCATTCCTGGCAGCAACTATTGGGCGTGGTGCCTGCCCATGTCTCCCTGGATCCAGATGAGTCTCCGGGCCTCGCCTCTTCTAGGGAATGTCGCAGATGGCCACCATCCGTGCCCTTCACGGGGACCCTCTGCTCTCCCAGGCCTGGCGATCTGCCTCCACGCCAGGACCAATAGTCCCTAAACGTTCATCTCTTTGGGACCTTTAACCAAGTCTCCACCATGGGCAGCAAGGAAAATGCTTCCTCCTACCATCATCAGAAAACTCTCTACTTCAGGTAAGATCCTATTTGCCAAGTCAGTGAGCACAAGCCCCTCGTCAGAGACACCCAGAAAGCAGCAGAAGCGCTGTGTTCGAATCCTAGCTCTGCTCCACACGAGCGGGGGACCTGGACAGCTCAGTCTCTCCTCAGGTTTCATCGCTAGATGACGGAAAATAATTCTTACCAACTCCCACCTAGGCTGGTGTCGAAAAGCACAAAACGGTAACGCGATTGCATGTGGGAAAGATCACTTTGGAACTATTCTTCACACCCTACATCAGGAAAAACTCCAAATGCACAGAGATGGAAATGTCGAATGTTTCAAAAGGAAACCATACACGTACCGGAGGAAAAAGAAATGCCTCTAAATACTGAGAGTGGGGGAGACTTTCCGAACTGACTCAAAATTCAGAAGCAATGAGGAAAAGACTGACACATTTAACCTAACAAAATAAATGTTCGCATAATCAAAATGAAAAAACAAATTGAGAAAAAATAGGTACAACATCTATCACAAGGGGTGAGACTCCCTCATAGACAAAGGGCTTCCAAAACAGATGAAAAAGACCAAATCTAGAAAAAAGTCAACCGTTTCCAGAAAGGGAACACAGAAGCGGTTGTTAACCACGTGGAAGGATGAGAAATGCAGAGGACAGCTGTGCGGAGATGCCATTTCTCCTCCCCCAGACCTCGAACATTCTTCAATCTGACCACACGCTCTGTTGCGGAAAGCGGTGCCCTTGCACGCACCGCTGGTGGGAATGCAAACAGGACAGCCCCACGGAGGGGACGTGGCCCCGTCCGGCAAGATTCCAGATGCACTGACCCTGTGATCCAGCCCTGCTCCCACTCGGAGTCTGTTCCAAAGGGGGACTGACAAGCATTCAAACATGCGCACGCACGAGGCCGATGACGAACGGGTTAGCCGTAACAGCAGGAAACCAGCAATAACTCGAACGTCCATCCAGCAGGGGCGGACTGAACACACTACGGAACAGCCACACGGAGGAGTCTTTATAACACAGCTGTTAAAAAGGAACAAGGAGTAGCTAAATATGGTCCTCTGCGCACAGTTATCTTTTCAAAAAAAAATAGAATTCTGACTCTTCACTCTGAAAAGGCCCACGACAGTGACCAATGCAGTAACTCAGAGGCCAGGCTTCGGTTTCGCTGTAGATCGTGGGCTCTACTCCCACTGTCTCCTGAGTTCAGAATCAGCAGGTCTGAGGTTGGGCCCTGGAGCCCAGTTTTGGGGCTGCTGTGTGTTTAATCCTCAGATGATTCTACTGCACGCCAGCTCTGGGAAGCACTGATCTAAATAACTACCTCACGAATGTGTGCTTCGTCCTGTGTTTTTTTAGTGTTTGACACAGGATCCAGTGAGGTCCACATATTGCGAGGGGCTGGTAAAACGAGCCAATTTTGGGGCACCTGGGTGGGTCAGTCGGTTAAGTGTCTGACTTTGGCTCAGGTCATGATCTGGGGGTGCTGGGATCGAGTCCTACATCAGGCTCCCTGCTCAGTGGAGAGTCTGCTTCTCCCTCTGCCTCTGCCCCTCATACTCTCTGCTCATACTCTCTCAAATAAGTAAAATCTTTAAAAAATAATAATAATAATAAAAATAATAAAAATTTTGGAAATGAGCAAGTTTCTTTTAATCTACAGGTATCCCACCCATCTGTGTGGTTTTTTTTCTCTCTCTTGCAATTTGTCAAATAAATCAGGTTCCAGGTTAATGTCCCACAGTATCCCACAACCTACACTTTGTTCACTACATCCTGCAGCATCCTTTATAGGCTCATGTCCTATTTCCTGTAAACTGGCACCTGGTTCTAGAAGTCTGGGCAGGTCAGGTGTCCCGTGCCTCCCGCTGAAGGACCACGACACCCCCAACCACAACACAGCGGTGACCCTTCTCCCCAGAAAGTCACACCTGAGCTGCTGACCTAAACACATCCCCTCCCCTCATTGACGGCTTCCTCCTCAAAGAGAACTGAAGGCATCAGCACTCAAAAAAGTAGAAAAGCGTCTAGGGAAATCCAGAATGCAAAAGAGACCTGAAGCTGGGGACCCTCAAACAGCTGTCCTCCCTCACTAATAACCCGGGGCATAGGTTTTGCGGTTTTCCTTCTCTCGCCACCCTGATCGGCTGTTTCCAAATCCCCCTTTTCCTTACCGTGGGATTAAAAATCAGGGTGATGTGTTTATGGTAGCCCACCGCCGCGAAAGAAACCTGAGGCAAGACGTAGTCATACTGGGATCTGGGAAGCGTGGAGTCCAACAGCACAACGTAGTTCTGTGCACAAGCAAGAAGAAGTTACTTTTACAAAGAACTTCTGCTTTTAAAGAAATCCCCAGGTTTACGCATCCAAACCAAGGTCCCTAACTTCAAAGCAGGAAGCTCAGTGGGTTATTCCATCAGTGACAGCTGTGTGTCCCCAGCATCTCGGAGACAGAGTCTTCCAAGAAAGCTCTCAAAGCCTGGGGCATTACTGTGTAAACATATACAACAGCGACATAACTGTGGTCCTTCGAGGAAGTTTTTACGAGCCACTTCTGACGTGGGAGATACGTGATCCAACTGAGAAAGACTGCTTTCAATCCAAATGAGGTTGACTTTTAAGGGACAGTACTTAAGTGGCTCATTAGCTGGCCAACTTCTAAGAACACAGCATCTCTGGAATGATACTGGTGGCGGTCCCAGCCCTGCGCGCGGAGCCCCAGTGGCGTGCTAGGCACCATGAGCGCTGCCTGAGGCAGATACCCGCTCTGCTCTCAGCCACGGACAAGGTCGGGTTTACTGCTCCCACCTCGCAGCAGGTGGTGAGCCCAGGTGGAGTGTGCCCCTGAAGCCCATGCTATTTCCACAGAGCCGTGCTGCCTACGGCGGCAAGTGCAAAGGGCATCCCAAGAAATGGGGAGCGACTCCAAACATCCATCAGAACCTATTTCATTATTTTACAGCCATTTCATGCCAAAAAAGGGCCACAGTTTATCATCCCTGGGGCAGGTGGTAAGAAGCCGGGACAGGGAATGTCTTCGGTAGGTTTACTACTGTTAAACTGCATGCCAGGCCCACCAGGAAAGAACTAAATTCTTCGCAAAGTTTGCTCTCACCATGACAACTGCAATAGCTTGCTCTGTTCAAATGCAATTGATAATTAACATTCCATAAACAGTATAAATGATGTCCAACTTTAAGGCCTTGGTTAAATAAATTATAGCATTTCCTGTATTAGAGACTATTGTGCAACCATGAAAAACCACATTACAAAGGTTTAAGAACAGGAAAAAGACTTCTGATATATTCTTCACTGAAAAGTACAGACTATAAAGCAATGTACAAAAGAGTCCCAGCCTTGGTTATTAAAATAAATATACACGTATATTTATATTTACACACACAGCACACACAATGAAAAAAGACCAAAGGATATCCATCAGCACGTGAACAAGGGTTATTTCTAATTGATGAGATTATACCTGACTCCTCCCTTCCCCCCCAAAAATCTGCCATGGATGTGTATGATTTTTGTAAACCGATAAAGAGTCCATTAAAAAACAAACCCTACAGAGCCCAACCTCCTTTGATTCAGAGAGCATGTGAACCATCTCTACAAAAAGGTATTGGGGGGTGGGGAAACGAGAAAACTCCTTCCTTAAACTCAGAAGCGGAGCTACTCAGATGAAGACACTGGCTAGAATGCAGCCACCGGTGTTAGTTACCTGGCCATCTCTGAGCAGGGGCGGGAAGTGGAAGAAGAGGGACTGGCCCAGGGAAACCGTCTGGATTGGGTTGTCAAGGTTTTCACTTTTGTAAAGCTTTACCTGGAGAGCAGAAAACAAAGGGCGTGCTTTCAAAATTAAAACACAATTAACATTTCATTTCAAACACTTCATTTCTTCCTCGGGATGGCCTAGCTCTCGGCGGGGAGGAAGATCTTTGGGAACGCAGGCATTTGAGAGAGAAACCACCCACCCCCGGCCGGAGTACATAATGCATTCCTCCATCACCTGAGACTCACAGTTCCACGAGCTGCAGAGAAATGTTAAGATTTCAAAATCGATTCTGGCAACTTATGCTAATGCTCAAGATGGTAATAGTTAGTATAACGATAATATTAAAGGAATAGCTTCTATTATAGCTATGAACGCCGGGCAAGCACAGGCACTTTGCATGTACATCGTCACCAGTGCTGGCTCTGAACGGCATCATAGTTACCCATAGGGAGGCCCCGAGACTGCAGCCCCTAAAGTTGCACAATTTGTACGTGGTGGCACCTGGGGCTCAACCCACATCACTGAGAGTCTGGCCCACCTGGCACGGCCTCTCCACATGCTGTGCCCTCAACTGCACGAGTACTCCTTAAGCTCAAAACACATTCCTTTTGCATCGGCTTGTCCAGGCTGCTTCTGGAAGCAGTGCAGTCCTGTGTTTCTAGCCTTTCTCTTCCGCCTGTTTTCCCTGTCACTACCACACATAACGGGACAGGCGAAGGAGGTACAGTCCAGGCTGACACGGAGGGCGCTGGGGGCTCCACCCTGCACCTGCCACAGGAGAAAGCCACAGGCGCCCCTGCCCGGGGCCCAAGCGGATACCTGTATACAGAACACACAAGTCACGGGGCATTTTCTTAAAGGAAAGTCACAGACTGGAGGCCAGTGGGTCACATCCAAGACCACGTATGCATTCTTGTGCCCTATACGGTGTTCTGAGCAAATGTGAGTTCACTGCCCATGTTTAAAAGCCAGGTGATTTCAGCTAACTAACTTCCAGCTTCTCTGGGGAATTGGGAGGTGACCCGAACCCTGAGCCAGGACTCCAAGAAGACAACAATCACACGGAGACGAGGGGTGCCATCCCCTCCCGTCTGCTGCAGTCTGCCCCACAGCCCACCCAGCCCGCTTCGCTCTGGCCCTGCCCGCCTGGTCCCCACAGGCAACATGCTTGCCAACCTGGAAGGAAGAGCGAGTTCAGGGGGGAGTTAAAACCTCAGTGCACATTCTCAGCCAAGCCAAACGCGTCATCGTGTATAAAATTACAAGCATCTCTGAAAAACACACTCTCGTGGCAATTCATGGGCATTTCTGAAGGGATCCTAGAGCAGGGTATAAACATTTCGTTAACGGCAGACAAGGAGATTCGGTCAGGACCTGAAGAGATCTTGAGAGGTCGCGGAGTCTCAGCTCTCGCGTTTCACAGCGGAGGAACCACAGTCTGCAAGAACGGAGTGACTGCCCCTGGCAGCGGGGTGAGCAGGACGTGGCTCAGACTGCCTGATCCCAGTCCCCCACCCACCACCTCCACCCCGGACAGAGTATTAAAAGTTACAAGGCAGTCTCCCTTAAAATTACCTCTCCACTTTAGACTCTAGGTTGTATGGAGCATTCATTAAGCTGCTATCACAATGCTTCCAAAGACTTATTTCTACAGCTAAACAGCCTTTCTCCCCGGGCCAACAGCTAGCACTCTCCCACAAGCACGCCGGGATCTCAACCTCAGCCCTCATCACGTCCAGCGTCAGTGCGCTAAAGCGAGTAATGGGCAGGCCCACATAATCCGCTCCTACTCTTCTCAGAGCCGAAAAGAACACAGAACTTTCACCGTAAAAAGCTGGCCTTACCCATAACGTAGGGAGATACTCAGAGGAAGTGATCACGTTTCCACTTAAGTCAAATTGATTGATCTGCCGGAAAACTATGATGCTTACATCATCGATGTCGTTATTGCCAACCTAGAAAGAGACCAGGAACAATGTTGGTGGCAAGGAAGCCAGGAGGGGAACTTCTACTCTAGCGGGAGACGTCCCAGGTGCTTTTTCATAGCAAACTCCCCACTTTTCAGTCGTCCAAGTCCAAGGGCACAAACTGGCAGTAGGAGGTGGGGCTACAGCTAGCCCACGACACGTTCTGTTTGACTAGTATAGAATTTTTTTTCTAAGTTTCCATTATTTGCCAACAATTTTAAGAGAAATTGCATACACACAAAAGCCAGGTTTTCCAGCCTCTCTTGGAACCAGAGACAGATGTGTTTGCCTGGCAGCCATCAGCAGGGGCTGAGGCAAAACTGCCCCCCCGAGTGGTGTGTGCCCCCTCCGTTGGTCCCTTTCTCCATATCTGCCAGGCCGTGGTCCCCACGACTGTCCGTGACCCTGGTCTCAGCCACCGTGGCAGGGAGACATGCGACCGTAAGATGCCGCCCTCACAGCCACTTAAAACACGAGACGCCGGGACGCCTGGGTGGCTCAGTTGATTAAGCGGCTGCCTTCGGCTCAGGTCATGATCCCAGGGTCCTGGGATCGAGTCCCGCATTAGGCTCCTTGCTCGGCGGGGAGCCTGCTTCTCCCTCTTCCTCTGCCTGCCTCTCTGCCTACTTGTGATCTCTCTCTCACTCTCTCTCTGACAAATAAATGAATAGAATAGAATAGAATAGAATAGAATAAAATAAAATAAAATAAAATAAAATAAAATAAAATAAAATAAAATAAAATAAAATAAAAAAAAAATAAAAATAAAATAAAATAAAACACGAGACGCCATAAAGACATCAAAAAAATCTACTTCTCAGCCAGATGATCCTAAACAGCCCACCCGTCTCCTGACGCTTCATAACCTTCATACCTAATGCCACCTAACCAAGCCACCAAGAAGCAGCACCCCCTCCCCCACCATCCCACCCAAACCCTCCAATCTAGCAAATGAGAGTCACTCTGTGGGAGAAAAGCTTCACTTCAAATGATACCCGGGCTCCTTCCCGTGACCTGGAGGGAGAGCTGCCTCTTTAGGGACCAGTAAGCTAAGTCGTGACCCAGAATAGCAAGAGACTCCATCCACCAAGTGGAAAAAACAGGGTCATCTGGGTATAAGAAAATTGGGGGCCTTGCCCCCAATTAAGCCCATGTTGTCTTTGTTACCCTCCCTTGATCTGAAATGCCACTTCGACCTTGAGATCCTCAACCTGGAGAATAATGATCAGAGTTTGCCAGGGGGAGTGAGGAAACAACAGCTCAAATTTCTCCTCTGGATTCACGACAGCGATGCTGCTCATTAAAACCCCGCAGGAGATGCCGCTTGTGAAGATGACACCATTCTAAGAGGACCCTTAATTAGGCCCAGGAGCTCCCCCCGCATCAGAGGAAAGGCAGCCAGCCAGGGGAGCCCTAAAGCGTTTCTGATCGGGTAAGAAGCGCTCATACCGCCCTCCGTCCGCCGCAGAGTTTCGTGCCTTACCGCGATGACCCGGTGGTGGGGGAGGGCCCGTTCGATGTGGTCGTTGCCTTCTGCCTTGAGCTGCACGTGGTACACACATCCCGGCTGCAAGCAAAACCAGGGGTCAGGTCTCTAGAAAGGGGCTCGCCACCCGGAACCTCACCCAAGCCTGCTCCAACCAGGCCCGCACCGCGACCACGCCGTCATCCCCACCCCGCCTCCGGTGCCCGTCTGCGGCTCTGTTAACCTTCTTAAGGGTCCCTTTTAGAAGCACCCTGAGGAAGGAACACGTATCTGGAGGTCTGTAGTTTCTTCAAGCCCCAAGAAAAATTAGATGTGGCTTCCTTCAAAGCTGCTAAGCACAATACGCTTATTCTGATAAAACTGTCCTCCCCTGGCTGTCCAATCCCCGCCCCCTGCCGCCTGCATATACGCGTGGAGTGACATCAGCCATGACACTCCCGGATGCTTACCATGGACACGACTTCTGCCAAATGAAATCTGAGAATTTCCTTCTTAAAAAAATCTGCTCTTTCTCAAACTTTTTATTCTCTTGCTCGGTTTTACAGGCAAACACAAAGTTTACCACGGGAATCATCACTCTAAGAAAGCTTTCCAAGCAACCTATTCCCGATCAATGGCATAACTGAGCCACTCACACGTTAGGATCTAAAACATTGGGCCGAGTTCAAAGGCATCTATATGCAGCTAACGGGGACAACCCTAAAATGTAATCGTTGATTTTTAAACTAGCATGGATAAAAGGGTTCTGGTCTCCTAAAATATTGTGTGCTTTGATAGCTGTAGGGTGTGTTTTTTCCCTTTCAAGATTCTGTCTGTTTGGATTCGTTGCTTGAACTATTTCATAATGAGCACATGGCACCTTCACAAAGACAATAAAGCCACTACTTTTTTTTAAAACCGAGAACAAATTTATGATTGCCGGTAGACACATACATCGACTTTACAGCTCAGGGAGGGCTAGCAGTACAGGTTCAGCTCAAAAGAGCCATTTGTAGCCCAGAAAGGATGGGACATGGAGTCACTTGGGCAGAAAAGGGAATGGCACTGCCCGCTCCCTCCCACACCTGGGTCACCGGGAGCCTGTCCGGGCAGCTAATCCATCCCAACTGGCCCCTTCCTCACTCAGGGCCTAGGCCGACGGACTCGGGGATTCGCCCTCATCCTCTGGCAGTGGAATCTAGTGCCACAGCTTCTCACCAAGGTGTTCTGACAACAGTGCGGGGAAAGGTGAAATGACTGAACGAATCCTGACTGGGGCTGGGATCCTAAGGAAACCTTCAACAAGGGATCTCCAGCATGGTGTCCTCTGGGAGACTGGCAAACTCGAATCCCAAATGCTGGCTGCGGAATGGCTCAGGATATCCCCCCAGAACTTGTGGCCTGGCACGTGGGTGGCCCCCAGGGCGACTCTAAAAACTACTGAAAGCGCTAATAAATTACCACCTTTTAGAAGGAGGAGGAGGAGAGTGTCTTCAGAGCATCAATTAAAATGGAAATCTACAGCACCGGAAAAGGAAAGTAGCTATCTTCAGTTTCATTACATGAAACGTGCTAAGTTGGTGAGTTTAGAAGAACACGTCTGGGCCAGCAAGACGCTGGGAGAACCAAGAAGGGGATGTAGACTTTACGTCCCCGTGACCGTGAGAGTGAGGTAGGCCAAGAACACAGAGTCCACCCAGGGGAGGGAAGCTCATCTAAGCCCGACCTACACAGGCACCCATCAGACCCCTTGTCAAGCTGCCGGCCCAGAAAGCTACAAACCAAGACCTGAGCTGGCAGTGTGGGAGAGGCCCCCTCGGGGGAAGGTTCTGTGTGTCAATGTTGTCAACTACTCACTAAGTCATAGTGCCAGACCGCCGTGAGTGTCACATACACGGACTTATTTAGCACCCATGGCCGACCTCTAAAGTGGACGTCACTTTCATCCTCGTTTTACAGATAATGGAAGAGACACAGAAAGGACAAGCCCCTCGCCTGAACGTAAACAGCTAAGCGATGACGGAGGCAGGGTTCACATCCAGGCAGACGAGAGCAGAAGGGCGTTCGTGCAGCCAACAAAGGACGGAATTGCAAGGGCTGGGCCTGCGCTGGCCTCGTGTGGCCGAGCACCCGGCTGCCATGACCGGCCGCCTCTCCCCGGGCCCTGGCTGCAGTGGCCTGAGGCCGTGGCGTCCCTCCAGTCTGTTCTCCGCGGAACCACTGCATAGGAAGGCAGCGGGCCTGGAGGCAGCATGTTCCTCAGGGGTGGCCCCCCCTCCGCCCGACACACACACAGGACGGAGGACAGCGAGAAAGGAGCATCGCGGTAAGTCCCATGCAGACTCCTAAGCGTGGCAAGGTACCTGTCATCTTGATGACTCTGCTGAGAGCATGCCAGACGGACGGAGTGGTGGACACAGCCCACCCAGCTCGTGTGCATCCAGCTGCACCGTCAGAATTCCAGGCCTCAGCACAGCCAGGAAGACACCCCCAAGTCCATCCTCCTCCTTCGGCTTGAACACCCCAAGCGCACCAGGCAACCTTCCGACCTGCCTCCCAGGTACCCCCGTATGTGATGCTGGGCTGCTTTCTGTGTGGGGGCCAGAACAGCTCTGTCCCAGCGTATTTAGAGCGTATCTAAATAAACCGGGAAGCTGGCTTACATTTCAGCCCACGGGACCTGGGCAAACAGGAACCCGTTGCAGAGCTGTGTGTGCCTGTCTCTGCGGGCAGCTAGGAGTACCCTGTGAGTGAGTCTGACAGCCCAGGGAAGGGGCCCAGCCAGCGGGTGCGGTCCAACCCGCGCTCCGGCAGCGACCACCCAGCACACTCGTAGCGTCTGCCGAATGGCCAAATGCGCGAACGCACGAGCACAAACCGAGGAAGCGCCACAAACCCTGAACCGAACGCTGCACCTGGGCAGCCAAAGGGACCAACGAACTGGTTGTTTGGCCCACACAAAAAAGTTGTGCATTTGTGCGTTTTTTTCTTTGTAATTAGTTCCTGACACTTAAAAGTCAGTTTTCATGTGGAAATCTAAACTTCTGACTCGTCTTTTGATAATTCGAACACTCTGGCAGCGCTGGGCCTGTCTCCTCACGTGGCTATAAGAAGCGGAGTGGTAGCTGCCCCCTTTGTGTGGGCCCTGCCCTCTGGGGTTCACCACAGTCCTCACCACTCCCTAGTGCGCACCCAGCATCCTTCGGCCATTCACACACCTCTTCCGGCCCCACAGGCATTCGGTCTGAGAGCCCTAGCCTACCCCCAAACCGCCCAATGCCAGACAAAGGCTGCAGCAGACCCGTCTTCCAACTTTATGTGGCCACAAAACCCCGACCCACTGTGTCGGCTCAATGAAAGGTAAACTGTGCCAGGTAAGACCGGGATTAGGAAGGTTCCAGAGCCCTAACCCCCCAGCCCCAAGCCCCTTGCCCAGCCCACTCCTACAAGTCTTAGAGGCACCACAAGACACCTCTGAACACGGTGTGAAAAGACCCACGAACAAAAAACGCGCAAAGCCTCACCAGCAATCCACGTAATCTGAACTTCCCGTCTTCATCTGTCACGGTGTCTTCTCCGTAAATACTACAGTCGTTCTGTCCCACTGCCTCCACGGCGACTCCCTGCTCCGGTTCTCCATTCAGAGAAGAAACTGTCCCATAGCAACTAGAGTGACAAGAGAAGACATGGAACACGGTAAGTCCCGTGGTTTTCTGAAGCACAGGAAGGATCTGCGGTCAAGTGTCCCACGTTTACCAACACTTTACTGTGTGCCAGACAGCCCAGGGGAAGACTGCAACCCGATGACCCAGGCCATTCGGTCCCGGCCAGGTCACTTGCAGACCCGGCCTCCCTGCCCGAAGGCTCGAGCCAGCCGGAAGACTGTCATCCATTTCTCCTTTTACATGTTTGAAGGGATGCTCCAGAAAATTACAATTAAGAAGGGTTAAGCCTTATTTTATTCCATCTTTTCTTATTTCCGTTAAGCTATATTTTAAATAATGAATCATCCAACGAAATGGAATCAGTTTCTCTCTCATTCCACATATTCATTTGAAAACGGCCCATTTTTCTCAACTTCCTGATTAATCGAGCTTTACCTCAAGTGCTTCCGTGTACCTTTACAAATACATACGTGTGGCATGTGTACATGTAAATGTACTTACCGCACCATAATGCTAACATAGCTAATACACAGTGTATCGTGCATGCATATCAGCATTTGTGCGAGCCGCCTCCGCAAGCCTCTGAAACTCTGGAAAATGTGAGTGGCTGGGAGACAAGAAATGGAGGAAAACTAACGTTTCACCTTCTCTTCAACATTTTGAAGTCTTACTCAAGTGAGTTCATTTCCTCCTCCTTAAAATTTAAATCGAGTTTCAAGCTCTTGTAAAAATCAAATTTTTAAGTAACTAAATGGGCTTGCTCAGGCCAATTTCAGAGTAGGAACTTCGCGACGGAATCACTAATTTGAGGAATCCGAAGAAAAAGGCAGCAGTTAAAACTCTCTGGACTTGCTAGCGTATCTCCCATGGCTCTCGCGCGGGGGTGAGGTGGAGTTCCCCGGAAACAGAGGCATGAGCAGGACTCCCCAGCCCAGGCCCGGAGGACCAGGGAGCAGGCGGGCCGCGCACCTGTAGGCCGTTCGGTAGCCAGTGACGGTGATCTTCAAGTTCTGTCCCTCCTGCACCTCGATCATTTGAGAGGACGGCTCGAACCGGAATTCCTTCATCATGGGTTTGAAGTAATACTGGCCAGGGCTCTGCCGAGAGACAACCCCAAACTGAGTCTCTGCTGCCACCTCTAGGTGTGGCTGAACGGGGGCGACTAAAGTGGTCAGGGACCGGAATGTGGCCACCAGAGCTCTGGGGCTTCCTGCACAGACAGAAACAGTGACTCTAACTCCCCCGAAAATGGGATAAGGTGACAGCAATGACAACTCTAATAGCAGCCGGCATTAGGTGCCCACAGTACCTCAGTGAAGTAGCAACCATTTCAAATTTTATCAAGAAACTGAGGCTCAGAGAGGTCAAGTAGCTTCCCTGCAATGACTCAGCAAGGAAGCCGCGGAGGGAAGATTCGAAGACACACAGCGTATCTTTCAGATCTGCCTCCCTGCCTGAGGGCGACGTCCCTGCAGCCGTCACTTTATTCCCAGGACTCACACAATGGCCGATGAACATATAGTTCCTGAGGCCCCACTGGTTAGGGCCCTGGATGCCATCTCCAGGGAGACAGGGCTACCCTCCCACCATGCGGCCCACAGTTTGCAGAAGAAACAAGCTAACCCCAAAAGGAGCCTCGGCATTGTCAACAACGTGATGCCGTGGTCTAGCAGAGGGATGCCGAGGACAGGAGCCACTGCGGCCACAGTAATTAATTACACTGTCGTCGTGACAAGCCGGCGGCCAGAAGACAAGACGCGTCGGTGGAAGGGAACATGAATCAGCAACATTAAGTTCTAGTAAGAGCAATACTCTAATTACATCTGGTCCCCTAAGAAACATAAAACACTCCACGCCGGGCTGCTCTGTTCTCACGTTGTCAAGCGCCACAGAAGTCACACACAACGTTCCCCGCGCTCTCGGTGGGGGGTGGGGGGGGGTTGACCGGTGGGCGCTAAATCACGGGACACCTTACCAGGTTGGAGAATGTCAGAATGCCATTGTCCTGAGTCAAGAGGTTAGAACGGAACACGCCCCCGCTGAGGGATAAGAGGACACCGGGGAGGGGTTGGTCATCTTCGGCCTTTATCTAGGGGTGAGAAAGGAAGAAATCCTGTTACCTGTTGAAGAGAACGTTTCAAAAGCCAACAGGTAACTCTTCTGGGCTGTGTTTCTTTCATCGTGATCCGCTGGCGGACAGAAGGTCTACTGTTTGTCCCCAGGGGTAACTCCTGTTAAGAGTCTGGCATGCGGCCTTCCAGAATTGCCTCTGTGCCCACACGAGCGTGTAAACACCACGGCCTAGTATCGACCGACAGGCGAGTTTGCGGCGGGGGAGAGGGGACAGCAGGTGGATCGAGCACGGGGCCCCGCCACACAGCCCTGCACCCCGGGATCCCCCCTTGACCACCGGTCCCCGCTTCCTGCGCTGTCAGACCACACACGCCTGCCACACTGTGCCCTCACGCACGGCACCCTAAAGCGGGGGACGGCTGGCCGCGGCACGCAGACCGGCCACCTACTTTTGCAACAGAAAAGGAGGGGCCATCGACGTGTCCTGGAACACGTGTACCTTGGTGCCCTTATGGTTTCCTCTATTCCTAGGGAAACGGCTGGGACATCGTGCACTCTGAATTCAAAATGACGCCACCACACTGCACACCAAAGTGACTGGGACCACTGCCAGTTCCGTGAATCCCCCGCGCACAGGGCCCCACACGCTCTCCAAAAACGGACATTGTCCTAACCACTGCGAATCTAACCTAAAACCCAGTGTTTCTACCCTAACTTCCTTTGCACTCCTCAGTCACTGCTGAAGTTGGGCGTTGCTCCTACCAGTCACTTGTATGACTTCTGCAGATTGCCTTTTCCTATAGTTTGCTGTTCTTTTTTCTATGGGGTTTGTCATTTTCTTATTGGTTTTAGCAGTTCCTGGTAATCTGGGGTATTACTTATGGCTTAACGAGTTCTTCCCGGTTGGAATGTCTTTTAATTTACTTTAAAATGCATCCTGCACAAGAGAATTTGAAATTTGTATGTGATGTCATCTGTGTTTCTTTTCCTCGAACCTCTATGTTGAAAAGAACCACACTCGAGGACCTCCAGACTGGTCTCTGGACACCACACGGCATGCTTCTTCCCAAGAAGGATGGAGGGAAGAGAGAATGACCTCAAATACCACTCTAAGAACATTCTGTCCTTTTATGCACAACACAGTCAAGGATCAGAGTGTGAAACACTTGCAAAAAGGTACGCAAACAAGCTAACATCGACAGGTCTCCAAATTACACCGGGTGAAAGGAAGCCCCCCAAAAAAGAACATCCTGTATGATTCCATCTGTGTAAACTCTAGAAAACGCAAACTAACCCACAGTGACAGAAAGCAGATCAGGTCAGCAGGGAGGGGCGGGAGGGAAAGGGGGGTACAAGGAAACTCAGTGGGGCAGCAGATTGTCTCTGTTTTCATGGATGTACCCATACGCTGAAACAATCAAATTATAGGCTTTACGTGCAGTTTACTGGATGTTAATTATTACACCTCAATAAAACCACTTTTTAAAAACATGTCACCTCAAAGCTGACGCCGGCCAAAGCATATGCCTTAAAGTCTCCTATGGTTCCTTCCACCGCGGTCAAAACGTAGCCTTCCTTCTGTGAGGACACAGTGTACTCCAGGTCGCTGTGCAGGGGCCCCACACTGGACAAAAGCAAGCAGATGCTGAGGATGGCTGTGCATCACACCCGCGGGAGGCCTCACCGGCCCCGCGGAAGTCTGGGCTCCCCACCGGCTCCCAAGCAAGTGCTTCTTCGGCGGGGCTTACCTATAGGCGCCTCTGTCGTCAGTGAAGACTGTGATCAGGGGTGAGCTCGCCCCCTTTTCACTGATGACGATCTCGACTCCCTCCAACTCTGGGTGGATCTGGCCTTCCAGAAATAAGCCAGCTTTCCCATGGATCTCAATCAGCTTCCCTGGGCAGCTTTCTAAACAGGGAAGAAACAGAAGAACGGGACCCAGTTGTCATGGGAGGGGGTATTCTGATTGGGGGCTTCCCACTAAAGAGGGGCCTGAAACAGAGGTGTCTGAAGCTAGTTCCAAATGAGGTCAATATATAACAGAAACCGCAATAATCGGAGAACCCACACCTCCATCCTTGAAAGGTCTTGCTCAATGGGTGGGAATGTCAGCAGACAACCCCTCTCTCCGTGTCACAAGGCCCTTCTGGCGGGTAAGAGGCTATGCACCTGGACCCGAGGTGGGAGCTCATCCCAAACGGGCTACCCGCTGGAAAGCCATGCTATTCAGTACGGCCCCCTTCCAAACACATTCCACGTCAATGCCCAGGACCTAATGAACCCACAACGTTAGAGTAAACGGTCGGAAACCAAAAGACAAACATCCCACCAGCCATCACTTCTAATTGTCCGTTCCCAAGAAGACCCGCCCTCACCCCTACCAACAAGTATGAACACCATGAAAAGTTCAGACATCCGATGGCTAATGCTCACATTTCAACGAGTGATGGCTTTGCTTTTCCCCTACCTTTGGGTGTCAAACTAAAAATGCAGGGAAAACAGTTAGTAGTCCTTCTCCAGAAAGATGGCCCAAGTTCTAATCACCAGAGTCACTTTCATCGACTGAGACCTTCCATTCACTCACTCACTCGCCAAGCAGTCACAGCTCTGTGCCAAAGGGGATTTCAGGAGCCTTACAGAGACATTCTCGTGAGAACAATGACACAGAACACGTTTTTAAATGCAGGTAAAGGAACGGCTGCAGAGACATGTCGCTGGCTCACTGAGTTGACATTTACCTCCGCTGACGGTGGCTTCCATGGAAGGGGGGTAGAAGAGCAGCTCTTTAGACGAGGGTGTGACAGTGATTTTCTCTCCAGACCTAAAACGATGAAAATACTTCCATGCGGCTGGTCCTGCCCTCCGTTAGGAAGGCTATCAGAACGGAGGACAGCATAGAGCGAGCGAGCTTACCGTGCCCAGTAGGAGAAGTCATAGGAGAAGGGGCCCTGGAGCTCCTCTACCATCTCCTGGACGGGGGGCTTGGTCCTCCCTTCCCCCGCGTCTTCCTTGCCGTTCTTCTCCCGCTCCTGCCTGCGGCTCTCAATCTCGGCCAGCTGCTGCTCCCTCCGCAGCTCCTGCACAGACTTCAGGGGGCCTAGGACCAAGGCGGGTTCACTGTCAATGGAAGATCTGGAAGAAAGGAAGGAGCAGCCCAGAGCAGATGGTCACTTATTCCTGTAGTCGGTGGCGATCTGACATTTCGACAAGGAGGCATCCATACGTAAAAAAACCAAACCCCTTATAACGCCACCGTGGCAGCACACTCTGGTCCTCTTTCAAACATACCAATCATTTTTAAAAAAATAAAAACTGAACTTGTGATGGCAGCAGGATCTAGTAGATCTCAGCTGGGATGAAGTACTTTGTGACTTGAAGAAAACGTCCGATTTCCCGTAGGACACGGAGGTCTTTGCACACCACACTCTTTTTTCATTCAACCTCACCAAGAACACTCTGCTAGATCATCAGTAGGCTGGACAGACGACATTCCGTAGCCACGTGGAATCCACATTCCAGTGGGAAGAGGCAGACGATAAACAGAAAATGATGTCAGGTAAGTAAAACAGAGAAAAATAAAGCAGCGTGGAAAGAAAGAGTGCTGGGAACGTGGGGGTGCTGTTCTGTATTGGGCTCCCTGGCGGAGGAGTATGGTGGGCAAGGAAACAGCAAGTTCAAAGCCCTTGGAGCCTGGGAGGGCGCTCTCTTGGGGAGACAGCCAGAATACAGAGGTGGCCTGGGCAGAGGGACCCAGGGAAGAATCAGAGGGGTCAGAGGGTCACGGGAGAGCAGGTGTCAGGCTAGCGCTTCGCAAGCCTTGGTGTGAACCCTGGATTTCACTCGGGGTGGGATGGAGAGCCACTGGAGCTGCAGGCGAAGGCATGACATGATCTCTGCTTCAAAAGGATGAGCTCTGCCTTCTGCATGGAAAACACACTGTCATGAAGCAAGAACCCAGACAGGCCAGGGAGGACGGTTGTGGCAATGATCCAGACAAGAGACAGTGGCTCAGACCAGAGTATGTAGGTAAAGTGCTGAGAAGGGACAAGATGGCGGGCATATCTCAATGTACAGCCCAGGATCTGCGCATGGACTGGGTAAGGGATGCAGGAGAAAGAAGAGTCTAGGACCATCTCAAAAGATGACAAAGAGTGGATCTGTGGAGGGCAACGACCAGGAGTCTAGCGTGGGATCTGGTGAGCACGAGATCCCCAGGAAGAACCCAGGCAGCCATGTCCACCTGGAATATGCATCTCATACGATCCCCAACACACGCAAACGAGACAAAACGCCCTCTGAGGTTACAAAAATGAATTCAATAAAGACTGAAAATAAGACGGGGTCACGACTGGTAAGAACATGAATTTCTAGTTCCACCAGTAACTGCTACTTTCCAAGCAGGAGAAGAGCAAAAGGCGCTATTCCAGCACCAGGCACAGTCCTGGGTCTGCAAGAAACACCCCCAAGTCCATCTCCGAGACCCCTGGTTCCCCTGGGAAACGTGGGGCCCCTTCAACCCACCCTCCTCAGCCAGCAGCCAAGGGCTGTCCCCGACACTCGTCCCACCGGAATCCACTGGTCGGTGCGTTTCTGTCAGTTCCGTCTGCCTCACAGCCCTCCTGGCCGCCCACTACTCCCCGGCCCACTACCATCCGTCTGGCTGAACCCCCATCGGCTCCTACCGGGACTCCTGCCTCAAGGGACGTCCACCCATGGGCTGCTTCTACCTGTTCGCTCAGCAGCCGGGGGGAACTTTTTGAAGCAAAAAGTCACCCCTCCACTTAAAACACATCCTAGTGTCCATGCAACAAAGCAAAGACCCTTAACACAGGCTGGGGCTACTGGCGGCACCCCCCCCCCCAGTCCTCACGGGGCCCGATACAAAGCCCTCATCGGAGGTGCAACCTCACAGTTCGGTGTGCGACACCCAGACAACTGTCCATATCCCCTGTGAGATTCTAAGTCCCACGCACACAGGGGCTGGCCCTGAGCACCGAAGACTCTCCACAAACACTGGTGGCACAGGAGGACGAGTGGAAAAGGCAGTGGACAGAAAGATGCAGACACAACTGAGAAGGTCGCTTAAGGAAAGGAGGGGAAAAGTTACTCAGGTTTCCATTCTCTCTCACAAAGATGGTCACGTGGCCAAAATTCTCTCACTTCTCGGGAAAATTAGCATGTGAGACACACCTCACCGCACTGTAAAAATTCCCCTCAAAGGGAACGTTCACGTGAACCTGACCATTGGTGAGGGACTGCCTTTCATATACCTTCTCCCTCATGACCTTTCACATATCAGGTGCCATCTCTACCTGCCCAGCCTTCAAGAAAAGGTCTCAAGAAAAACAGGCAATTTTTCTGAATTTCCTAAAACACTTGAAATACAATGAACAAGGCGGAGATTTTTTTTCCCCCTTAGCCGAGACAGGAAGTATAAAGAGTTCAAACAGAAATTTAAGGTGCAGAAACGAGCTGTCAGAAGGCTTGCCCTCAATCCACAGTTAATTCCGGAGTCCTAAAAGCAGAGGATCAAGGCTGTGGTGAATTTACGGCCATGTCGTGTAGGAGGGAAGGCCGTTTGTACACAAACCTAGAGATAAGAAATCAAAAATAATTTCCAGAGTGTCTGCTGGAGAAGTCCCCGGGCCTCGTCCACCACCTCCCTGTGCTCAGACCACCACGGAGCACGAGTCTTACTTGATCGTCACAGTGACATCCATCATTTTGTCAGTGGTGATAGTTCCAAGGACGTGGTGGCGAATGGCTGTCAACGTCAAGATACTGGGTGACGACCTATAAATCAAAGGGGAAAGAAAACACCAGCAACATCACCTAGTTGTTCTCAAAGGATCAGAGACACCCCCTTTATGGGCAACCGTTCGGACCCTGAAATATACTACACGGAATTGCTCTAGGTTTGGGGTGAGGTAACTGCTGACGTACCTATCAGTGTTTTAAAGAATAAGCTAATTTTCCGCTCCAAAACTTGACACCTCTGATTCCCAGTGAAACCCTCCAGCATTTGTAAAAAATGTGAAAATGGGAGGCTGGAGTTTGAGAAACTCCCATCAGTGAAGACTGGAGGACTTAACCAAGATATGTATGCCACATGAAAACCTCAGCCTTCCATCCTGGGTTTATAGAATTCTGGGGAAAGAGATTCCAACTCCATTTCCTCAATAATTTATCCAAGTGTCAGGGTGCCTGGGTGGCTCAGTCGGTGAAGCGCCGGACTCTTGATTTCGCCTCAGGTCACGATCTCAGGGTTGTGAGATCGAGCCCCGCGTCGGGCTCTGTGCTGGGCATGGAATCTGCTTAGGATTCTCTCTCTCCCTCTGTCCTTCCCCACCCTCCACTCACGCTCTTTCTAAAAATAATAATAATAATAATAATAATTTATCTAAATGTCTGAAAAATCCTTACATGAAAATTCTTTTTAATACCTAATTTTACCTCTTCCAGAAAAAATACAGAAAAAAATTTCCTTTTGGTTTTCAGAAATAACTGAAGAAGAGGTACACGCCCACTCTGCTCCAGGGGCGCACACACACCACGGGCGGCAACCGCTCAGCTTACGTGTCATAGGTGTAGAACGCTTGCTCAAACCGGTGGCAGGAACGAGGGGTCACCTTGTACACACCTGCAGCGAGGAAACCAGAAGTCACTTTCAGAGGAGGGTGTCTATCACCCCGGGCACTTCCAGCGCTGAAAATCCACAGGCAGCACCTCTCACTCGAACACACAACGCACCGCAGATGTGAGATAATGAGATCCCAGATGCCTTTTCCTCTGCCTCCGGCAGCTTCTTCCCAACAACCCGGTCCATTTCCTGGCCCCTCACAAGCTCAGGATTTCATTTACCGTAACTGAACAACTCACACTAGTTTCATCTGCCCAGACCGAGCTAACGGGGACGTGCACACGGAGAACAGGAAATACATTGCTACCATTTCTACTCCAAGTGAGAGCAAGGATTTTCCACTTAACAGATTCTGTTAAAGATCCAAGAGATAACCACCTTCCTAGGCCCAGCCTGACCTCCTTCCCAGAAATATTCCTAAAACGGGGCACGGAGCAAAGGAAGGCCCAGAAATTTATGGAACGATCAGCAGAGGACGCTTTTACGCCACAAGCCTACACAGGGTTACAGCTCCAATCAGGAGGGAAGTCGTTTCCTGGAGGAAAACAGTCAGTTTCAGGAAGGTGCGAAGCCTCACGACGTATTCCCCCAAACGGTCACTGACCCACCTTGTGGCCATGCTTCCTACAAAAACTAGAAATGAGTTCCAACTACTTCTGCTGTTTTCACCCCACAGGGGAAGCCCCCGTGCAATTACTAAGAGGAAGAAGACTTGGGTTTCTCCGTTCACTGTGTTCTTCCAACCTACAAATGTGCAGAGCACCAGCACCCGCTACAGGCCGGCTATCGTGCTGGGGACTGCGACACAGCGGGAAGACTGTGTATTCGATCTGGAGAACCAAGAGAAGTCACTGAACTACTCACGAGGAAAATGCAAAATAAAACCACCATGAGCGGCCACTTTACGCCCCCCGGGATGGCCAAAATCAAAAAGATCGTAACGGATGTTGAGGATGCAGGAAAACGGGAACCCTTGTGCCCTGCTGCGGGGGACATCAACGGGCACACACGGCCCTGTCAGAAAACCGTTCGGCAGTTTCTTAAAAAATGACACATAAATTTGCCCTATGACCCAGCAGCTCCATTCCTGGGGATCTACCCAACAGAAATGAAAACAGACGTCCACACAGACTTGGACCCAAACGTTCATGGCAACATTATTCGTAAGAGCCAAAAACAGGGAATGTCCACCAACCAGTGAGCGGACACACAAACCACGATCTGTCCACACGACAGAATTCAGTAACGACAAGGAACAGACCACTAATACCTGCCCCAACACGAACTTGAAAACATTATGAGGAACTTCAAAAACGTGCTGAGTGAAAGGAGATAGACAACATACCACTGTAGCAGGATTTCACGTATATGAAATGTCCAAAAAAGGCCAATCCATAGAGATGGAAAATAGATTGGTAGCTGCCTGGGGCAGGGAGCAGAGCTTCACTGTCAACGGGCATGAAGAACATCGCCAGGGTGATGAAATACTCTAAACCACATTACGGTTATAGTCATAACCGTATGGTTGGGTGGGTTTACTAAAAATCCTTATATGTTGTAAATGGGTGAATTTTATGGTCTACAAACTGCACCTCAATAAAGTCATTCCGAAGGGAGAGAAGCCACTGAAGGATTTTAAGCAAGGTGGGAGATGGTCCAATTTTTATATTGAAAAGATCACTTTTAAGGAGAGGTCACTGGCCCATGGTACAGTATTTTTCAAGGGGAAAGGACCCATCTGCCCCTACCCAACTCAAACCCTGAAAACCAGGAATGCTCTCCAGACCCCGGCTCTAATTCTCTGGGTCGAAATACCACCGCCTCCAGAGGAAAGAGAAAAACCGGGGTACACTAACCACAACCGAAATTGATAGTCTGACGCAAAGAGAATCCAGGGAAGAAAAAATGGCCTTTAGCACAATCCTCGGTGTCTTTCCTTTCTCTAACTCAGAGCCCATCAATCCTTCCAGACTCACCAGGCTTGGACAGGCAGAATCGGTTGACTCCTTTGGAGAGGTTATAAATCCCCACGTTCTCAGGTCCATTTCCATCCTGATAAAATTCCTAAGAGACCAACGCCAATACAATGACTTACTAGGGGAGATGGAGACACCAAGATGATTAATAATATTTCTGTTTCTGAACCAGTCATGTGTTTTACCCATTAATCATTTGAGCAGTTGGGTGCCACAGGAAAATTAAAAACCTTCAAAAACTTCCCACAAAAACACGCTCTTTTTCATTCAGTCAACTAATATTTATTGAGCACGTGCTATGTGACAGGCCCGGGGCTGGGCCTTGGTGGCTGATGTGCCTCCTGCTCTCAGGGGGCTTATGTTCTAATACGAGAAGACAGAAAATCAATGGGGTCAACAAAGAAATGAGATTTCAGCTAATGAGTTAATAGAGCAGTGGGCAAAACAAGGAAGCAGGAGAGAGCAGGAGCGTGGCAGGGGCATCTCAGCTGGCTGGGCTCAGGGCAGGACCTCTCCCGAGCAGGCAGCATTAGGACTGTAGCCTGAACGATGAGAGAAAACCAACCACACGCATTGCTGGAGAAGATGTGGCGTTCCAGGCAGAGGGAAGCATGTGTACAAAGGCCCAGAGGAGGGAATAAGCCCGGTGTGGAGGTGGAGAGAAGGCTGACGTGCCGGAGCCCTGGCAGCAAGGTGGAGAGAGAGGTAGGGGGCTGGAGGTGAGGGAAGGGTCTTGCTGGCCACTGTTATGGAATGTGGATCTCGTCTGAAGGGAAACAGACACCCGCTGAAAAGTTGAAGGAAACGAACAATCTCCTAAACGTCTACCACATACTTTCAGCTGGGTACCAACGAACCCATCTCCTGCAGCCACACTGCTTGGGAAGCATTTGCCGTGAAGCAGGTAGGGCAGTCGCCTGGCACTGAAACACAGGCTGCCATCCCTCCAAGGGTCTAACGTGAGCAGTGGCTTAACTGCCGCTTGCCTCAGTTTCTCCATCGGAACTTGACAATGACATCTGCCACCGCCAGAAGCCAGAAAGTTCTAGAAAACTCATGAATGGACCTAGACAGGTCTACACACCTGTTCTCTTTCCTGAAACCCAGGGGGCACACTGCCTGTCAGGGAGACTCTATCTACAAGACAGTAAGATCCAAGCCGCTCTGTCCTTTGCCCCAGAATAAATATACCAGAGACAGTGACTCAGCAGGACCTAGCAATAATAATAATAGCAGTATACACCAAGGAAACCAAATACAGAAGAGATTTACTTAAACTTCACTACAACCCCGAGAAGTGGGTATTATGATCCCAGGGCGACAAAAAACCCATGCGCTCCACACTACAGCTGTCCCAAATCACTCATCAAAGTTAGAATTTCACGTGGGGCCAGGACAAGAAAATCTCCCAAACAAAGGTATCTTTCCGCTAAGGGGTTTCAAAAGCTCCCTGGCTGTGCTTTCCTGAATGGAGGGTGAGTGGAGGGCAGAAAAGGACATTTGACTGAACAACGGTTATAATGTTCTGGGGATGCTAGTACCATGCTAGTACACTTTCCAAACAAGAGAACCCTCGTGAGGCAGGCATACCAGAGTGATTGCGTGAGAAAGGGAACATCGCAGCATGTAGCCCGTCTGCTTAAACTCAATCGTTGACACGTCGTCTTCCAGAACTTCCACCTCTAGACTCTTGTTTTTCCAGCACCAATCTTCATGCATGATACTTACTGGAAAAGCCACAACACAGACACACATGGGCACAGAGCACATCACCTCCCTGAGTAAAAATTACAGTGACTTAATTTTTTTAAATGTGTACGTGCATATACGTGCACACACACACACAACTAGTAATGGTTAGAATAAATAAGGACTAAAGAGAAAAATGAACCGGTGGTCATTAACATCAGCAAGAAAGAAATTTGATGGTGTCTAAAGAGCACGCTCACAAGTAAGATATTTAGGGGACAGTAAACATTTCCTGTAAAGGGCCGGAAAGTATTTTCAACCCTGCAGGTCATGCAAATATTCAACTCCGCCTTCGTAGCGTATAAGCAGCTGTAGATAATACATAAGCACAAGGGTGTGGCTGTATTTAAATAAAACTTTATTTATAAAAACAGGCAGTTGGGCCCCCTGCCTGAGTGTGCCAACATGTGATAGAACAGAAAATATAATTTCCCAGATAGAACAGCTTACTTTATAAGTTATTCACTGCCAGCGGCTCCAAACAGAGCTTCGAGAAAGCAGGAACACAGCCCATGGGTGGCTTCTTGAGAACAGCAGGGAAAAGAGAAGCATGCTGGCCAGCACCTACTGCTTCCCAGGCGCTGTACACACTCTGTTTCATTTTGTTTTGCACTCGACAGAGAGACCGTATCACTATTTTAGCAGGCGAACCCTGAGTCTCAGGGAGATTCCACAGCTGCTAAGTGGTAGGACACATCAGTGTCATTGTTTCATGCACTTAGAAATACAATGGCACAAGTAAGGGCACCCTCCGCAAACAGAAGACGTGCGTGGGTTGTCCTGACAAGGTGGCAGTGAGGGCAGGGAACAGCAATTTTTGCATTATCAGCCACTGCTAAATAATGCACGTTCAAGGTCAAGGGGCGAGAAGAGGAGTAAAGGTATGTAGCTGGGATGCAAATGGAGAGCTGGGTTTTGGAAAGCTTTGAAAGACAAGAAGTACGTGAGGGCTGCGAGATGTCGCCTTTGGGTCTTACTTTTGTATTTTCCGGGCAGCACGTTGTCGAAGGTGAACGTCATTGAGTTGACCTTGCCGGACAGCTGGAGGCTCCGCTTCTCACCCTGGCGGCTGAGGGACTGCAGCGTCACCAGCAGGTCACCGCAGGTGTCTGCAGAACAGAGACAGGAGCGCCTCAGGTGGCTGTCCTTTGCCAGCCACAGCCCAGCTTCGAATCCTCCACGTCCGGATGCCAAGATTTACATGGCTCTTGCTGTGTTCCAGGTCCTCACACAGGCTATACAGACACTAATTCATTTGATCCTCACAACCACCCTGCGAGGCAGGTCCTGTCATTACTTGTGTGGTAGAGATGAGAGACTCAAAGCACAGAGAAGTTAAGTAACTTGCTCCAGGTCACACAGCGAGGGTGCAAGCCCATGCCATCTAATTTCAGACTCTATATTCTTAACATCTGTGCCACACTGCCTGACGTGGCCGTATTAAAGCCTCTCTAAGAGCCTCTGAGAGCCGTAGTATTCCCATTCTACGGAAGGAAAAACTGAGGCTGAGCTTACTGTCTCACAGCTGGGAAGCGACAGAGCTGGGAAAAAAGCAACCCATGTGTTCTTTTAGGAGCCAAAGCAAAAATACTCCAAGGGAAACGTTTCTAGTGACTCGCCGTGTGGCGCTTACTAAGAAAGAACCGCACGCATTAAGGACTTGAAAACAATTTCCAGGCGCAGTTTTGGCATTCACCTTGAACGCTGCCCAATGGGGAAAAACTCACCGAAATCCCTCTGAAACTATTTGTTCTCACTTTTAACTGACATCTTACCCAAACAGGAGACTTTCCCAGAAACGGATGCCAAGAACTGCACAAAGGCCACGTCCATCACCGGCCTATCGGTCACAGCAAGAGGGAACGTCTGGGGTTTCAAGGTCAGCCCGGCTCTGGTCTCGGCCTCAGGAACCATCACCTGCGAGGACACACAGGACGACGTCAGTGTCGGCATCCAGGCTGCGGCTCCTCCCACCTACAGCGCACCAGAACGTTCGCCGGGGCCCAAGGCTAAATACTTGGAGGACACAGTTTCACTTCTAGGCCCAGTTTTATAATCACAACAAATCCTTAAACAGGCCATGGGAAGGAAACGTGTTCCTACTCAGATACAAAAGAACTGGCCCTCTGCCCTGCCACCAAGGGCACGAAAGTCCATCTGGCATAACCCCACAGAGGCACGGAGCTGTCATCGGTCATCTGTACACGGGGTGGAAACCACACCAAGACCCAGAACCTTCTCCTGGATTGAGGTCACTCGTGACATAAGCTATGAACCTGTCAACGCTATGCGGACGTCCCCTGGAAGAATTAAGCCGCTTTCTTCTTTTTCTTCTTAGGCTAAGAAGAAGGACTGGGGAAGAGGGCAGAGGTCACCTACGCTCTCCCTAATAAAGGTCACACCCCAAAGTTGCCCTTCCTTGGAAAAGACCCTTATGTTTCGAAAGGGCTTCCAAAGGCTTGTCAAAGGCCAACTTCACAAGAGCCGGCTGCCTGGTAAAGGAGCTAAGAACACACAACACACATCGCTTCTCGGCCTTTTGGCTAAGATCAAGTGTAGAACACAGACCACACGATTTGGCGGAAGCAGGGAAACCACTCTCCTCGCACCCCATCTCCTCACGGGGGGTTCCCACTCGCCCTAGAGGAGAGCGCGGTCTCAGGGGGGTCCTTTCCAGCCCTCTCCGTCCCCTGGGCTGCTCTTGGTCGGGGAGGAAGAGCAGCCGCTGACTGGACATGTGGGAACCTGAGCTCCACTGAGACACGGTTTTCCCTGCGGGCAGGGCCCTGAGGCGCCGTAGGCTGACCTCTGGCTGTCTCCTCTCTTGCCTGCCACCCGCACCTGTGCTCAGGCCGTCACCCTCACGGCGAGACCACAGGCCAGGGTCCCCCCAGCTCTTCCACCTGCCTCAATGGAGAAGTCAGATGGTGGTAGACCAGCCATCTTCGGTTCAGGGCGAGGTGGAGAAACACACCAGCTTTATTCTGGCCAGAAGCCATGCGCTGTGGACACGCCATTAATAAAGGGTTAACTCGGGGACTTCGGGATATTCTATAGTAGCCAGAAGCCTGAGAAGGTAGAGGCAGGATTGGCAGCCTGGAGCTAATTCCCAATAAACATCAGGACTGGAAAAAAGAGAGGCCTGTGTATCATTTCCAAACTGGGTGCCTGTCTGCTCTACGGTGACGTGCAGGAATGTAAAGCCCTCAAAATAAGAAACTGGGAATAGAAATGCTCCCTCTGTCACCCCAATCTAGCTAATAATAACCCTTTCAAAAGCATCGCCTTTTTTTTTTTCAAGTATCTTAAACAGAACAAAACCCATCATACCTGGACTTTGTAGGTCCCTGGTTTTGCTTTAAAACAAAATGATCCATGAGCATCCGTCTCCACGGTGACCAAAGACTTGTCCTTGTCTTGAGACGACAGGACAACTTTGTATTTACTCATCTGCTTGACGGTGTCAGGGAAGCGAATAATGGATATCTGGCCACAGACACTGAACCTGCAACGAGAGGACCATTCATTCCAGCATGAGAACTCAATTATCGCAGGAAAGGCACTTACCAGCCCGAATGAAGCATCCCTCTTCCTGCCCCGCTCTTGGGGACCAGTTTAACCCTAATGAAGAGGCAGAAAAAGCAGCCCAAATGACTCCAGCTTCAAAAAGCAACCTCTGGAAGGAAGATTGAGCCTCTCTCTGTGTAAGGGACAAGGCACAGAGGAGGCCCACGGCCGGGTGGTTTGTGTGTTCTGGGTGACATCCGCTATCCCCTGCTGTGGAAGCAATTTCCAGAAAACCTGTCAATGATAAAAATCCTCCAGGTAAATTGGATCATTGATGGTCAGCCGCCTCGGGCTGAGCATGTCAGCAGCCTCAAAACCTGTGGCCTTTCCCAGGGGAAATGGGGCAGGGGCATCCAAAATGCCTTCCTCGCCCAGGATTATCTATAATTCGTGGACAAGAGCAATTGGGGCGACGGGAACAGAAAAGGCCATTAAGTTTAAAATAATTCCAAAGCCAGAACTGAACTCCTGACAAGCGAGGAGGCACAGAAGCGACCTATGACTGAGAGGTCCCATTCGGGTAACGACATGGACAGGAGGCTCTCGATGAGCAGTGCACGCTGCCGCTGAGGGCTCGTGGAACAGCACGTGACAGGTGAATCCCCAAGCTAGGAAAGACCAACAGAGACCGGCAGCCTCAAGGGATGATCTTCACTTTGGGGCTGCTGACGTGCTGAAATGTAGTAAGGCACGAGGGCTGGAGGTCGCCACTGTACCCTTAGCTGACGAAAGGTTCTATTTTCTACTCTTAAAGAATCATTTGGGATAAAAATCAGTTGTTTCTTGTGACAGAAAGGTGATAAGGAAAGGCAGCTTCGATGCGGGATAATCAGTGGGTACCCTCAGCGGTGGAACACCCACCCTGCTGCAAATAAGGGGAGGAAAACAATAAAGGGTCGGAGACTGTGCGTGTGAAATCTGAGAATGAGGACAAGCCAGTCATCTCAGAGCGAAGTGACTAGCCCACCACGTGAGCTCACAGTCCTGAGCAGGGGGCAAGGAACAAGGGCCCACGTGCTCGGTCCAGCCAGCCACCCGTTTCTGTAGGGATCATGGGCTAGGAATGCTGTTCCCGCTTTTACTCCATCATTTTTTTTTTTTGGAAAGAGGCAGGGGTGGGCAGAGAAAGAGGGAGAAGAATCTTAAGCAGACTCCCTGCTCAGTGAGGAGCCCGATGCAGGGCTCGAACCCACGACCCTGAGATCACGACCTGAGCAGAAATCCAGAGTCGGATGCCCAACCGACTGAGCCACCCAGGTGCCCCTACTTCCATACTTCTCAAGGGTTAAGAGGAGCAGAAAATCAAAAGAATAATAATATCCTGACACAAAAAATCATATGAAATTCACATTTCAGGGTTCTAAATAAAGACTAATGGGAACACAGCCATGCCTATCGATGTATGAATTGGCTACGCTGGGTTTTGTCATAGAGGACGCATGGCCTGTATGAAACCTACAATATTTATTCTCAGGCCCTCTACAGAGAAGGTGTGTAGGTCTGTAATCTAGATTTGAAGGCACACATTTTGGTTCTCACTTTCCTCTTCTGGGCCCTTACAGAGTAAAAGGACAGAAAGGGAATACTGAGGAGTTATTCTTAAGGATCTCTCGTATTCTCTTGATTTGTGTAACGTGTCCCAGGGAATGTCATCTTGTTTGTTCCAAGCTGAACCTCTCTGCTTCTCTAATATTTTAACAATCTGGCCTCAAAGAGAAATGTCCAGTTACCCCAAACCTCGAATATATATTGGTTCTAGTTAAAAGATTTTATTTATTTATGTGACAGAGAGAGATCACAAGCAGGCAGAGAGGCAGGCGAGAGAGAGGGGGAAGCAGGCTCCCTACTGAGCAGAGGGCCCGATGTGGGGCTCGATCCCAGGACCCTGAGATCATGACCTGAGCCGAAGGCAGAGGCTTTAACCCACTGAGCCACCCAGGCACCCCTATTGGTTTTAGTTTAAAAAAATAAACTGAAAAGCTGGTAGGACAGTGTTTTGTTATGTTGAATCCCTTAAAAAGTGATTTGTGTCAACAAATTCCTTCATTGGGGTTTAATACATTTATGGATAGAAATTCATAATTCTGGTGCATTGTCAGATTACTCTCTTCTCATAATCATTTAGACAGAAGTCAAAGCATTTCCTTCCCAAATAAATTGGGAATTTTTTTTACATAAGAAATATGAATGAATTCAAAGACAAATGTGCTAGGTTGGCCCAAAAGGAAAATGAGTTTTCCCAAAGATGCTCGGTGAGTATTGTTTTTCTTTCTTTGACCCAAATGTTCCACTTTAAGGAGAAAAATGAATACAAACACATTTCCCCATCCCCATGAACAGCGCCTCCTCCATGTACACAGTTACTCCAATAAGAAATCCGGGACCCCAGCAG